>BPTQ01000005.1:135167969-135514040 GCA_019973895.1 Chrysanthemum seticuspe | reverse complement strand
CGTAGAAATGACAAGAACCAAGTAGCACTTATGCGTAAAAACACTAAAAGTTACGCGTAACAAGAATAGTTACGCGTAGGATTTAGCTTACGCGTAAGCAGGAAAAAAGACTAAAGTTACGCGTAAACAGTAAGTTAGGCGTAGAAAGTTTAGGCGTAGGATTACCTTATGCGTAGGACTAAGTCTACGCGTAAGATGAATCTTAAGCGTAAGATTTTCTACGCGTAAGCTTTATGCTTAAGCGTAAGATTAGGGTTTTATCCCAAGTGATCTTTTACACTTCACAGTGCAAAAGATATCCAAAGTCGACGTATTTTCAGACTTATCCAAGTAAGAAAACACGGAATAAACCAGAAAATTGAAGATCAAACCAAGGAAAGTCTTACGCGTAATTTTAGGGTTTTGTTACGCGTAGGATTACTCGTAACTTTGATTCTATCCAAATGTGTTTCTAAACCAGTTTTTGTGTGTTGAAATAGCTTCAATAACACCAAAATAACACAAAAGTGTGAAACTTGATGATCCAAAGCACTTAAAACAGTTACGCGTAGGATAACACTTGCGTACAAAAACAAGCTTAAAAACAAGGAAAAACACGTAAAGTTCCAAACTTTTTGCCAAAAACCAATAGTTTAACACCTAATAACGTTGAAAGTACAAGAATCTTGGATTCAAAAGTGTAAAAAATTAGTTTTTAAGCGTATCAAAGATTGTGTTATCTTTACGCGTATGACCCAAAACCAAAACTTCAAAAACAAACGAGTACACCCAACTATTTGGCGATTGATACCACTGATAGGTCACTAGTTTTACAACACAAGCTTATAAGAGAAGAGATAAGGCGATTGAACAAGTAAACCAAGCACACACACACAAGTATACTAGACCGGTTATGCGTAGAGTGTAGTGAAAGAGAAAACTTGAACAACCAACCTTCAAATGAAGGTTATTACAATGTATTTATAGGCAAGGAGCTAGGGCAACACTCCCTCTCCTTCTCTATTCCTTATTGGGCTTGGATCAAGCTTATGGGCCTTCTACATAAGCTTGACCTTAAACAAACATAAAGGCCATAATAAAGCTACCTATTATATATGAAATATAAATACTTGAAATACTGTTTAGGAGTGATTCCAACACATCTGAGTGATATGCATACATATTCACTATGAAGATGGAAAGCCTTCTGGAGCCAACATCAAACAAGCTCCTGGTAGGTGGCATGTGAGATCTATTATATAGATCAACCATGTGACAACTGAACAGAAACAATGGGGCGATTCAATCTCTTGAATCAATCCTGGTTCAGGTTATGGATTGACGGATACCTTTGAAAAACCGGTCTTTGTGCTTAACAACTCTTTTCTTTAGCACATCGACCGTGTACTCTTTTTTCAAACCAAAAGGTGTTTTTATGATTGATAATTGATTTTCTATAAAACCTTCGTTGTATTGCAAAAACAATTTCTATTGAGCAATACACGATTGTTTTTCAAATCTTTTTTCATCAATCAGTGGACTTAAAATTCGCTGGTTCACTCACTCCGTGTTGTCTTCTTTGAAATGTTCCGGTTTGAGAACAGCTAGAGCAGCTGCGAAACCCTGTCAAGGAAATTCTTTGGAATTATACCTGATCACAGGCAGTACATGTACTGATCAACGGGGAACCGTGGGCCGTGTACCTCAATTCAACGAAAGTGATCAAAGACACTTTCGTGTGATTTATTGCTAACTGTTGTATGCAGGTACACCCGACGTTTGCAGCTATTCAGAATGAAGCGGTCAATCCATAGTCGCATGCTCACTTAACACATTCATCTCAAACGAAATCATGATTAGTGCATCAATGACTCTGATATTTTCACTCCATGCTTCTGCTACGCTGCTGCCAATATCATGAATCAACTAAAGCTTCCGCAACTCTGATGAGAAGATATCATGATCCAAAATGTGAGCATGTCGGTCCTAAAGTCACAACATCACAATGGATGTCTCAGAGATTTTTTTGTTAGCTGATGATCTCAAGAGCTGGCTCACATTTATTATCACGTGGATCAGTAAAAGACCTCCACTTGGAGTAACCAAACATGCAATGTGAAGAATCAATGACTACGAGCTTAGGAGCAAAGTACTACATCAAGAATGCAAGATCAATTGTTAATGTAATATCTATCTGTATTCAATGTAATTTTAGTACATGATTGAGGTGACCTCCCTTAGGGGGAGATTGTTAGGAATTAAAAATTCCAGGTATTAAAGAGTCGGTCACCTCAAGTATATGTAATCATTAGAAAGCTCGTAGTCGTAGTTATCTTAAGTTAAGTAACATTTAGTTAAGTAACACCGTGGAGGACGGACGGGTCTTTACCCACTGTATGCCTGATCCACAGCCCGATGTGTGGCGTTTTATGTAAGACTATAAATACTCTCTACCTCCCAAGGTAGAGAGTTGGAGCTCATAATAATATCTTTCACTTTCTCTCACTAAGTTCTCTCATAATAATATCTTTCTCTAGAACTCTATTCATACGCCACTTTGTGTTATGGTTTGATGTGTATGTGAAAACTAATATCTTACATTGATAATGTGCTTCAGATCGAGTCTTTAAAAACTGAAAATGAACGATTACTTAACGAACTTTACAATGCAAAACGTCGTCTTAATTGGTGTGAAAAAGATATTCACAATCAACAACTTGGTTTTCAAAAGAAAATCGCTCAGTTGCAAACGAAATCTTTTGATCCTAAACTTGAGCAACTGGATGATCAAAATGTGTCTTTGAAAAGTCAAATCTCAAAATATGAACAAGAACTTGTAAAAGTTAAACAGGAATATGGTGTCATATTTGATTTACTCAATAAGACTCGTCCTGAAGCATCAAACGAACTTGATCACTATCTTGCTCACACTAGAGAAGTCATGAATTTTGCTGGTAATATTCGTTCTGAAAATCAAAATTTGATTCACACCATCTCTAAGTTAAGAGAAATGTTAGGAAAGTATGAACAACTTCCGCCAACCATCTTTAAGAGATTAGCACCAGTAACACTTACTAATCGTGCACCTAGAATCCCTTTTGCCAAATCACAAGTTGCTAACGTGCTTCCTTCTACTGAAACAGTAATAGTTGCGTCTTTTCCAAACGTCCGCACTTCATAGCCTAGGAGCACTCAATTGAAGAATAGGAAGTTGCGACCTAAGAAAAGATCAATAAGGAATGCTAAAGTAGAAGAACACCCTAGGACTATGAAAAAGAATCACGTTGCTTCCACTATAGATATAGCGTCTGGCAAATGTAATAGAAATAGTGATGTAACGAATGCTAAACCTTTAAGTACTTTTGATATTCAATCTGATGCACCTTGTGTTATTTGTCGTAAAAGTATGAATTCTGATTGTCATGACAAATGTGTTGCTAAAGCTATCATCTCTCGTTTACGGAATCCTAAGAATCGGAATACCTCTAGGCCCACTAATCATTCTAAGTCTGTGCTTGGTAGACCGCCTTCTTTAGATTCTAAGGCAAGCATTGCTGTCCCTGTAGCTCCAGTTTCACCTCCTAAGAATGTAGTACCACCTAGTGCATTCACAAAGACTAAAGCAAACAGTAGTTATAGATGGCAGAAATGGATATATAACACATTAGGATTTAAATGGATACCTAAAGTTATTAATGTGTGTATGTCTACTATCACTGCTCCGGAACCCTCTAACATTTCGGGTTCCACATCTACTTCTATTCCATCTGTGTCGTCTGTGTATAATGTAGGTGATACAGATCATTCTCTGGATTATTGATAGCGGATGTTCCCAACACATGACAGGCAACCTTAAACTGTTATCAAACTTTATTGCAAAGTTCATAGGCACTGTCAGGTTCGGGAATGATCACTACGCAGCTATCATGGGCTACGGAGACTATATCAATGGGAACATCGAAATCAGTAGGGTTTACTATGTGGAAGGCCTCGGTTACAATCTGTTTTCAGTAGGTCAGTTTTGTGATGGAGATTTGGAGGTTGCTTTCAGGGAGAAAACTTGTTTCATTCGTGATCTACAAGGAAATGACCTTATGTCTGGCTCGCGTAATTCTAGTCTTTACACTATCTCTATGCAAGACATGGTTGCTTCATCTCCCATCTGCTTACTTTCAAAGGCAACATCAACAAAATCCTGGCTATGTCACCGTCGTCTCTCACATCTAAACTTTCAAACCATCACCAACCTTGCTCGACACAAACTAGTTGAAGGTCTCCCACGATTCCGGTATTCAAAAGTTCACCTTTGCTCAGCGTTTGAACAAGGAAAAAGCACTCGTGCTCATTTTCCTTCAAAGGTGGAACACAGCTCTCAGCATGTGCTTCATCTTCTTCACATGGATTTGTGTGGCCCGATGCGCGTGCAAACGATCAATGGCAAACGCTACATCTTAGTAATTGTTGATGACTACTCACGATGGACTTGGGTCTACTTTCTTCGAAGCAAAGACCAAGCTCCACAAATGATCATTACCTTTCTCACGAAAATTCAAGTTCAGCTCCGGAACACCATCCGCCAAATAAGAACAGACAAAGGAACTGAATTTGTTAACCAAAACCTTCGTGCATTTTATGAGAAAATGGGAATTCAGCATCAAACATCTATTGCACGTACACCAGAACAAAACGGAGTTGTTGAAAGACGAAACCGAACATTAGTGGAAGCTGCAAGAACAATGTTAATCAATGATAAACTTCCAGATTACTTGTGGGCAGAAGCTGTATCTACCGCATGCTATACTCAAAACCGTTCTATGATCACAAAACGCCACAACAAAACACCTTTCGAGCTTGTCCACAACCATAAACCGAATCTCAAACACTATCATGTATTTGGATCCCTATGCTATCCGAATAATGATCGTGATGATTTTGGAAAGCTCAAAGCCAAAGCCGACATTGGAGTCTTTATTGGATATTGTGAGAATTCTAAAGGTTACCGGATCTGGAATCGTCGTACAAAACAGGTGATGGAAACGATTCATGCTCATTTTGATGAACTCACGGAAATGGCTTCTGAGTATAACAGCTTAGAACCCGGTCACAACCGTTTAAACTTCCCTCAACCCCCATCATCAGCTGAACAAAGCCCCCAACTCACTCGTCAACAAATGGAAAGGTTATTTGCTCCGCTGTTCAGTGACGATATTGATGAACGTGCTTCAGGTGTATCCGCTGTTTCCGCTGCTCAACCTGATAATACTCTTATACCTGATACACCCGCTACAACAACTACTATTGAAGAAGTACCACCAGTTGACTCCACCACAACAGTTGAACAAACCGCTTCCAACAATGATGAACCGGCTGATGATATTCTGAATGATGTACCCCCACCTGCAGATTTTGATCCAAATGCGTTCTTTAACCCGTTTGCTAATGACACTGCTGCACCTGATGTCGCGGAATCATCAACAAACCATTTGAATCCTCAGAATCTACACAATGTATACCAACATCAACCCTCTACACATCGATGGACAAAAGACCATCCTCTGGCTAATATTATTGGCAACCCGAATCAACCAGTCATTACGAGACAACGTCTTCACACAGATGGTGAACATTGCATTTATGCACTCACTGTCTGCCAATCTGAGCCTAAAAACATTAAAGATGCAATGACAAAAGACAACTGGATTGAATCCATGCAAGAAGAACTCAACCAATTCAAACGTCTTGAAGTATGGGAATTGGTTGAAAGACCAACAGGGGTCTACGTCATTGGTCTCAAATGGATTTGGAAAAACAAATTGGATGCTGAAGGGAACGTAATCCGAAACAAGTTACGTCTAGTTGCTAAGGGTTATCGTCAAGAAGAGGGAATAGACTTTGAAGAATCTTTTGCTCCGGTTGCTCGTCTTGTGGCTGTTCGGATATTTCTCGCGTTCGCGGCTCATATGAATATGACGGTCTTTCAGATGGATGTCAAAACTGCGTTTCTCAACGGACAACTGAAAGAAACGGTTTATGTGAGCCAACCAGAAGGATTCGTTGATCCTGAATTCCCGAACCATGTCTACAAACTGAACAAAGCTCTTTATGGTCTCAAACAAGCCCTTCGGGCATGGTACGATAAGCTATCATCTTTCCTCATTGCTAATAATTTCACCAAAGGTTCGGTTGACCCAACTCTTTTTATACAATATCACGGGGCACATATCTTAATTGTTCAAAGTTACGTGGATGACATCATTTTTGGGTCTACACATAAAAAGTTTTCAATCGCTTTTGCAAAACTAATGAAGAAAAATTTTGAAATGTCCATGATGGTGAACTTACGTTCTTTCTAGGACTGCAAGTTCATCAATCACCCCGTGGTATTTTCTTGAGTCAGTCCAAATATGCCCTTGAATTGTTAAAAAAATGTGGAATGAAAACCTGTGACACTTATGCCACACCAATGACTCATAACAAGAAGCTAGACGCTGATTTACATGGGAAATTAGTGGACCCTACCAAATACCAAAGTATTATTGGGTCTCTCATGTATCTAACAGCTAGCAGACCTGATATTGTATTTGCCGTTTATCAATGCTCCCGTTATCAGTCGCGAGCAACTGAAACCCACCTCTCTAAGGCTAAAAGAATCCTCCGATACATCAAGGGAACCATTAACTTGGGGATCTGGTATCCGAAGGATTCTGGTTTTGAACTAATCGCTTTTTCAGACGCTGACCACGCAGGATGCTTAGACTCAAGGAAAAGTACTTCAGGAGCACTACAATTTCTTGGTGATAAACTGGTGTCTTGGGAATCAAAGAAGCAGGATTGTACATCGCTGTCATCAACCGAAGCAGAATATGTAGCCATGTCCGCGTGTTGTGCTCAAGTCATCTGGATGAGAACACAACTCAAAGACTATGGTTACGTATTTGACAGAATCCCGATGTACTGCGACAATCGGAGTGCCATTGCGATCTCGTGCAACTCAGTTCAGCACTCGAAATCAAAGCACATCGATCTACGCTATCATTTCATCAAGGACCACGTGGAACAGGGTACAGTTGAATTATACTTCGTGGGTACAGAATACCAATTGGCAGATCTTCTCACCAAAGCCTTGCCTCCCGCTAGGTTTAATGAGTTGGTCCACCAGATTGGTATGAAGTGTTTGACTCAAGAGGAATTGGATGACCTCCTAAAACAGTCTTAAAAACCTGTCAAACACCAAAATCTCTTTTGTAAATAATTTTTCAAAAACAAAATACAAAAATATAAAACTTGATAAAACAACAAAAATATTCTTCTAATCTATTGGTTCTTTCAACATGGCAAGTACATTTCTTTCGTCAACACTTTAATCTTTCAAAATTCAGTATTTTTTCGATCAAGTGTTGAGGGGGAGAAAATAATCACTTAACTGTTTCAAAAACATCTGTGTACTTGCATATTATCATATCCCGGTTGTTTCTTTTATCAATGGTGGTAATTTTTACTGGTTCAATGACACTCCTCGGACTAAAATTTATAACCTTTCATCATTTTCTTATGACGAGGGGAAGTGTCATCAAAGTTATTTCCTAAAATCTTTGTTTGGTAACCATAATGGAAGTTAAATGGCTTTGTATGAAAAAGGAAAAGGTGGAGGGACCAAAACTGTCAAAATGTTAAAGTCATTTTAATAAAAACACTCTCCACCTAACTATTCCATCACATTTATTACTCACACCAAAAGGATCCTACGCCTAAGAATCGTTTGACAAATCCGTGTATCAGATCATCAATTTGTAAGTTTCTGTGTGTTCCTAACAAGATTACAAACAATCGTTTTAAATCGTTTTAAAAATTAACGGTTAGATTTTAAACTATGGTTAATTTTGTGTTCTACGCGTATGCGTATGAATACATAATCTTGTTTATGTGTTTGTGGTTAAAAAGACAGTGTCAAAAGGTTTTAATAACATCAATGATATTGTTTCTATCCTCTAAACGAACCCATAAACTCGAATTGAGTGATTTTGAAAATTAGGGTTCTTAAGTCGAATTGGGTGTTTTCAAATGTGAAGGTTTTTGGTCAAAAAGATTGTTGTGTAATGTTCATATCATGTTGAATTAATGATTTCCAGGCCCTATAACAACCCAGAAACACTAATTTAGTCAGAATTAGGAATTAGGGTTTAATGTTCTTGAGTTTGGGTATTTTTGATTCACCACAAATTGTATGTTAAAACTTGGTTTATAGACTCTCACAACACCTAAGACCTACCAGAAACGCTATGGTGCAATTTCTATGGCTAGAAATCTTATGCGTAAATCATAAACTTTAGGGTTTTGACTTACGCGTATGACTTTCTACGCGTAAAACATTTAATAAGCTTTCATGCCATGATTTGTTGTAAAATGAATATATGTGTTAAGATTGATGATATGATGATTTTATTTCAGGCTTGCTACGCATAATTTCAGAATCAAGGTTGATTGTTACTCTACGCATAAGGATTACCTTACGCGTAGACAGTTATGCGTAAGAGAAATCCTACGCGTAACTATTACGCGTAAGGTTCTACAATGGGACTACGCGTATCCTGTGAAGGATATGCGTAAACAGTGACTCTACGCATAAGGTCTACTCTTACGAGTAAGCCTTACGCGTAAGGTCTTATATACGCCTACGCGTAAGCCCTACGCTTAAGGTCCCCTTTTCCTACGCGTAACATTTCTTACGCGTAAGTAAGGATCCTACGCATAAGCTTGCGCCTACGCATATACTTCTTCTGTTTACGTGTAACTTTGCCAAATCTACGCCTAAGCCTTTATTGACCTTCATTATGAATTGTTACGTGTACAAACTTGTTAATAAACAAATCATATCGTCACGAAACCAATAATGTCACTAATAAACTTAATCGTTTAATATGTTGTGTTGAATAAGTGATAAAATAAACTTTAAAACTTAAAGTTAACTAAATCACGAAACTTATCATGACGATATTGGACAATTGGACAAACAAGTGACTTAGGACTCGTAACAATCTTTAACACTGTACATTCAATAATTAGACAATAAAAACCTTCTGTTGACTAACATTATGTCTTTCGATATGTTGGTTCTTTTGGCTAATGTTATTTCAGATCACGACATGGCTGCTCAAATGAATATAGATGCACCAGAAGTTCTCACAATTGCTGACATCTTCCCTAATGGCTATCCTAGAAAGATTGGAAAGAACAACCTTAGGGTTGACTTTGAAACCCTCACATGCTCAGAATCTTCTTGTCTCATTGCTGTGGATATTCTAAAGAATCATCCCTACCAGAACATGCTCTCATACTCTGCTACAGTACCGGAGATCTACATGCAACAATTCTGGAATTCGATGCAAAGGATTAAGGGTCAAAGTGCAGTGACTGTAACTCTCAATCACAAACAAGTCACCATCACTCATGCAGACTTACGGGCTATTCTTCTCATTCCTGAAATCAAGTCAACCGACTTCTTTGCCACACCTACTGAGGAGACAGTTCTACAATTCTTGCTTGATATTGGCTATGATGAAGCTTCAGGAGTTATCTCTAAGCATTCTCATGTGGAGCTTAAGAACATTCCTCAACCGTGGAGAACCCTCTACATCATCATCACCAAATCAGTCTCTGGTCGTGACAGTGGCTATGAGCATCCCAAGCTCATGGAACTACAGATCTTCTGGTCATTAATCAACAAAAAGGACATCGAAATCGAAGCACTGTTATGGGAAGACATGATGTCATTTCACAAGAAACTTGGCTCAAAGATTCCCTATGTCAGATATACAAAATTATTGATCCAGAGAGCACTTGGACTTCATCCCGATATTCCACAAAGGCTCAATGACCCAGACAATCACGATATGTTGACTGAGCCTACCCTATCAGTCAAAATCAAGGAATCGTCTACAAAGAAACAGGGTGCTGTGTTGCCTGATCACCTACTGACTGACGAAATCAAAAAGCTTGAAACGTACAAAAGGTATCGGGTAGCAGTAAGAGAAGGCAAAGTTGGTCATCTCGATGAAAAACCTTCTGGAACACCTACTCGGAGAACCAGAAGAGGAAGTGCTGGAAGTGCAGTAAGCACAGAGAGTCAAAGGAATGTCCCAAAGAGGAAACCTGCTCCAAAGAAGAAAGTTCCCTCTCAGGAAGCTGTTCCTATTCCTACACCTGAACCGCAGAGAAAGCTAATTGACGAGGACTCGGAAGGTACTGCATCAGATGAAGAGACTTTTCACTGTGAAACTGCTGAAGATGAAACCACAATGGTATCTAAACCTCTCAGTCCTCCAGCTGAACATGGCAAAGGGAAGACTCCTGTACTTGTGCCTTATGAAGAAAGCTCAGATGATGAAGAAGAGCAATTGGATACTTCATACAGGAAGACGTTCAAAATCATTAGACTCCAACATGTTGCAAAGGATCAAATGGGTGGCCCTGGTGGTTCAAGTGGTGCTGCCCACTCCAAACCATCTCCTGATGCGGTTAATCGACCCGATAAGGGAGCTGGTGCCACCACTCTTCTGCAACAACAACAACTCTTGGAGGACTCTATTGATTATGAGATTGAGGAACCAGCAAAAGAAAAGACTGAGGAAATACCTGCTGATGAAACTAAGACTGATGACAAGGCTAAGTCTAAGGAGGAAACTTATGCACCTCCAGAGGACCCTGAACCTCCTCATGTCTCCTCCTCATCAGATTCATCATCTCACTCCTCACCACCACCATCTAAAAGATCAACCAAATCAACATCCAAATCTGTGAAGAAACCACCTCGATCTTGGATTTATCATACTCATGAAAGAATCGTGAAAGCTGTCCAATAAGTCAGAAAGAAGAACGTGCTCTACAGAAAACTGAATTGGTTTGCACACCAAATACAGTACTTACATGATGAGAATGACAAGATGCAGAAAGAAAGGGAATTCGTTCAGGAGTTCATGAAAAGTCATCGTCAAGAGGAACTGAACGAAATGATCAAAGGTTACACTAACAAGTACCTTCTGGATATCGTTCCTAAAGTCACAAAGGAAATGTTTACCAGACAACTATATCCGAATCTTATGCAGATAGCCAAGCAAACTATAAGATCAGCACCTTTAACCGCCACAATCAATCCATCTGATCCTGTAGTTTTCTTGGATAATGAATTGGTGGCCAAGCTCGTCACACAAATGTCTAAACGATCTGGGACATTTACTTCTGATGAAGGAAAGTTGTTTCAAGCATTGTTGGATTACCAACTCCAAGAAGCATGTAGATTCGAAGCAGAAAGGCCTAAACGTCCTAGAGACGATGAAGATAAGGATCAGGATAAGAATGATGAAGCTAAACATCAGAAGAAGTCTGGTGAATCATCTTCTATGTTACCTCCTCTCCAACGGACTCCTACTCTACAAAGGTCTCCTCCCCGTTCTTCTACTGATAAACCTCAGGATTCTGAGTTACCTCCCCAGACTCAGAAAACTGGTGAGTATTTTGAGTATACGGGTGGTGACGATGAGGAAGTCCGTGAGCCCCTACAACAACCCACCTCTCCCAAACAAGTTCAGAAACCAGAATCCTCATCTAGGCCTAAACAAAAGAAGAAGAAGGCGCCCATGGTTGACGTCGTATCATAGCTAGATGACGATAAAACAGAGGAATTTGAATGGTTCTCTACACTTGTTAACTCAACTCCCTACCCTGAAGAAGGTCAAGATCTGGTAGACGGTAATACATTGGAGCATGCTAAGATTATGCAAGAAAAGTTCCATGTGAAGAAGATGACAAAATCTGAGTTGAGACGAATCAAGAATGAAGCTTTTCAACTATGGAAAGATAGCTCAGAAAGTGGCATCGAGGTCGAATATCACCTTGAAAACATTGCTAGAGCTATGTCTAACAACATGGATTGGCTCAACCCAGAAGCAAACATCGACTTCACCAAATGGGACAACCCTCCATATTACACCGACTGGTCTAAACCACTACCAACGATCGGCCAACCAGATGAACCTAGGATTCCATTCAGATATTTCTTCAACAAAGACTTGGAATTTCTTCTACACGGTGGCGATGGATCAAGGAAATACGCTACATCTTTGACACTTCCATTCCCAGCAGCCATATACTCAAACTGCATAGCCATCGAGGAGAGAGCTACTCACTTGTTCTCCAACAAAGTGGAAGCATACGACCGAGATGCAATGTACGGGATTCATCATTGGCCGGAACGCCGAAGAATCTACTACAGAAGCTGCCAGGTTCAGAAGTCTCAACATGCAGTGTTCAGTACTAAGGATATCGTTGCCATCAAACACGTTGATCTTTCGACCAAATGGGACTACACTTTTCTCAAGAAGATTGTGGTCTAAAGGCAAGATGAACGGGATTATGCATTCTCTGAAGCTGACTTAGAGAATTTGTCTATCAACGACATTGAAGACATGTACCTTGCCAAAGTACAGGGTCGCATGAGACAATTTTCAACCGAAGTACAACGTGAATTCATCAAGTCATTGCTCATTTTCATCAGACGCATAGTCATCAATGAACGTGTAGAAGATCTCCAGCTCGCAGTTGAATCTTATCAGACCCGTGTCAACTTCACTCCACCACAGCTTGATCTTCCCGACATCAACCAGCTTCCACAATACACGCTCATCAGCAAACCGTTCGGTGTTGTTTACCGTAGTGAACTTCAACGCAATTGCTTGATGGCGTGCAGCGATCTTCACAAGTTTGGGGATTACACTTTGAAGATGGTTAGGGACGGATTGGCTTATCGGTTGAAGGATATACATCTTAAGATTAGGTCTCCTAAACGATGGAATTCTCAGGATCGAAGGGATGTGCGGAGGATCATCAGAATGATTGATGAAAGGTTGTTTCGAAGGGATCAGTTCAGAACGTTGGAAAGCTTTGTTGGTTGTCGACCCAGGATTAACATCACCGGCTATCAACGCCCTGTTCGCACTCCTGGCAACATCACTGGACTTCCTGGTACCCCTTGAACTGCTTCTTTCATTATAAATTTGGATGTATGATTATATATGTGTTTGGCTTGTGCACACATAACAGTGTACAACCCGTAATTGTCAAGAAAGGACCCTGTGGTACGCTTCAGTGCCACAATCCTTATAAAAGGAGCGAAAACTTCTTATTTTTGAGTAAAACCTATCAAACCTTTCATTTTTCAAGGTTTTGCTCAAAAGGTCAAATACTTCCCCGTATAATTTTCAAAACCTCAACCGTTTATATCACTTGTTGAGGGGGAGTATTTGAATTAAAACTTTGTTCACAAATTGTTCATAGTGGTCATCTTCCTGCAACACTCGAAATGGTCATATTTATTCTCAACTTTTCAAAAATAACATTTTATATGCCATTTTTGAGAGGGAGAAAATTATGTGATAAGAAATATGTTGTGTAAATGCAAATGAATCTTTGTGTAATAGACTTAACCAACGAATTTACGGCACTAAACTGTTAGTAACTCGAAAAGACTTGTCCGGGACGGGTAATAATTTCAAGCTAGTTCGCTAGTAATGTAAACGTGTCTCGCAAAGGACTTGTCCAAGTAGAAAGTACCATTCGAGAAACTCTTGGTAGACATGAACTCTGACGGGTATGACAACCTTTCGAGGTTTGTCTACACCTTCAAGGTAGTTATTAGAGCTAGTTGTCACCTAAAAGCTGACAATGTAACTCTTTAACTATGCAACGTAACCGTGTCTCGCGGGGGAGTGTCTATCTTGATTTGATCAATTCAAAAGTGCGCGCTCTTCCCACACAGTGCAGATTTCCATCAAAACTCTAAAGCACATGTGGAGGGGGAGTATTTCTGCTAAAAGACAAAACTCTCACAGTGGTTCAAACATGTTTTTCATTTACAAACCCTTTGAGAGATTTTCTTGAAAATTGGTTTTATGGCAACATAGGTTAGTCATGGAGTGATAAGGTGACTAAGGTTAGGAATAACCGTCCTATGATCCGCCAGACCCGGAGGGATCTACCCAAGGACATCGGTACTTAGAAGAAATTGAGAATCGGAGAAAGAAGGAGTTGAAGAATTAAAAAGAAATGCAAAGAAAAGGGTAAAAAGAAATAGCCCTCCAAATTATTCAACTTAGGGCAGACACCGGGTTCAATTCATATGCTACTGGTTGTCACTTAGTGACGCTGGTATTGAAGATTAAAAGTCGTCATGGACCCAGTGACGCATGCACTATACCTTCTTAACCACTCAAGTTTCTCTCAAAAGAAGCTTGTTTCATTCTCACAGGGAACCCTACGTAAACTATTGGCTTTCTATTAGAGATCGCTGGTATTGAAGAAGGAGACCCTCTCCCTAGTCTCCGCTCAGGAAAAACCAAAACGCACTATTGAGTCTAGAGCCACGAGATTCATCAAAAGATCTCTTAGGTACACTTGACATTTCATCACTTGACGTTCAACAATAAGAATTTCAGTGGTACATTATCGAGTCCTTCACAGATCTTAGCAATCTGTCGAGAACATTTATGAGAGGTTCACAATTGTGATCCTCAGTGATTTAATGGAAACTCCTGCCAGGGTCAACATCAAACAGCCCTGACAGCAGGTCACTTCGGTAACTCCCCGTGGATTACGCTTAGTGTGTCTCAAACGGTCTACAGTCGTGAGGTGATGCTTCGGTGTACCTCAGTGACTCATCTGAACTGTAGATGTACTTCGGTACATCGCGTTATCTCACTTGTGGGACTCCAGTTCAGGAACGGCCTTTGTAAGAATTAGAGTTGTATTTTCACACTATGCTGTTAACACTCTCGAAGTTCAAACTTGTAAGTGCCGGAATCCGCTTATTACTAACCGTTTTAAATGTTTTCTTCTTATGGAAGCTCCAGAGCGGGATGATCATGCAGATTCTTCTCATGCTCACGCCAACATCATCACTAATGGAAGTTCTATCCAAAAGCAACACAACAGTCAGGATGATTCTTCGTCAAATCAAAGAATCTACAAAGTTAAAGACTTAAAGAACTTCATCAGTACTGAATTCCAACGTCAAAGAGCATGTGAGCATGGTGAAGAATGACGTGGAGACACTGTAGCGGCGAAGCAGACCTGAGGCAGACTTGATGCAGAAAACAACATACTATCACTTTAATCACAAAGAACAATGATCAAAGAACAAAGTTAAAGATGACGTCAAAGCATAACTGTTCAAAGAAAACTATCTCTCTACACTGGGGAGATTGTTCGAATCAAGGCAATTCTTCTCACAAGAAAGAAGAATGTCAGAAGACGTCAAAGCTACTATTACATCAACGCCTTTGTTGGGAATTAAGGTAAACTACTGATTCTGCCGAAGTATCTGCCGAAGAGATTCTGCCGAAGAAGAATGGATTCTGCTGAAGTTATACTTCAGCAGAAGTGTTAAAGCAGAAATCGTGTTCCTGCTGAAAGTGCGAATCCACGTAGGAGAGATAAGCTCATTATGTAGTAAAAGTCAGCGCCGTATGAAAGATAGGTTGGCGCCGTATTGTATAGAGCTTACTCAGAATAAACAATATCATTAGTAAAACAATATGATTAGTTGCATGGTTGTCTAGAAGCATGCTTGGTCTATGTTTGTATTAGGAGCGTACATTGTAAACGCTCGTGAGTCATTAGGGTTTCTTGCCTATAAAAGGAACCATAATAGTTTGTAATAGATAAGCTTTTCTTAAGTCTTTCAAGTCTCAAAAACTATCTGAAACATAGAGTTTCTATAATCAAAAGATCCATAGAGGATCAAAGAGTTCTTAGTTACAATAACTTGTATTTACTTTCCGCTATATAATACGAGTAGTAGAGATCTTCTATTAGTTTGCTTGTGATTACATAGGCAACACTAACGATCTCCGAGTGCTTAAGATCTATCAAGGTCTTTGTGTATTCAACAAGTGGTATCAGAGCCTCGGGAAAGTCTCTACGATACTAAGAACTATTCTCACCCCCATACAATCAAACATTCATTCACCATGCCTGGATCCGATAATGAAACTGAAGTCACCAACACAAACAACACCAACACCACTTCCATGCAACAGCTTAGTCTTTCGAACAGAAATGGTAAATTTCCTTATTTAAAAAGGGAAGAATATGATCTTTGGACTATGAAGATGGAAAACTGGATTTCCAATATTGATTGGAATCTGTGGGAAGTAGTGAAGAGAGGAAACAGTCTAAAGAAAATGATTCCTGACAGGGATGGGAAGTTTATCATGGCTCCTCCCAAAACTGCTGAAGAGGTGCTGGCTATGCAGAGAGAGCATAAAGTAAAAACTATTCTGCTTCAAGCCATTCCTGAAGATCATCTGTGTGATTTTCACCATATGGATGATGCAAAGGACATATGGATGGCTCTCAAAGCAAGGTTCGGTGGAAATGAAGAATCGAAGAGAATGAGGAAGTCCATGCTGAGACAACAATTTCAGGACTTTAATATCTCCGAAGAAGAAGGTATCCATAAGGGATACGACAGGTTCCATAGGATTTTGAGTCAGCTAAACCAGCTGAATGCAAAACCTGATAATGATGACTGCAACTCAAAGTTCCTTCGATCTTTGCCTCCATCATGGTTACATGTTAGTATAGCCCTCAAGGCTAAAGGTGGGTTGGACATGCTCACCTTTGATGAGCTGTACAACAGACTCAGAACTCTTGAACCTGATGTCAGAACTCCCTACCGTACATCTTCTTCTGGCCATGCAGCTTTTGTTGGGACATCTCACTCCAACATGATGGTACCTGCTCCTAGTTCCAACTATTTTCCATCATCTCCTAGTTCCAACTACTTTCCATCATCTTGCACTCCCGCTCCACCACATAACACCTGTCCCACTCCACCATCTTCTCAAAATAAGACTAGTAGTGTGATGGAAGATGTTCTTCATTCATTTGTTGCTGACTATGATACTCAGCAGTATCTTGCATATGAAGACTTTGATCAGTTGGACCCACTTGAAATGGAGGAGATGAAACTGAAAATGCAGGTGGCATTGCTGTCAGTGGACATCAAAAGGTTTGAAGAGAAGTCTGGGAGGAAGTTTGCTTTCAAGGGAAAGGAACCAGCTCGCTTTGATAGGAGAAAAGTCAAGTGTTTCACTTGCCACCAGATGGGGCATTTCTCAAGGGAATGCAAAGACAGGAAGAGTGGAGATGGAGCTAACTACATTTCCTATCAGCAGAAACAGCAGGAAGCTGGAGCTTCAGCAGCTGTCCTCACCATGGATGAACAGGTCAACTGGACTGCACATGAACCTGTGAATGAGGAAGCTCATGATACTGATAAGCTTGGATTGCTGGCAAGGTGTACTTCGGATGAAAGGCATGATCAGTTTGCCTTGATGGGACTATCTCAGGTACACAACTGTATATTTGGTTGTAGTCTAAGATACAATGAACTTAAAGAAGAATATGATGCTATGAAACCTAAGTTTGATGAATGCTATGTTGAAAATGAAGCTCATAAACTAGCATTAAAAACAGTAGAAAGACAAAAAGTATGGTTTCAAAAGAATCAAATAGCTTATGAAGAAAAGATAAAGGTGTTACAGTTTGATCTAGAAGTTTCAAATAATTACTTAAAACTGTCTGAGAAAGCAAAGGATGAAGCTGTGTCTGAGAACCGAGAGCTTAAAGAAAAACTAGCTGAGGAAATAGCTAGGCATAAGGAATGGTTAATTTCAGGTGATAATCTGGCTAGAGAAATCTATAACAGTCAATCAGTAACCTCTGGCTTAGGATTAGGTTTTCAAAAGTATGTAGGAGTAGAAGCTAAGTATGATGGTCGTAAATCCACACCAGCTAAGTTAGCTAACTTTGTTAAAGAAGGTGAAATGCATGCTGTCCCTGGACCTATTAGAGGTGAATTTATGCCCATTGACCTTTCCATCACTGTTGACTTTGATGGATCACATCATCTTTATGGCAGAAAGTCAAAAGACTTGCCAGACCTTGATACCTCATCTAATGACTTTGTCTCTTGCTCTGACAGTGACAATTCATCGGATCAAGGGTCTACTTCCTATGAAAGCTGTGATTCAAATGAGAAGTCTGAATTTCCCAAGCCTGAGCCTACACCCAAGCCTGCACCCCAGTCTACTTGCAAGCCTTCTAGGGAAGCTGCTGAGGAATCAACTTCCAAGACAGTTTCTTCTGAAGGCTTATCCTTTAAATCTTTGAATAATCAGTCTGTTAAAAACAATTCCTTGAATGTTTCTAATTTAAGTACTTCTTCATGTAATCAAACATCTCCCTATTTGAATAAATCTTCCAAGAAGAAGACATGTTTTGTATGTGGAAGTAAATTTCATTTAATTAAGGATTGTGATTTTTATGAGCAAAGATTGGGTGCATGTGCTACTCACCAGAAACACAAATCTAAGTGGACCAATGTTGATAATATTCCACCTTATGTCCCACAAGCAGCTAATACTGACTCACATTGGAGAAGTTCAGTTGCCAGATCTTATGTGCAACCTACTAGCCCATACTTTAATCATAGTTATTGGCCTACATATGTTGACTCTATGTATGCTGGGATGGGATATGGGAGCACTGCTGTGAAGCCCTCAGCAGGTTGTTCTTGGACTAACAAGGGACCCAATCATCAATGGAGGACCAAGAACAATGGTGGATCCTCTAAATCTTCATGTCCTAAACCTGTGATCCACAAGGCAGGTTCAAGTCAGTAATGACTTGAACCTCCATCGAATTCTAACCGTTTGTATATATTTTGTTGTTGTTTGTAGGATCATCCCCTTAAGCATAAGAATATTGGTATTGTTGATAGTGGTTGTTCCAGAAGCATGTCTGGGAATAGAGATATGATGCACAATTTTGTTCCTATAGAAGGAGGAGGCAATGTGACTTTTGGAGGAAGTGATGGGAGTATCACAGGGAAGGGCACCATAAAGACACCTCATCTGGATTTTGAAAATGTGTACTATGTTAAGGAACTTCAGCATTTCAACTTGTTCTCCGTTTCACAAATCTGTCACACTAAGAACAAAGTTCTCTTCTCTGAGAATGAATGTCTTGTGCTGTCTAAAGACTTCAAACTCCCAGAAGAAACTTCAATTCTGCTGAAAGTTCCTCGAACTCACAATTTATACACATTCAACCTTAATGAAGTTCAACCAGGTGGTGACCTCACTTGTTTGGTGGCTAAAGCATCTCTTGATGAGTCTACTAAATGGCATAGGAGGATGGCTCATGTGAATTTCAAGACCATAAACAAACTCTCTAAAATGGGTCTTGTTGAAGGTCTTCCCTCCAAAGTTTTCACCAATGATCATCATTGTGTCGCTTGCAACAAAGGAAAACAACACAGAGCCTCTTACAAAGCTATCAATGCTATGAGCATCATTACTGAACCTCTTCAGTTGCTCCACATGGATCTGTTTGGTCCAACTCAAGTCAGAAGCATTGATCATAAGTACTTCTGTTTGGTTATCACTGATGGCTATAGCAGATTTTGTTGGGTTTTCTTTCTCAGAACCAAAGATGAAACATCTCAAGTGCTGACTGAATTCATCACTCTCGTTGAAAATCAGTTGAACAAAAAGGTTAAGGGAATTCGGTGTGATAATGGGACAGAGTTCAAAAATGCTATTCTAATAGAACTCTGTGGGTCAAAAGGTATAAAAAGGGACTATAGTAATCCAAGAACCCCACAACAAAATGGGGTGGCTGAAAGAAAGAACAGGACCTTAATAGAGGCTGCAAGATCAATGCTTGCAGACTCTAAACTGCCCACTATGTTCTGGACTGAAGCTGTTGGCACAGCGTGCTATGTGCTAAACAGGGTCTCCATTACTAGACCTCAACTCAAAACACCATATGAACTTCTCTTTGGGAAGGTTCCTGTCATTCACTACCTAAAACCTTTTGGTTGTCAAGTGACCATTTTGAACACCAGTGATCCGTTGGGAAAGTTTGATGAAAAGGCTGATGATGGTTATATTGTGGGTTATTCAGCTCATAGTAAGGCATACAGGGTGTACCATTTACAAGCCAAGAAGATAGAGGAGACGCTGAACCTGAGATTTTTGGAAGATAAGCCTAATGTTCAAGGACAGGGTCATACGTGGTCTTTTGACCTTGACTACTTAACTGATTCTTTGGGTTACATTAGACATTTGGCTAACCAAAATGCAGGTCCTCAAGAGCCTCCCACTAACACTGCATGTCCCTTAAATGATGAATCTGAAAATGAGGTTGAAGATGATGAGCAACCTATACTTGTGCCTTCTTTCTCCCCTAACAATATTGCAGGTACCACCTCCAAGGAGATTGTTGATAAGAGTGATGAAGATGACTCTCATTATGCTGAGGACCTTGCTCGGCTTCAGACTCAAGAATTTGCTGCTAAGCTTGAAGCAGAGAAACTGAATGAAGAGGTTGCTAATGAAGGAGTCAGTAGAAACCATGTTTCTGCTGAAGTTGACTCTGTCACACCTATCATCCTCAAATCTGCTGAAGGCTATGCTATTTCTTCTCATGTTCCTTCTCAAGTGTCTTCAGACTTTGGAGAACCTCATACGCGCTTTCCAAAACCCTCTGATCTTGGAAATCATCAACCCAAAGCTGGCATTTTCACTTCACCCTCTTATGATGCTGAATTTGAACCAACAATCACTAATCTTGATTCATCCATTCAAGTCAGCCCCACTGCTACTCAGAGGATCCACATTGCTCATCCTCAATCCAACATCATAGGTGATCTTCTGGCACCTGTTAGAACTCGAAGGGCTATAACAAGTCCTCAATTTGGGCAGATTGCTTTTCTCTCTTATGTCTCCAACCAGCAAAGAGACAATCACACAGACTTCAAACATTGTCTGTTTGCTTGTTTTCTTTCTCAAGTGGAACCAACAAGTGTTTCTCAAGCTCTTAACGATTCAAGCTGGCTAGAAGCAATGCAAGAAGAAATGCAACAATTTCACAATCAGCAAGTTTGGATTTTGGTTCCACTCCCTGATGGCAAATATGCCATTGGGACAAAGTGGATTCTGAAGAATAAGAGAGATGCTCGGGGTGTTGTGATCAAAAACAAAGCAAGATTAGTAGCTCAAGGCTTCAGACAAGAGGAAGGGATTGATTATGATGAAGTGTTTGCACCTGTGGCCAGAGTTGAAGCCATTCGCATTTTCTTGGCATATGCTTCTTACATGGGTTTCATGGTGTATCAGATGGATGTCAAAGGTGCTTTTCTGTATGGTGAGATTGAAGAGGAGGTTTATGTCACTCAACCCAAGGGATTTGAAGACCCAGATCACCCAAATCATGTTTACAAGGTTGTTAAAGCTCTATATGGCTTACATCAGGCACCAAGAGCTGGTATGCTAGGCTTTCATCATTCCTGCTGAAGCATGGCTATAGGAGAGGTGCTATTGATAAAACTCTGTTCCTAAAGAAGAATTATTCAGACATCATTCTTGTGCAAGTTTATGTGGACGACATTATCTTTGGCTCCACAAACGAAGCTTGGTGCAGGGAATTTGAGGAACTTATGAAGGGTGAATTTCAAATGAGTGCTATGGGTGAGCTTACTTTCTTTTTGGGTCTCCAAGTTCAGCAGAAACACGATGGCATCTTTATCTGTCAAGATAAATATGTGAGAGACATTTTGAAGAAGTTTGGTATGGAAGGTGTTAGGACTGCCACAACACCTTATGAAGCTCCAAAGACTAAAGCAAATAATGAACCAGATCTACCTGTAAATGTTCATCTGTACAGGTCCATGATTGGTTCATTGATGTATCTAACAGCTTCAAGGCCTGATATTACGTTTGCTGTGAGTGTTTGTTCTCGACATCAAGTCACTCCACTTACTTCCCATCTCAATGCTGTCAAGAAGATCTTTAAGTACCTCAAAGGCCAACCTCTTTTAGGCCTTTGGTACCCAAAAGAGTCTTCTTTCAAGTTGGAAGCATATAGTGACAGTGATTATGCTGGTGCAAATCTGGATAGAAGATCCACAACTGGAGGCTGCCAATTTCTTGGCAAGAGGTTGATTTCTTGGCAATGAAAGAAACAAACCATCGTGGCTGCCTCAACTACTGAAGCAGAGTATGTTGCTGCTGCAAATTGTTGTGGACAGGTCCTTTGGATTCAAAACCAATTGCTGGACTATGGGTACAACTTCATGAACACTACAATTCATATAGATAATCAAAGTACCATCTGCATAGTCAAAAATCTAGTTTTTCATAGTCGAACAAAACACATTGAAATCAGGCACCACTTTATAAGAGATGCATATGAAAAACATTTGATAAAAGTGGCTAAAATTCATACTGATGATAATGTGGCAGACTTGTTAACAAAAGCGTTTGATGGACCAAGGTTTCAACACCTCGTGGTCAATATTGGTATGTTAAACCCTTGACTGCATAGTTTAAGGGGAGGCATAGGCCTCAGGGGAGGCATATGCCTCAGGGGAGGATTTGTGCAAACTCTGCATATTTTTGTGTCATATTTTTCAATAAATAGGTTTCCTTTTTCTATAAATTTTCTTCTATCTTTAGGTTTGTAAAAACATCATTTTGCCTATAGTGATAGCGTTTATTTAATATATTTTATCTTTTTAATTTTCTCTAATTTGCATTTAAGCCTTTGTTATTCATAATTCTTTTTTAACACTAACTGTCTAATAATTCTTTAGTTTGTTTGTCTTTGTGTTGTTCTTGTGTATTCTTGTGTCTGTTTTGCAGTTGTCTGGATTGCAGTTTGTCCATTCCATGATCAAGTTCAAATTCATCAAGTGTGACTCAATGGTACATGGTCAAGATAGCTAAAAGAGTGTTGCTTGTTTCTTCTGAAATTAAAAGTACTGAAGCAAACAATTTGATTCCACTGAAGTTATAATACTGAAGAAAAGAAATAGAAGTCAAATTGTTCATTCATTCATTCATTCAAGAAACAGTTTACAGCTTACAGCTTACATAAAGTCAACCTACTACAAATGCATCTTCAAGATACGAGCTGTACAAAGCTAATCCTAATCTAGTGTATATCTTTCATTCCGAAATCTAAGTGAATGTTGGATATGCATTAGATGCTGGCTTTGATTTTGTAGGTCTTGCATAACCACCCATTCCGTCTATCTAGATGGCTGAATATGCATGACCAGCACGACGAAGATGCTAAGGACCAAAATGGAGGGGATGGATTGATGCAAACGATTGATGATGACGATGACCACACATGATGACGGAGAAAAATAAAGTCTCCTGTGTGCTTCATCTATGCATTTCAACCAAAATGCAATCGATCCACCCTCCTTAAGCCCTTCTCCTATACGATATGTGTTGATGCACCAAAAGATGGCGCAGTGAGACCAAGAACCACCTCTCTATCTTTGGGGAGTGGCGGATTCCTGGCACGAGGCCTTTGTTGAGGCTGAGGTGCTGGAGGTTGGGAGTATGATGTTCCCTCCTTATAGGAGTCATCAGAATCATCAGCAGATTCACTTGGATTCACTATACTATCATCTTCTGAAGAAGGAAGAAAGGGTGATTTATTTGGTCATGGATAGGGTTGAGGAAAGTAATGTTGCCATGGGTTTGATTCACCACTTGATGATGATGAAGAGGATGATGAAGATGAGGTTGTGAGATCTATGATCTCAGGTTTGGTATTCATAGTGCAATTTGGTTAATTGGGGTTTGGTTTTTTTTACATCTAGGGTTTGTGGTAAATATTTGGGGATCTTGATGAAGAGATAAGTTGCATTGGGATCATTTTATAGACGGGTTCGGGGTTCAATGAATATTAATGTGAGTGGGTAGCACAGTAATTCTAGAAACTTACCGAAGATATTCTTATCTTTGATGCATTCTGCTGAAGTTATAACTTCAGCAGATTGACCATGTGTTTCTACTGAAGGGTTAATTTGGGTTGGGTCAAAGATGCAATACACGTCAGCGACGGTCAACCAAACGGTCCATTTTTCTTTGACTATAATTTGGGCAAAAACTATCACTCCACCATCACTCTCTTCAGAACTAACCAATTCCCTCTCATCCTGCATCCACAAACACTCACCACTTCAAGAATCATAACCCTAAAAACAAATATCCCTCATGGCTCTTAAATTTAATCATGACCACAACAAAGTTGCATTTCTGGGAAACGGTAAGGGATATGAATTGTACGAACCAATGGTGGAATTCTTGAAAAGGTCCAAGATTTGCTATGCTCTAACACATGCTCCAAATGAGATTTATGAATCACTGGTTACTCAGTTTTGGGAATCTGCTGAACAAAGGAATGAAACAGAGATTAGAGCTATGATTGACGGAACAGAGCACATTGTGACAGAGGACCTAATTCGGAGGAAGCTTCACTTGGAAGATGCTGATGGAGCATTTCACTCTAATCAGGAAAACGTACTTACTGGGCTAAGGGCAATTGGCTATCGTGGTACAAGGACTGATATGTGGCTGAAAAAGGAACTTTGCCCGAAGTGGAGGTTCCTGGTTCACACACTGCTTCAATGCATAAGCAACAAGTCAGGTGGATGGGACCAGTTCTCTACTCAACTGGGATATGGTATTGTGTGTCTTTCCCAAGGGATAACTTTCAATTTTTCTAAGTATATTTTTGAAAACATGGTTGAAAATATTCAAAAGAAAAAGGCTAAGTTTTTAATGTACCCAAGGTTTTTGCAAATGATTTTAGACACCACTACCCAAGCCCAATCTTTTTATCCCATAGGTACTTTAACTGCTAAATTATTTGCAACCATGAGAACCCACTTTCAGGGGGAACATCATCCCTTGCTAGCAGCCATGTTGCCCCAAGGCAATGAGGCTGCTGATGAGGAGAATGTAGCTAATGATCCTCCTTCTTCACCTGTTGCTTCTGATGGTAATCCATTAGTTAACATAGATGAGGGCCCCTCATCAACTGTTGAAGCAACTCATGTTGCTCCAAACCTACCACCCTGTCCCAGTCCACCACCCTCGCTAGTCACTCATGATGAGTCTGATCTTAATAGACTACCCACACCAAGTCCTGTTAGGGATCCTCTCAATGAAGATCTTCCTCACATTGAGCATGACCATGTTACTTCTGAAAGGTCCAATGAAGCTCCCCTTACCACAGAGCAATCTGCTGGTGGAGCTGAGGACCCTATTACACTCTCATCTGTTTATGCTCTTGTCAACAGGTATGCTGGTGAGGTTACTAGTCTGAAAAAGGAGCTGGCAGAGACCAAGTCTTCTCTTGGTAGTAAGATTGAAGAACTGCAGAATCAAGTCAAGGAATTAGAGGACAAACTCAAAGGGGGCTCTAAAAGGAAGCTTGTGGTTTCTTCTAATGAAGAACAAGAAGTACCTCAGTTTGGGTCTCTGGATATGTTGGCTGATGTGTCTCTTAATGATCCGTCATCAGTAGTTGCCGCTTCCTCTAAGAAGAAGGAACCTGTTCTCTACAAAAGAAGAAAGAGATCTTATATTCATAAGGTATCTTCTGAAGCTTCAAAGGAACCTGATGTTGACAAGGCTGCATCTGCTGATGTGCAAATGGAGGATGCATCTTCAGATCATGGTCAATCTTCATCTGTTCAAGAACCAACAGGCCCTTCACCTTCAGCAGATCTTTCTGATGTTGTTGCCATGACCACTCCAGTTGATAATCTGCATACACGTGTTGACTTGGGTATTGCTGCTGAGGTTCCTGTCGTTGATTTAACTGAAGATGAGCGTGCTAAGAAGCCTGATGATAAAGGGAAAGATGTAATAACTGAAGATGAGCTTGGTCCAGACCTGGTAAGTGAGGAGGAAAGACTAGGTCAAGCAAGTAGATTGGCTGAGTTTGAGAAGTCAAAGGAAAGTGAAGTGTTGGCTCATCAACTTGAAACAGAGGACTTTTCATCCTTAACTCCTGAGAGAAGAAGAGAACTGGATGCAATGCGGGTTCAGATGCCTGCTGAACATTGGGATGTTCTAACTCAGCAAGTCATTTCAAGACCTTCTCTTGCTCAAAGTATACTAGGTGGAGATTTCCTCAGTGACACTTATGTGGAGCAAATGATGGCTCAAGGAAGACAACGGAAGCAAGAAGCTATTGCGCAAAGGAGAGCCATCAAAGCTCAGAAGAACAATGAGAAACCTCCTACTAAAGATGAAATAAGAATGGTGGTTAAAAATCAATGCTCGATGTACAACTCTGGCTTAACAATGAAACAAGTCAAGGCTTTTCCTGATCATGTCCTGTTTCGCAAATACAATCAGATCATGAGGGACAAATCATCATCTTCAGCACATTCTACCCACTTGAGAAGGATTACAGAGAATGAAGATGCTCCAGAAGCCAAAAGACTCAAGTCTGATGATGCTCCAGCCAAGGAATCATCTCCAGTCATTCCTGCTGAAGCAACTTCTGAAGTTGCTTCTTCTACTGACAAGAGTCCATCTGCTGAACCATCTACCAATTCTCCTGAAGCACCTGATATATCAGCCCCCACTTCATCTGTAGCAATCATTGACACACAAGAAGCTTCTAAAGTCAAGGAAGCTGATCTCGCAGAAACAAAAACAGAAAGGGCGATAAAGATGCTTCACAGGATGAATGCACTACGTGAAGGTGTTTCAACTAACTCTCTCTCTGCCTCTTCAAGTCTTTCCACACATGTTCAAACTGAAAATGCTCCCTCTGGGAACATCCATAAGACTGGTGGGAGGAAGAAGAGAATGGCCAAAAGATCTCCTTTGGATCTTGAAGCTGATGACTCAACTTTCATTATAGAGGGGTCTGCTGCTGATTTTCCTGATGGAGATTCAAATGAGTTGGTCGATTGGAAATTGAAGGATGATGAGATGAATGTCATTCATCGAAGGGACTCCACTTCAATGGAATTCACCTTTCTAAAGGAAATTCTACACTTGGTAGACAGGGCAGACTTACTTTCTCTGTTCACTCGTATTACCTCCTATTACTGCAACAAGGAACCTCAAGGTTCTGGGATGTTCTTACCAGGAGATCTTCAAGTCCTGTTAAAATCTCATTCTCCCAATAGTAAAGCTCATTCCATTTGGAAGAACTCACATCGGTGGAAGGTTGCGTCCTGGAGATTCTATCCTCTACCTCGTGTACATGTATTGGAGACTAAGAGTGGGATCACTGTCTGCATGTTTTCTGAAAGAAAGTATCCTTTGCCCAAAAGACTTATGGAAAAGATGTTGAGTCAGAAATTGGAAATTCCTCCAGATCCAGTGGGCAATGAAAGACAGTCTGCTTTAACATTGGTGGGTTTAATCAAGACTCAACTTCAACAACTACAATAGTCCTCATCCTCATCCTTATCATGATACTTGGTACTCTCTGCACTACCTTGTTTTGTTACATTTAGTTTGTGTTATTTGTGTTATTTATCAATTTATTTTTTATTTTTCAAGTTTTAGTTAAAAAAAAAAAAAAAAAAAAAAAAAAAAAAAAAAAAAAAAAAAAAAACTAACTTCTTATGCAGGTTTGTCTGTTGTACATTTCTGATGGTTTTAACTCACCTGATGTACCTTGTGTATGTCAAAGAGTTGACTAGTCCAAAGGGTACAGCTTTGGTAAAGACACAACAAATCTGTTGATAGCTGTAATGGTTTGCTCAAAATCATAGGGTCTGCAACCACCCATGCTTAACTGCTGAGGGTTGTATGGTCATCAATTCACCATGGTCTATTCCTTTTTGGAATCCAAGAATTGGCTAGCCCACATGTATATGGCATGTGGTAAAGGCAACTGCATCCATATTTGGTTCTCAATTCACCAATTCTAAGAATTGACTAGTCCTGAGCAAACGGCTACAGGTAAAGACAAGTCAAATCCGTTTATATGGTTGCTGGTTTGCCAATAAATCAGATGGTTATCCATGTACCATAGTTTTCGAACTCAAACATGTGGCTACTCCAGTAGTGATGGCTATTGGTAAAGAGACATCAAACCCATTAATTTCAATGATTCACCTCTCACAGGAGTTAACACACCTGGAAGTGATGAGAATAGTATGAAACTTATATGTTTTGATGTACATAATGTCATATGTTGCTGCAAAGATCTGGTGTCTCACAGTTCAGTTATCATAGAGATGTTCTTCTTCTGAATCTTTGTTGCTGATCCTCAAGATACTGGCCCTTCATAACTCAGAAGTGTTTAAGATATGGGGAGGATCTTGTTTGGAAATTTCATCATAAAATGGTACAATCCTCAACAGCATTTTCGATCTATCAAGGAAACTGGAACTTAACCTAGTCAAATTCCAGTTTAGGGGAGGATTGTTGGGAATTAAGGTAAACTACTGATTCTGCCGAAGTATCTGCCGAAGAGATTCTGCCGAAGAAGAATGGATTCTACTGAAGTTATACTTCAGCAGAAGTGTTAAAGCAGAAATCGTGTTCCTGCTGAAAGTGCGAATCCACGTAGGAGAGATAAGCTCATTATGTAGTAAAAGTCAGCGCCGTATGAAAGATAGGTTGGCGCCGTATTGTATAGAGCTTACTCAGAATAAACAATATCATTAGTAAAACAATATGATTAGTTGCATGGTTGTCTAGAAGCATGCTTGGTCTATGTTTGTATTAGGAGCGTACATTGTAAACGCTCGTGAGTCATTAGGGTTTCTTGCCTATAAAAGGAACCATAATAGTTTGTAATAGATAAGCTTTTCTTAAGTCTTTCAAGTCTCAAAAACTATCCGAAACATAGAGTTTCTATAATCAAAAGATCCATAGAGGATCAAAGAGTTCTTAGTTACAATAACTTGTATTTACTTTCCGCTATATAATACGAGTAGTAGAGATCTTCTATTAGTTTGCTTGTGATTACATAGGCAACACTAACGATCTCCGAGTGCTTAAGATCTATCAAGGTCTTTGTGTATTCAACAGCCTTCACCGTTTTTCATCACCAACACTTGAGGGGGAGATTGTTGGAATCACTCCTAAACCATAATTCAAGTGTTAGTTACTCATATGTAATAGGTAGTTTATTATGGCCTTTATGTTTGTTTAAGGTCAAGCTTATGTAGAAGGCCCATAAGCTTAGGCCCATGTCCAATAAGGAAAAGGGAAGGAGTAGGAGTGTTGCCCTAGCTCCTTGCCTATAAATACTCTTGTAAACCCTCACTTGAGGGTTGGTTGTTCAATGCATTTCTTTCACATACTCTAAGCCTAACCATTCATAGTATTTCGTGTGTGTGTTTGTGTGTGTATTGTTCATCCGCCTCTCTATCTCTTTCTAGTAAGCTTGTGTTGTAAAACTAGTGACCTAACAGTTCCCTTCTCGTCGGAGCCCTCTCCGAAACATCTTCTAAACCAACCGACCTTCCACTCGGCCTTCTACTGTTCGGAGACCCTATCCTTAGCACTGAGCGTGTAACCCCAGCAGCCAAGGGCCTAGCCTCTATTTCCAACTCTTCGTCATACTCATCGCTTCAGTATTCTAACTCCCTTCGCATCTCTACATTCCGAGTTTGCCTCCTTCGAGCCCTCAGTAAAGATTCTAGTGCTTCGATGTTAGCTTCGACAAACGTTGGGCTGATTACCGGTTCAGGGTTAGCCAAGGTTGAAGCATGGTTGTTGGGAGTTATTTCAGGGTGAGATCGTGTGGTAAAGGTGGATGCGGTTATATTGGGAAGGTTTTTAGGATCATTGATTGGGATTGGTGTCAAGGTCGAGAAACCCGGAGGGGGTGTATCCTCTCTTCCATCATTCATGCCGTGAAGCTAGTGAACATGATTGACTGGGTGTAAGTTTGGAATAACGAGACCAATAGTAGTGGGTCCCACGGATGGCGCCACTGATTGTACAATAATTCGTACGACCAGGCCTTCGATGGTGATCGAAGGGTATGAGGGGTGATATGCTTGCGCCAAACTTGTAGCCAATCTGCAATAAGAAATAGTAGACACTTCGTTAAGTGATTGCGCAGGGGTTGGACCCTGCGAACCACCTCCGGCGTGAGAGTAAGTATGTGATATGTGTTGTAAGTAATATGGAGTATGTGAAATGCTGTGTTGAGTGAACATACCATTGAAATGACTCGTCCAACCTATTTATAGGTGAAGAAAATAGCTTGGAGAGTGTTAGCATATGTCTAAGAGATCATGGGGGCGTCCCCTGATTTGTGGTAACCGCTAGGGCTTCATCCCCACTATCTCTGCCTTGGCGGGGAAGCTAAGGAAATAGTGGGAACATAGGGGAAGACCAAGTCAAGGTTCTCCTTTGTCTTGGCGCCTTCAAGAGAAGACACCGAAGGGCATAGGCCTTCGGCTGGCGAATTCCCAACTGGTAACCATATCAATGATGAATGGATTTACGCCACCACTGACTTATGAATAAAGACTTGGGTCTTCGTAATGCAAATTCGACTTAGGCCGAAGGGGGGTCCTTCGACCTGATCGGAGGGTACGTCATCAGTCGTATTATTTCAAAGAGAATTGATACTCACACAATTTTGTTTAATGCATGCATCATAATTTGTGTATTACAGTTTGTACCGTACAATAATGTAATACACACATTTTGATGCATGCATAAAAAAAATGTGAGTATCACCCCTTATTTCAAACGATGATATTACTTAGCAACACGATTTAATCGACAAGGTGGGTTATACATATGTAAAACATCACTTTTTTTCTTTTCTTTTTTCCCGCCTTAACTATATCACACAATTTTAATGGACAAGGATCCTCTCAAGTTGTAAATATAAATTGACTCAAGTTGGGTCAATATGAGCCATTGGATTTGATCAAATGGCTCAAATCAAAAGAACTAGAACTTCTTTTGATTTGAGCCATTAGATCAAATCCAATGACTCATATTGCCTCAACTTGAGTCAAATAACTTGAGAGGATCCCATCCCAATTTTAATGGGAATTGATAGTTACACCACATCTTTTGATGCATGCATCGCAATTTATACATTACAGTTTGTACCGTACAATACTGTAATGCACAAATTATAGTGCATGCATCAAAAGATGTGCTGTGAGTATCAACCCAATTTAATATTAGTAAAATTCATCTATATTAAGGGGTAAGGTACGTCACTTTTCACGTCCTGTTTATGTCTTATCATTTTTTTTGCATGGTTTCAATGTTTTCATAGAGAATCTTTTCAAATCTCATTGCCAACATTTTTTTCTTTCTCAAAAGGTGATGATGTACCCTCCGAGTATCTCGAAGGACACTCCTCCGAGACGTGTCGAAACCCTTCCATTCGAAGGCCCAAGTTAGGATTCCAGAATATCCATAGGCGTCAAACCATTCGTTATCACGAAGGTTACCTCAGGGGAATTCGCCATTCGAAGCCCTAAGCCCTTCGGGGTATGGCTGACGAAGAAGCACTGGATAGGGGAACCTCCTGACTTGGTCAAACCTACGATCTCCCTCTCTCTCTTGGCTTCCCCGTCAAGTTTGAGAACGTGGGTCACTAAACCCTAGCGGTTACCCATAATCATGGGACGCCCCCATGATCTCCGACATTCATGCAGAAGTGCTCTCAACCCTATTTCATCCACTATAAATAGGTTGGACGGGCAATGGATTATGGTATGCTCATTTCACACTCATCTCTTTACTTACACACACTTACAACCATAACTCATACTTACTCTCACGCCAGAGGTGGTTCGCAGGGTCATACCCCTGCGTAATCAGTTAATGTAGTGTTTCGTATTTCTTATTCTCAGGTGAAAGGCAAGTCTTGGCTGAAACATACACCCCTCATACCTTTGATCATCATCGAAGCCTGGTAGTGCAATCTATTGTACAATCAGTGGCACCATCCGTGGGACCACTACTATTAGTCCCGTAATCACCCAGTCCTAAAACCTTAACCGACTACACTACTTTCCCGGCATGGAACCAGAAAGAGAAGATACACCTCCACCAGGTTTCTCTACCCTAGTCCCTCTCAACACAACTAACACCGATAACCTCGCCCCCATAACGGCCTCATCCTTTACCACACGATCTCGTTTGGAAACTACTCCTGTACATCACGCCTCAACATCCGCTAACCCTATTCCAGATATTAGCCCCGCCTTCGTTGAGGCAAACTTTGAAGCCTTAGATTCTTTACTAAGGGCTCATAAGAGACAGGTTCGCAACACTGAAATGCGAAGAGAGTTGGAATACTCCAGTGAGGAGTATGACGAAGAGATTGAAATAGAGGAGAGGCCTCGACCTATTAGCAGGGGGCGCTCAGCTCTACGAAATGGTTCTCCCTCCATTAGAAGGCCAAATAGAAGGACTTTGGGTTTTGAAGAAGGACCCGGAGGAGATCTGGGAAGAAGGGAAAGAATGCAAGGTGAAAGAAGGAGCGAGAACTGCAACAGGGGAAGCAACCTGGTAGGAAACGGAGGGGTAAACCTGCCCCCTCTTCTAGCTGCTCATCTAGGAAGAGAAGGGATGGGGGCTCCAGTACACCCCTCGTATGTTTTGAGTGTCGGAGGCCCTCCTCCATACTCAGACGTGAATCAGTTACCCCCTCCGGGAATGAACCCTTACCTACCTGCTCAAACCTACAACACTTACCCTCCGAATGGTTCACTCCCCAACCAGAGTTACCAGCAAATGCCCTATGGCCACGTTCCTAAGCAATCGATGGGTGTAAACCCTTCATACCAACCTTCTACTGTTTACCCTGCCTACACACAGCCATTTCCTAACCCATATAACCCAACACCTGTTTATCCACCTCCATACAACCCGTACTACACCGAAGCCTCTGGAGCTTGCACGCCTTTCATGAAATGGGTCGAAGATTACCCCCTACCTGACGGTGTAAAGATGCCTACTCACATAGGCACCTACGATGGAAAAGGCGATCCTGATAACTTCCTCCACTTGTTCGAAGGCGCTATCAGGATGCAAAAGTAGGTCATGCCCGTAGCATGCCACATGTTCACTTACACGCTCCGAGATTCCGCGAGAATATGGGGGAATGGACAGAATTTGGGAAGCGTTGTAAGTCTAGACGACTTTAAGGCTAAGTTCCGATCACACTTCAGCCAACAGAAGAAGTACACCAAGACCCATCTAACTATGCACACCATCAAGCAAATGGACAACGAAAGCACAAGGGCCTTCGTTACGAGGTACACCGATGAAGCTTGGTGGAATTCTTGTCCACCGATCTTCCCACTACTTACAAGGCGCTAATGGAGAAGACTTACACTTGGATTGAGTCCAAAGAGGTAGCAGCAAACGGGGCTCTGATAGAGCAAAAGGATGCTTCTGACAAATTCTCTCGAGGGTCCTCCTGGGAAGGATCCAAGAATAAGAAGAAGAATAGAGACCGCTTCACTCCATACAATAAAGGTTCGAACCATGGACTCTTGGCGAACTTGGTCAACTCTCCCAGGGAGATTCTGGCTACCGAGAAAGCCGCAAAGTCCTTCGATCCACCACCTCGGATGACAACACGAAGCAAAGCCAGAGACATGTCCAAATACTGCCATTTCCATGAAGACCATGGACACGACACGAACAACTGCAGAGAACTAAAGAAGCAAATTGAAGAGGAGGTACTGTCTGGACAATTAGCACATCTGGTTAAAGGCATCAAAAAGGGAAAGGACAAGTTCTCCGACACCCAACTGGGTGAATGGAAGGGGAACAAGAAGGAGGTCACGCCTACAGAGGCTCCGATACTCATGGTGCACAGGCACGATCCAACCTTGAAACGGAAGGAAGCAGACGGGGAACTGGGAAGCGTAGGAGAAATAACCTTCCCTTACATCTTGGGGCAGACACCTTCAACTGATCCAGTGGTCATCAAAGTATGAATCTCAAACAAGGAGGTAAATCGAGCATATATGGATTGTGGAAGCTCCTGCGAGATCATTTATGAGCATTGTTTCCTAAAGCTCAAGTCATCTATACGCTCACGAAGAGTGGACTCGAAGATACCACTCATAGGGTTCTCCGGCGAACACTCATGGCCCCTGGGAGAAGTACCGTTGGAAATTACCATAGGCGAAGGCCCCTTATCCCGCACGGAAACACTCACCTTCGTTATAGTCAGGCCAGATTCTCCTTATAATTTGTTAATAGGGAGAACAGCTATGCAAAAGATGGGCATTGTTGTTTCCACCATACATGCTGCTATTAAGTTCCAAACCCCTTTGGGAGTAGGAACTGTTCATTCTAATTATGGGGCGGATAAGGGTGTATATGGTGTCAAAAAGATCAGAGAAGAATCGGAGGAGCCTCCGATAACAATTCTAAGCTGCACGGATGCTGAGGAGCGAGTTGTAGTTAACCCTAGCTACCCTGAACAAACGGTGGTAATAGGAAAACAACTTCCGGCGAATTACAAGGCGAAGCTCACGGAACTATTGCGGACTAACCTTGATATTTTTGCTTGGAAATATTCTGACATGACAGGGGTACCACGAACATTGTTGATAGACGGACAGTCCTTCGGAACGGAGCATAAACTTAATGAGTACAAACACATTGAGCCAATAAAACAGAAAAGGAGGAGCCTAGCCCCCGAAAGAAACGTTGTAGCCTGCAAAGAGGTTGACGAACTCACACAAGCAGGCATCCTAAGGGAAGTTAAGTACCAAACTTGGGTAGCCAACACAGTAATGGTCAAAAAGAGCGACGGAGGGTGGCGCATGTGCGTTGACTTCACTGACATCAACAAAGAATGCCCCGAAGGATTGCTACCCCCTACCAGAAATTGACTGGAAGGTAGAATCCTTGGCAGGCTTCCGGTTAAAATGCTTCTTAGATGTCTACAAAGGGTATCATCAGATCCAGATGGCGAATGAGGACGAAGAAAAGACAGCCTTCTACACAAGCAAAGGTGTCTATTGTTACAGAAAGATGCCCTTCGGATTAAAGAACGCAGGGGCAACTTACCAACGTCTAGTGGATAAAGCCTTCAACAAACAGATAGGCAAAAATCTCGAAGCATACGTTGACGACATGGTTATCAAAAGCAAGACGGAGGAGGACCTACTCCTCGACGTACAGGAAACCTTTGACCAACTCCGGGCGATTAACATGAAGTTGACCCTAAGAAATGCTCCTTCGATGTCGAAGAGGGGCAATTCCTAGGGAATTTGATCACTAAGTAGGGGATAAAGGCTAATCCCTCCAAGGTCAAGGCGATTATAGATCTCCAAGCCCCTAACTGTCTAAAAGATGTGCAGAGTCTGAATGGGAAGTTGGCAGCTTTAAGCCGGTTTTTGTCGAAGGGAGCTGACAGGTCCCTACCATTCTTCAAAACACTCAAGGGATGCGTGGATAAGAAAAATTTCCAGTGGAGTCAGGATGCTGAAGCTGCCTTTCAGAAGATGAAGGAGTTCATCGAAATCGTTCCAACACTTACAGCCCCAATCAAAGGCGAAGTGTTGTTCATGTACTTAGCATCTCAATGGAGAGTATTAGCGCAGTTCTCATGGCAGAACGAGACAAACGACAGATCCCCATTTACTTCGTCAGCAGGGTCCTACAGGGGGCAGAGATAAACTATCCAACATTGGAGAAGTTAATACTAGCCCTAATCTACGCAGCAAGGAGGCTCCGACGCTATTTCCAGGCCCATCCAATCACAGTCTTAACTGACAAGCCACTCAAACAGATCTTGTCGAAACCCGAAAAGTCTGGGAGGGTGGCTAAATGGGCTATTGAACTTGGAGAGCACGAAATGGAGTTCAAGGGACGAAACTCTATTAAAGGTCAAATTCTCGCAGAATTCTTGGCAGAAACACCTTCCGAACCTGACGTAGACAAAGAAGGGCCAAAAGCCAACCTCACTCAAGTACAGGCTGACTGGAAACTTTATACAGACAGAGCATCCAGCTCCGATGGTTCTGGAACAGGTCTAATGCTGGTCAGCCTTGACGGGAAGGAGCATACATATGCTCTTCGTTTTGAGTTCGAAGCCACAAACAACGAAGCAGAGTATGAAGCGTTGCTAACAGGCCTCCGATTGGCTAAAGATATGGAAGTCAAAGCTCTCGTTGTTTTCGTAGACTCCCAGTTGGTAGCAAACCAAGTGACAGGCTCCTATGAAGCTAGGCAACCCATCATCAAGCAGTACTTGGAAAAAACAAAGGAGATGCTGGAGAGCTTCGACTCCTACACCATTCAACATGTTCGTAGGAATCAGAACAAGAAGGCAGATGCACTAAGCAAGCTAGCTTCTATGGCCTTCGCTCATCTCACCAAAGAAGTACTTGTCGAAGTCTTACCTAATAGATACATCGTTCGCAAGGAAGTTGCAGATGTAGTTCACGAGGACGGAGAGACATGGATGACTCCCATCAGGGAATATCTGATAAGTGGTCTTCTCCCTGAAGATCCCAAGCTGGCAAGGAAGATTCGGGTTAAGTCCCCACAGTACCGGCTAATAGGGGAAACCCTATATAGAAGGTCATTCTTATCACCTTGGTTAAGATGTGTGGGACCCAAGCAGGCTACGAGCATTATCACTGAAGTCCACGAATGATCCTGTGGCCTCCATGCAGGACCTCGCTCAGTTGTCTCAAAAATAATGAAGTTGGGCTATTATTGGCCTTCGATGCACAAGGACGCGGCAGAAATCATTCTCAAATGTGAAGCTTGTCAGATACACTCAAACGTTCCAAAGATGCCAAAGCAGGATATGACAAGTGTGACATCCGCATGGCCCTTCTCTCAGTGGGGCATTGATATCGTAGGACCTATGCCTATAGCTCCCGGAGGAGTCAAATTCTTGCTGGTGGCAATCGATTACTTTACTAAGTGGGTGGAGGCTAAGCACTTAGCCTCCATCACGGGGAGACAGATCGAGAAGTTTGTGTGGGAACACATTGTGTGCAGATTCGGATTGCCCCACATAATCATATCTGACAATGGGAAGCAGTTCGCCGAAGGAGTCTTTTATGACTTCTGTCAAGGACTCAACATAAAGCAGTCTTGGATATCCGTCTACCATCCACAAGGTAACGGACAGGTGGAGGTTACAAACAGAGACATCGTATAAGGGATCGAAAAATGTAGGACCTTACAAATATCAACCTTATCACAAACCCAACACGTTATGCGTAAAACACGAACAACACAAACACAAACATATGCGTAAATAAAGAAGGAAAGATTAAGATGTTGGTGACTTGATGTTTATAAAACCGTGTATGTTGTGAGAGAAAGATGAAAACAATATGTTGTATATTCCAAAGAAAACACACACACACTCAAGCACACCCCTCAAATGACCATTTGAGGGGTATTTATAGTACAAGTGACTTGATGCCCTAAAAGGCTTTCTATGGGCTTTCGTGGGCTTGGACATGGGTTGGATTGGAGATAAGGCAAGCTTAACTAAACTAATACCCATTTAGCTTAGTCCAATCCACGAGCCCGTTGACTATTCTAGCACGATATCTAACACACGTTACAAAGTTCCTAAACGTGAATGACCATCACTTCTAATAAAAACTATTAAGTCTAACAATCTCCCCCTAAGTGGTGGTCATTCAAGCGATGCTCCACTTGATTTGGTCTTTACTTTTCTCGAGTTAGAACTTTGTGTGTAGATATAGAATAGTCTTGATTCTTAGTTCCTTCATGCTTTGTGATCAATTAATGGTGTTGTATGTCGTTGTCAACTTCATTGATTTGGTGTCTCCACATCTTTCTTCACCATGCTCACACTTCTATTTGTCTTTTGGTTACCAATGATATAGTTCTCGAGTCTTTAAACTTTGTAGATTCTTTGACATTGATGAAGAATCATCTTTAACTTTATGTAGCCTTTGATTATGATGAGAACTTTCATGTGTTTTTGGTATGAGCATGTGGAGAATCTGCACGATCAATCCGCTCCGGAGCTTCCATAAGAAGAAAACATAAAACATGTTAGTAATAAGCGGATTCCGGCACTTACAAGTTTGAATTTTGAGGGTGTTAACAGCATAGTGTGAAAACACGTCTCTAATTCTCACAGAGGCCGTTCCTGAACTGGAGTCCCACAAGTGAGATAACGCGATGTACCGAAATACACCTACAGTTCAGATGAGTCACTGAGGTACACCGAAGCATCACCCCACGACTGTAGACCGTTTGAGACACACTAAGCGTAATCCACGGGGAGTTACCGAAGTGACCTGTTGTCAGGGCTGCTTGATGTTGACCCTGGCATGAGTTTCCATTCAATCACTGAGGATCACAGTTGTGAAACCTCTCATAAATGTTCTGGCAGATTGCTAAGATCTGCGTAGGACTCTATAATATATCACTTGTGCCCTTATTGATGAACAACAAGCGATGTCATGTCAAGTGTTCCTATGAGATCTTTTGATGAATCTCGTGGCTCTAGACTCAATTAGTGCATTTTGGTTTTCCTGAGCGGAGACTAGAGAGAGGGTCTCCTTCTTCAATATCAACAATCTCTAAGAGAAAGTCGATAGATTATGTAGGGTTCCCAGTGAGAATGAAACAAATCCTTTTAAGAGGAATTGAGTGGCTAGGAGTTTTAGTGCAGTGCGTCACTGGGTCCATGACGTCTTTGTCTTCAATACCAGTGTCATCTAGTGACAACCAGTAGCAGATGAATTGAACCCGGTTTCTGCCCTAAGGTTGATTATGGAGGGCTATTTCTTTTCACCCTTTCTTTTACATTTCTTTTTAATTCTTCAACCCCTTCTTTCTCCTTTATTACATTACTCCTTTTTTCAATCATACCTAAGGACTTCTAATACTAAACTATTGGTGATGTCCTTGGGTAGATCCCTCCGGCTCTGGCGGATCATAGGACGAATTTCCTATCCTTAGTCACCTTATAACTCCATGACTGTCCTATTGTTGCCATAAAACCATTTTTCTTGAAAATCTCTCAGAGTGTTTATGATAGAAAACATGTTTGAAACACTTCGTAAGTTTTGTATTTTCAGAAACACTCCCCCTTCACATGTGCTTATAAGTTTTGACAGAAATCTGCACATAGAGGGTAGAGTTCGCACTTTTTGAATTGATCGACTTTAAATGAGCTAGACCGATTCGAGACACGTTTACATCACTAGAGAACTAGCTTGAAATTATTACCCGTCCTGGTCAAGTCCATAGAAAGTTTCTCGAGATGGTACATTATTCCTTGTCAATTCATTGGTTTCAACTGAGTCGAGCTCATTATGAGAATCAAACAACGATCATTAAACTTTTTGATCACATTTTAATCACGTCTCCTCCCCCTCAAAAATAGCATATTCGTGATATTTTTTATATCAACGGATTAAACAACATTTTAGAATCTTTTTGGGGAGACAAACGAATTTGATTTAAGCATGAATTTAGAACATTTTGTTTTATACTCCCCCTTTAATAAAGCGTAATCAATTAAAGGGTTTTAGAGGGAGTTATCTTGAGCACAAAGTATTTTGAAAGATTATGAAAATCTTTTTGAACAATATTGAAAAGGTGCTCAAGATGATGATGATTTCTCACCAGTTTTAAATTTAGTGCACTGAAGCGTACACTTGATTTGTTCTTTAAAAACACGAGTTTTGATTTGAAATAATCAAAAGTCATCATTTTTGTCCGGGTTTCGTACTGAAGTATACGAAAGCCATTTTTGAAGAAATTTTTGAGAAACGACATGTTTTAGAAAACATTTAAAGAACTCTCGCTCAAGCATCTGTACATGCCCGTATCATTGTTGAATGACATTTCTAGAAACGTACAGAATATCGATTATACAAGAGACATGTCGTAGAAGAATATTTTTAGATTTTTGATTTTTTTATTGTTTTTGTATTTTTGAAAGTTTTATATTTTTATATTTTGCTTTTGTTGATTTTTCAAATTTTGTATTTTGTTTTTCAAAAATATTTACAGCGAAGCTTTTTGGAAAAATCATTTTGAAGAAGATTCGAGAAGACGTTCTAACTCCTCAGGGGTTAGGCTTCGCATTCCAATTCGTCGAACTAAATCGTCAAACCTTTCTTTTTGAAGGGCTTTAGTAAATATATCGGCGAGTTGGTAATCTGTCTTCACGAAAAATAATTCAACAGTACCTTCTTCCACATGTTCTTTTATGAAGTGATAGCGGACTCTGATATGCTTAGTCTTTGAGTGGTGAACCGGATTGCATAATATGGCTATGGCACTTTTCGAGTCACAATACATAGGTATTTTATCGAAAGTAAAGCCATAATCTGTGAGTTGTGTTCTCATCCATAGAACTTGAGCACAACACGCACATAGAGATACATACTCAGCTTCAGCGGTTGAAAGTGCAGTGCAATCTTGTTTCTTTGAAGACCAGCTGACTAACTTTTCACCCAAAAATTGAGCTCCTCCGGATGTACTTTTTGCTGTAACTTGATCACATGCGTGGTCCGCATCTGAAAAGGCAATTAGATCAAATCCGGATTCCTTCGGATACCAAAGACCCTTGTGAATGGATGTCTTTAGGTACCGAAAGATCCTTTTAACTTCTTTGAGGTGCAGTTCGGTAGGCTTTGCCTGAAACCGTGCTAATAAGCAAACAGCAAAATGAATATCGGGTCGACTAGCAGTGAGGTACATGAGAGAACCAATCATGCTCCGATATTTCTTCGGATCAATAGGTTTCCCAAACAAATCGACTCCAATTTTTGGTGAAGTTACCATTGGTGTTCCGACAGAGTCACAATTATCCATACCATGATTTTTCAAAATCTCAGTTGTATATTTTGCTTGATTAATAAAAATTCCACGTGGGGACTGATGTATTTGTAAACCAAGAAAAAACTTTATCTCCCCCATCATGGACATTTCAAATTTGCTTTTCATGAGATTTTCAAAATGTTTTGAAAGATTCAGATTAGTGGACCCAAAAATGATGTCGTCCACGTAAATCTGAACAATCAAAATGTCGTTTTTGCATTTTTGTGTAAACAAGGTAGGATCAACCATTCCTTTGTTGAAATTGTTAAGGATAAGGAAAGAAAACAGTTCGTCATACCATGCTCTCGGAGCTTGCTTTAAACCATAGATTGCCTTTTTGAGTTTGTAGACGTAGTCTGGATGTTCCATGTCAACGAAGCCTTCTGGCTGACTCACGTACACTTCTTCTTTCAGAGTTCCATTCAAGAACGCGGTCTTAATGTCCATCTGATAAACCGTGATGTTTTTGTGAGCTGCATAGGCTAAGAAAATCCTGACTGCCTCAAGTCTAGCTACCGGTGCGAATGACTCCTCGAAATCTATCCCTTCCTCTTGTCTATATCCTTTGGCCACAAGACGAGCTTTGTTGCGAATTACAGTCATCTCTTCATCCATTTTGTTCTTCCATAACCATTTGAGATCAATGACGCGAATGTCAATTGGTTTTGGAACCATATCCCAAGAGTCATGTAGACGGTATTGGAGAAGTTCCTCCTGCATCGCTTCTATCCATGCGGGTTCTGCCATTGCCTCGCGAATGTTCTTTGGCTCTATATTGCTAATTGAGCAAAGGTAAATGCACAAGTCGTAATCGGTGGCAAGTTAGCGTCTCGTCTGAATTGGCCTTGACGGTTCACCAATAACTTGTTCAATTGGGTGGTCTTTTGTCCACTTCAGAGTAGAAGGATACCGTTGGTTAAACGTATGCGAGTTAGATGGTTCTCGTAAGCTTGAGGAAGATTCAGCTGATTCCGTAGCAAGCGGGTTTTCAAATAAGTCTTAATCTAACGTTGCATCGTTCTAGTTTTGGTTTTGCTCATCAACTACTGGTAGAACGGGTGCAATAACTGTATTCGATGTAGATGATGTAGATGGAGTTGGTGCATTGGTTTCGACCATTGTAGATGCATCTTCTGTTGGTGGTGGAGGATGATTTTGAGCGGGTGCAGCGGAATGATGGTTTGATGCATTTGTCGAAGTTCCACCATAGTATTCATCGAACATTAACTCGAAGAAATTCTCCCATTCTTGTTCTTTAGGATTGTCAAACGAAGTTGATTGAGCTCTTTGAGGTACGAGTCCTGAACTGATGTGTCTAGAAGTCTGCTGGTTTAGTGCGGGTTCTAGAGCGAGTCTCTCAGAAGCCATATGTGAAAGTTCATCAAATTTCACATTCATCGTCTCCATGATCCTCCTAGTTCTTCTTTTATACACCATGAATGCCCTCAAGTTATCTGAATATCCAATGAAGATTCCAATATCACCTTTAGCTTTCAATTTACCTAGATCTTCTTTGTCGTTCGTTGGATAGCACAAAGCGCCAAACACGTGAAAGTAAGAGATATCAGGTTTTCTGCTGTTCACAAGCTCATACGGGGTTTTATTGAATCTAGGATGGATTAAGGATCGGTTCTGAGTGAAACAAGCAGTGGCAACAGCATCAGCCCATAGAAATAACGGTGCACTAGAATAAATTAGCATTGTGCGAGCAGCTTCCACAAGAGTTCTATTTCTTCTTTCAACTACCCCATTCTGCTGTGGATTTCTAACAACTGATGTCTGATGTGTAATTCCAACATCTTCACAATAAGTTCTTAACTCCTGATTAGTGAATTCTGTGCCGTTGTCTGTTCTTACAACTCTTACTAGAGCTTGAAGAAGTACTTGAATGCGTTTCAGAAAGGTGATGATGATGCCTGGTGCTTCGTCTTTTGATCTCAGAAACTTAACCCATGTATATCTTGAATAATCATCGACGATAACAAGAATATACTTTTTCCCATTAATGCTTTCAACTCTCATTGGGCCACATAAGTCCATGTGCAACATATGCAACTTTGCTTCCGAACTAGGTACGGGTTTAGGTTTATATGATGCTCTTTTGCTCTTTCCTTGTTCGCATGATGGACATAAGTGATCCTTGGTGTATTTGAACTTTGGAAGTCCGTTGACGATGTTGTCTTTGGCAAGATTGTTGATGGTGTCAAAATTGAGATGGGATAACCTTCTATGCCACAACCAGGACTGTGTTCCAGATGCTCGTGTCATAAGACATATTGGTGATGAAGAGGCCATTTGATTGATGTCGATAGCATACAAGTTTGTATCACGATTCCCAGTTAAGAGATCAGTGCCATCCAAGTTTCTAACGAAGCAAGCATTTTTCCTAAAAGCAACCTCTAAATCTGCATCACAGAACTGCCCGACTGAAAACAAATTGTGTCCCAACCCTTCGACATAGTAAACCCGAGTGATCAAATAATTTCCAAAAGGTAGATCTCCATAACCCATGATAGTTGCTACATGATCATTTCCGAAACGTACGGTTCCCATGAATTTCCAGACGAAATTGATCAGCAGCTTGAGATTCCCGGTCATGTGCTTGGAGCAACCCGAGTCGACGATCCAAAGACAAATTTCGATAACCTGCAAGTAACAGAAAAAGAATATTTTGGAAACCGTTGTGATTTTGGTCCCTTTGGGTTAGAGGTAGAATTCTGATCACACTCAAAGAGGTTTGCTACAGGGAGTTCTGGTTTATCACTCATTTTACCATTCTGGAGTGTGAAAGTTCTACCTGTGGGTTTCCAAATATCATCCCTAAAGTAAACACTATGGTTCTTGTCAGTAGTGAAAAGCCTAAGTTTTGCAACTAGTCTTCCTACTTGTTTAGCGTAAGATCTTTTTGGAACGTTCTTCTTAACAGGCTTATCATTCACATTCGTAGAAACACAATCATCTTGAACATTAATTAAAGATTTCTTGCAAGTTAAACAAAGAGATTCAACACATGCATTAGACTTAGCAAGCTTCATAGGTTCAGTACATTCAGATGAAATGTCTTTCTTATTCAAAAGCGGTAAATTCCTAGGGTGTTCTTCTACTTTCTTCTCTTTATTCAAGCAACTACTCCTAGAGGCAGTCGAGACTCTATTTTTCCTTGTATTGCTTTTAGGCGTTAGTCTGCTGCTCCTAGAGGTGCTTTTTAGTCCTGTAGAAGGTAAGGCACAAGCATTAGGATTCACATTTTTATGAAGAGAGGTGGTTTCAGCTTTCCTAGTCTCTTTAGAGTGCTTTTCAAAACTTATGGCATTTGTTCCATATGTTTTAGATGTGGAGGCAGACGCACTAGTGGTACTCATCTTAAAAAGGCCAGGTGCTAAAACTTTTGGTTTCTCGATAACCGCTTTTCCTTTATCAACATTTTGTTTAGGTAGGGCAGGTGGAGTGACTGGTTTGGATGAAACATTTTTTTCATTGACTTTTGGAGGAGGCATAGAAACAGACATTTTTGGTTTGGAAACCGGTTTGGGATCATTTGCTTTCTCCTCAGTCAATGGTTTTGTAATCACAATTTCCACTACCTTTCCTTTTTGACTTTCCAGCTGAGCCCTCAAAAGATCATTTTTCGCTTTCATGTCAGTGTAGGCACGCTCATACGACAATTTGTCATATTTGCATTCCTCAGTTTTTCGATCAAGTTGTTTAAAATATGACACATTTTCTTTTTCAAGTTTTTCAAGAGCTTTTTCATATTTTGAAACAATTTCGGAGGTCTCAGACTGGAGTCTTTCATGATCTTCAACAAAATATGTTTGCAAAATGATGGACATAATATCAGTAGTCAGAACATCTTCGAAGAGAGAGTCATTTAAATTTTCCAAAACTTTGATGTGTTCGGCACAGTCATTAGCTTGCTTTACCAGGGATTTATGGTCCTTGACAAAGTCAACTGTTTCTTTCAAAAAGGCTTGTTCAAAATGAATTACTCTTGCACTGATGGCATTCAGCTGAGGGGCAATTTGAGTTTCAAAAAACTTTCTTTGTTCGATGTCAAAACTAGAGAACCAGTTGTTAGGTGTAATATTGGTTTTAGTTTTAACAGTGTCTTGAAGATCCGTAATTCTAGTTTTCACATTTTCTAAAATACTTCTCACATCACTTGTGTTAAAAGGATTGTTTGAAGACATTTGTTCAATGTTCGAAAGAGAATTTGAGACAACAACTGGTTTTGAAACAGATTTTGAAACAGGTGTTGACTCTTTGTTTGAAACACTTGGTGTGATGGAAAACTTTGACTTTTCTTTTTGATTAACAAAAGTAATTCCGTTAATTTTGTTCCATTTGTTATAATCAATTGGTTTGATTTCCGGATGTTTTTGTTTCATTTTTTATCTACTCTCCTCAGATAGTTCTAACGTTTCAAGAGAATCACGAACAATAATGGGTTCATGTAAAGCATTTCCATTGTTTAGCACATTCTGAGATTTCTGAGCTTTCTTGAGGAACGAAGAAGGGTCATTACCAAGTGTCATTCTATTATTAGTATGAAAACGCGGATTTACTTGATTAGAAAGCATCTTGATTGTTTGAGCAGAATGACCCGTTTTAAGAAGCAAATTTTTCAAAGTTTGGATTTTTTTTCATTTTTATCAAGAATTTCATCAAGAAGAGAATCTTCTCGTTTTGAAAAATCAGTAATCAACTGCTTCTTCTCTTTTTCAAGATTAGAAAACATTTCTTTTTGTTTGGAAAGTTGGTTATTTAAATCAGAAATTTCCTTGTTTAAAGATTTAATTTTTATGTTCAAATTCACATCAAGTGTGTTATACTTGATTTGCAAAAGTTGTTCTTTAGAAACCAAATTTCGATAACCAATTTCTAATTCTGATTCTTTGTTTTTCTGAAATTCAAAGGCTTTTGCGTTCTCCTTGTAACTCTCAAGCTCAGCGGTCAATTTAGCATTCGCGGCCTTAACTTCGCGATTGACCGTTCTAACTTTCTCGATTTCAATGCCACAGTTATTGATTAATGATTCAAAATAAGCACGTGTTTCCTCATCAGTCTCAGTATTTTGTGCCACACTGTCATCACTAGGATCCACATCTGGAGTCTCAGAGTTAGTATTGCTACAACTCGGATTGTGCAGGTATGTATCATAAGTAGGTGCTGATGTCATAGAATGATGTTCGTCATGAGTAAACACATCAAATATGACATTGTTATAGCATGGATCAGTGATTGGTACCTCAGATACTGCGTTGGCGTCATAGACAGGAGGTGCGTCATAATCAGTGTCGTACTTAGTCTCCTAAAGATTTGCCATGAAGATGCAGTTTGCATTGAGTTCCTCGAGGTCTTCTAAATCATCCATAATAGCCATGAAGTCATGTTCCTCAGCACTCAATTGAAGTACAGATTGTTCCTTTTGTACCAACATGATAGCTTTCTGAAGATACGCAAGATCCTTCTTTTTCGGCTTAGTAGGACAATTTCGTGCCATGTGACCCAATCCTTGACAGTTATAACACTTAACTTGATTACCCTGATTCACATTTCCATAATTCCCAACGACTGGAGCTGCAACATTCCCATTCTGATTACCCACTGCTCTATTCCCAACATTCTGACCCATCTGATTACCCTGATTCGGAACCGCTTGATTACCCATCTGAAATCCAGTAGCATATCCCTGTGGGTTCGCAATAACTCCAACCATTTGTCTTTGATTACCCATGTTTACACCCGGCTGTGCAATTTGCCTGTTGCGAGTGTTTGATGAAATCCTTTGGCTGTTGTTAGTTGGTGTGGAATAGCGACCTCTGAATGCTTTACCCAAGAATGCAAATGCTTGTGACAAAGCTTCTTCTGGTTCCATTTCAAGATCAGTGATTCCTTGTTCCTGGTAATGTTGTTGTTCAGGTGGATAGTTTTGTTGTTGAGGGATGTATTGTTGCAAGTTATTGTTAGTGGAAGATGATGAAGCTTGTTGTTGTGTATTCACTGGAGTTTGAGTCTTTGCAATGAGTGCCAATGGATCATGATTCTTTGCTAATCTTTCTTGCCTGACTTCATTCACTTCATTTTGGTTTTGTTTCAGAAAATTGTTGAGTTGATCAAAGTTCACTTGATGTAAGTCTTTTGTTTGGTTGACAATAGTGACATATCGTCCCCATTCTTCTGGTAGATTGTTCAGGAACTTGATGTTGCTCACGATAGTTCTGGGTGTCAACTTGTTTCTGATCAGCTCATTCATTAAAGTGCAGAACCTTCCATAGTAGGATTCAATGGATTCTCCTGGAGTGGATGTAAACTTCTCCCAAGCAGTTAGCAGCTTGTTCTCTGTATCTTGTTGACCAATTTCAGTTCCATGACAAAGCCGTCCAACACGTTCCCACATATCGAAAGCAGTTTCACAACTGTCTACAGCAGCAAAGATGTCTCTTGGTAAACCAAGTTGGACAATATGAATTGCCATGTCATCTGCTTCGACTTGTTTCTGATCCTCTTCAGAGTATTCCGATTCTTTTTTAAGATGAAAAAATGGTGGGACGGGAGGTGTTGCATTAGCATTTCCAGGGTCTTGGACTTGTCGAGGTATGAAGGGTCCATCCTGAATGGATTTGATCATCATATTTCCATTAGGTTTTGTCTTGATGTAACGAAGCATTCGACTTGTCCATTGAAGATAACCACCTTTTTCCAACATAGGAGGACGGTTTTCGGCACCGGCTGCATGAATGTCTTGTTGAGTTGCCATTGATGAAGGTATGATCTAATAAAGTTGATGTAGGATCGATTCAATGATAAAGGAGTTGTGTTTAATAAGATATTGCCGTTTGAAGTTTTTCTGAAAGTCGTACTCGTAAACTTGGTTCTTAGGCCTAAAAATTTTTCTCCCAAAATTTGAAATTCACTATAAAAATCAATTCTAAGGTCGTATGAAAAATTTGAGTTATGACAATTTTGACGCCAAATTTGACCGAAAAAATTTGAATTTGGGTCCAAAAATTTGAATTTTTGACCAAAATTTTCCAAGTTATACCAAAATTTGAATTTCGCGTAAAAATTGAACGTTTAGTCTCCTCAAAAATTTAAATTTTACTCAAGTTTTCCTGCCAAAAAAAACTTTTTTTTTTCTTTTTTTTTTTTTAATAAATTGAAGAGCTTAGGCGTAGACACAAGAAGTTACGAGTAGACGATGCTTAGGCGTAGAGATTGTGCTTAGGCGTAGAGATAACTTACGCGTAATACCCAAGTTACGCGTAACAATAGAGTTATGCGTAGACTAAAAACTTAAACGTAGAATTCTTATGCGTAGGATTTACTTATGCGTAAGACAAGCTTAGGCGTAAGAAAATACTTATGCGTAAGAAATTATACGCGTAAGATTTAGCTTATGCGTAAATCTAGGGTTTAGCCCAAAGATCCTTTACACTATCACAGTGTAAAAGATATCCAAAAGTCGAAGTGTTCCACAAACTTATCCAAGTGAGGGAAGCACTGAGTCACCGTTATAGCTCGAAGAAACTGCACAAAACTCTTATGCGTAGAAAAAGGGTGTTGACTTTTCTTACGCGTAGAACTAGGGTTTTGACCTACGCGTAAAAAAAATTCAGTGATTCAAACAATTTCTCTTGCACAAACAGCCTTACAAACACTCGAATAACACAAAAGTGTTGACCTTTTTCACCCAAAGTGCTTTGAAAGCTTATGCGTAGAAATGAACTACCCAATTCGTACGAGATTAAAAATGATTTAAAACACGTAAAGCTTTGAACTTTTTGCAAAAAACTGAAACTTTAACACCAAATAAACCTTAAACCACAAGAATCTTGAATTTTTAAGTGTAAAAATCAAAGCTTTAAGCGTGTCAAAGATGTATAGCGAGAGCTTTACGCGTATGGTACCAAAACTTCAAAACAAACACAAACACTCCTAAACCATTGTTAGGCGATTGATACCAATTGTAGGACCTTACAAATATCAACCTTATCACAAACCCAACACGTTATGCGTAAAACACGAACAACACAAACACAAACATATGCGTAAATAAAGAAGGAAAGATTAAGATGTTGGTGACTTGATGTTTATAAAACCGTGTATGTTGTGAGAGAAAGATGAAAACAATATGTTGTATATTCCAAAGAAAACACACACACACACACACTCAAGCACACCCCTCAAATGACCATTTGAGGGGTATTTATAGTACAAGTGACTTGATGCCCTAAAAGGCTTACTATGGGCTTTCGTGGGCTTGGACATGGGTTGGATTGGAGATAAGGCAAGCTTAACTAAACTAATACCCATTTAGCTTAGTCCAATCTACGAGCCCGTTGACTATTCTAGCACGATATCTAACACACGTTACAAAGTTCCTAAACGTGAATGACCATCACTTCTAATAAAAAATATTAAGGCTAACAAAAAAAGTCTGGGACGAACTCACCGTGGATGGGTAGATGAGCTCCCTCAAGTACTTTAGGCCCATCGAACACACCCTAAGTCAAGCAATGGAGAAACCCCCTTCAGCTTAACATACGGAACAGAAGCGGTCATCCCTTCGGAGCTAAGTGTTCACACGAAGCGTGTGGCAACGTATGATGCCTCCCAAAATGACGAAAGGATCAGGGAAAACCTTGATCTACTAGAAGAAAGAAGAGAAATAGCCTCCATCCGAGAAGCAATACACAAACATAAGATCGAAGGCTACTACAACAAAAGGGTCAGACCTTCCACTTTCAAGCCTGGGGAGTACGTGTTACGCCTCAACAGTGCAAGCAAAGCTGAATACCAGGGAAAGCTGGGACCAACTTGGGAAGAACCTTACATGGTAGCTGAGGCCTACGGCAACGGAGCCTACAAACTGGCCACTCTTCTCGGAGAACCCATCGACAGGACATGGAATGGTATGAACCTTCGAAAGTTCTATGTTTAAGAAGTACCTTTACTTTTTCATTCTTGTAATTAGAAGCTTCTCAAGGGAAAGCAAACATTATTGGTAGTTGTCTTAGTTTTCATTTCAAGAATGATGTAATCCTCTCTACCAATTCAATGATAAATAAGACATTTCCCACAAATCTCTTGCTTCGTTTCTTAAACACAAAGATTTGTTCATCCAAGTCGTTAATGAGTTTCAATGTCGAATAAAATGGCTCAAGGTGTAATACACGCCTTATCATTTAAGCCAGCTTTAATATTCACATTAACTCTCCTAGTAGTTTTTGGCGCTTGTAAATATAAATACAAAGTCATACTACTTAAAGGATTTGAGATAGAGTGGGTCGCGACCCTCTGTCAATGATCAAATTTGGTCATTATATTCTTGGTGTTGCAATTTACACACAATGATGTTGTTTAACTTTAGGTTGTAAAACTTAAGCCTCGGAAAAATGGCATACGAGAAGTTAACAAGACAAACACAAATAATAACTAAGTGTGTAGAGGTATTCCCCCTACACCATACCATTCAAAATGAGGGCTAGTGCCCTTGTACCTACACGAGGAGCCTAAGCCCCAGTTAAATTGTCTTAGGCCCAAGGCCATACATCACAAGCATTCAAATTGTTTAGAGAACAAGACAAGCATTATCAAATAAGATAAATTGTTTTAAAGGGTACATGCCACCCTTGAAACCAAATTACTGCCGACATGGCAGCCTTCATTCCTGCTTTTTTGGAGATGGAGTGGAGGATGGTTGAAATGAGACAGGCTTGGTAGATATAGTCTTCTTGGTGGGAGTGGTAGGCTTCAGCTTTCGAGGTTTCTTGGAAAGGAGGTCTTCGAGGGGTGCCATAGGATCTTTGGTAGCCTCAGCAAGGAAGGAGTACTCTGCGGTTGCGAACGCATTTCCTGCCTCATCATACTCAGCCTTTGAAGTGGGATGGTAGCATTCAATCTTGGAAAGGTCCACGGGCTTACCTGTTTTGGCAGCCTCCTCCAACGCCAAGCACCGTCCATGAAAAATGGCTGATTTGATGACCTTCCACACCTGAGCTCCCAATTCATCACTGTGGTAGAGCTCCATAACTATGTAAGGTACCACCTTTGAAACGACCTCCGCACGATCCTTTTGCAGCATCTTATACCTCATTTGCAAGCCATCAATTTTCTCCCTCAACTTCACTTCTACCTCTCCGAGCCTAGCCTTCTCACTTTCCAACCCAGCACATTTCGCCTCAAGAACAGTATTCTGACCTGTTAGAGTGATGATCTTGGCTTCTTCCAACTTAAGATTGTCGAGTTGAACTGTCAACTGGGCTACCTTTTCACGAAGGTCTTGGACGATGGGGTTCTTCTCAACATTCCCCTCAATCTCGTCACATTTAGCCTCCAGCTTGGCCACAGTTCTGAGCAACTCTCTGGTTCTGGCATTTAAGTGATTATCCAATACCGCCTGCCTCGCAACCCCATTGTCATGCATGTCACAAAACCTTTCAATGGACATATTTTCCAGCATACCTTTCCATTGAGGAGGGGTGACATGATCGACAATTCGGTGACAGGCCAAGGCATTGGGAAGCTCCTTCGCTCTGGAAGGCCTGCGACCAATACAATGTATAAAGGCTAAGTTAGTTGTGACAATTATGACTTCACATATATATTTTTTTTTAAGGAGAAACTGCTTACCATGCACCTCCACTGATTCATCTGGCAATTCGAAGGCTGACTTCACAAACTTTCTGCCTTCAGCACTCTTATGCTTCACAACCCTCGATCCAGAAGCAGGGATGGGATTCTTCCTTTTGTTGGAAGACTTAACAGCCTTGGCTGCTGTTCCCTTTCTACTTTTCAATCTGTCAGCTATCCCTGTTGAGCCTATAACTGGGACATCCTCATCCGCAGGATCGTCCGAGTCGGCAACATTCTCAACAAGTTGGGACGGACCCTCCAACACAGCTTGAGGGGGTACCGATGTAATGGGCTCCGGATTCGAGTGTCTACCTCATTGTTGTTCACGGATGTAGAAGGAGAGCCAGCACCATAAGACTCTTCGGCCTTTTCAGCAGGCATGAAGCTCAAGTCTTCATCTAAATCCTGGTACATAAAGTTCCTGAATGACATCTCTGCAAAAAGAAACAAGAAGAAATAAATATCAGTGCTACATTGGTCCTACTTAAATAGAAGTAGATGAACATACTTTGCCCTTGGTACATGATAACAGGCTTCTTGGGAGACCCTTCCCAGCTCTGGGCAATCCCATCCATGTATAAGATGGCTTCGGGGAACACTTGCACATCCACAGGATATTTAGCCAAACGCTGATAACAGGGATCCCTTCGCACCTCATATGGCAAGGGGTCATTGTACCGTTTTGCATCAAACATATACTCCTTATTCAACAGCTCTGGATAGTTGGAGGGAATAATAGTGTTTTGCACATAGAAAAAACTACCTTTCCAACCTGTTATGTTGGTATACACCCTCCCAAACAGGTTTGGCACATCCGATTCAGGTCTTTTCGCTAAAGTTAACCAATTGTCCCCAGGATACAAGTTTAAAAATCCTCTTAAAACCTTTAATGTTGGTTCATAGCCGTATGCTTTACACATCACTATGAATGTGGTCAGTTTGGCTAAACCAAAGGGGTTGAACCTAGAGATATGAACCTTGTAGTATTGCATAAACTCTAATATCAGTGGGTGTAGTGAAATCCTAAGGTTAGAATGGCTAAATGCATGTGTGTATAGCCCTATGAAACCTTGAGGAGCATCAAAAATACCCTGATTAGACTTGGGTAACATCACTTTGTGCTCTGGTGGGATTAGGTAATCAGATAAGTGATCATGTAACTCTTTTGCAGATAATGTACATTTTTGCTGTTTTATGATAAACTTGGAATCCGTTTTTTAACAAACAAACAAACTACAAGTTAGAGGGAAGGTTTACCTTTTGATTTCGGAGTGGAGGCGATCACAATTTTACTGCGTGTAGAAAGTGGCAAAGAGAGTAAAATGTTTTAGGGTTTCAACAACCCCTCCTTAAATATTGTTTTTACCGCTTTCCTAGCCGCACACGTGTACCTGCTATTTACTCTTATCTGATCTCAATAGTTTTTGAATTTTAAATAAGTCTTTTGGTCTCCGGGTAATATGGGAAATTGTAATTCCTGTAGCGGGCAGCCGAAAGGTTTAATTGGCATTAAATGCGCTTAGTTAGTTGCATAGTTATCCTTCAATTAATAAGATTAGCAGCAGGATGGTATTTTTTCGAAGCATGAAGTCGAAAGCAATGCCTCTTCGCTCATATACATCACTTTCGACTAGGGGGCTTGATGATGTACCTCCGAGTAGCTCGAAGGACACTCCTCCGAGACGTGTCGAAGCCCTTCCATTCGAAGGCCCAAGTTAGGATTCCAGAATATCCATAGGCGTCAAACCATTCGTTATCACGAAGGTTACCTCAGGAAAATTCGCCATTCGAAGCCCTAAGCCCTTCGGGGTATGGCTGACGAAGAAGCACTGGATAGGGGAACCTCCTGACTTGGTCAAACCCACGATCTCCCTCTCTCTCTTGGCTTCCCCGTCAAGTCTGAGAACATGGGTCACTAAACCGTAGCGGTTACCCACAATCATGGGAAGCCCCCATGATCTCCGACATTCATGCAGAAGTGCTCTCAACCCTATTTCATCCACTATAGATAGGTTGGACGGGCAATGGATTATGGTATGCTCATTTCACACTAATCTCTTTACTTACACACACTTACAACCATAACTCATACTTACTCTCACGCCGGAGGTGGTTCGCAGGGTCATACCCATGCGTAATCACTTAACGTAGTGTTTCGTATTTCTTATTCTCAGGTGAAAGGCAAGTCTTGGCTGGAACATACACCCCTCATACCTTTGATCATCATCGAAGCCTGGTAGTGCAATCTATTGTACAATCAAAAGGGTTTATGCAACTTGTTGGTGAGTTTCTTTCTTCTTAATCTTTCAATTTTTATAACAGGGGTGCCAATTTATGTTGTGTCCAGGTGAGGTGACGGGTTGTCAGGTTCATATATCTCGACCCAAATCGGACCTTCTTAGTTATGCGTGTCAAGAAGTTCAATCCTAACCTGAACATGTTTTTTACCGGGTAGTCGTGTTGACCTGTGTAAGACTTGAATTGGAATTTAAATGTAAGAGTAAAGAGTAGAAGGTTATTCGTGTCGACCCATCAACCAAAACCTGTTTAGCCTCGACTGTCACCCGTTTTGTTTTGTGTCGGTCTAGGGTCGTGTTTCGTGTCAGGTCAGAAACTGTCGGCCCGACTTTATATGCATTTGCGACATTAGTTTAAGAATTACAACCTGCTTGTTATGTTTGTTCTTATATTGGTTTGGGTTATTTGTACTTTAAATCATGTTGTTGCTTATAGCTTATTGGTTAGGAATAATGTTCAGGGTGTTTGGGTAAAGCAAATTTTAGGGGCTTAATAGTTTTTTGGTGTTTGGGTAAATATTATTTCTATGGGTTTATGACCTTTTTGAATGAAGCTTTTCGAAATGTGTAGTTGTCCTAGTTTCTTGATAGACAAAATATAGGATAGTAACAAACGGCTGCAGGGCAGTTTAGTCTTCTAAAAATGTTTGTGTATTTCTAAAAATGTTTGTGTATTTTTGTCATCCAAACATGTTTATTATAGGCTTTGTAAGAATGAAACTCAACTCGTATTTGAGTAACCATCGTGTGTCTAATGGCCACTTTAAATACTGTATAGCAAAAGTAATCAGGATTCTTGATTAGCTAGATGGAGAGCATGGACAGTGAAAATATCAATTCCTTAAAGAAAATTATCATGGAACATGATGATTTGGTTGTTGCTCATACTTCAGGTTTGTCTCTCGTGCTTTGTTTCGTTCGTTAACGGAACTATTCCAGTTTTTATTGTTGTTACACATATCGCTGTACCATGTTATTTTGTGGAAAACCATTGAGAAACCTCATGAAATATTCCTGCATTGTGTAATATTTTGTCAAAAGGACCAATTTTCCTGAAATGCACCTTGTCCCAAATTTTTGTGTTACAAGTTTTCTTTACTAAACAAGCAGATACAAATAAGTTTCATTTTTTCAATAATTTCAGTGTTCGTCAATGTATTATAGTTTAAATTACCTGTTCTAATCATTAATTTAAACTGGAGTACATAATATCTCACTCAGTGCGGACCCAAAATTGAAAATTACGGGTAGCATTTCATCAAGACTAAAGAAAGATTTATTGTAACAAAATAGTCTTTAACTAACTGCAAATTTGATCCTTTTATCAATGCCAAATTATGAAGGATATATGTTGGTTTAACGGCATTCAAGAAACCACTATACGTATGAAAATTATAGACTAGAAATCTCAAGTTACCATTTGGTTGTGAGGTTACATATCTTCACATATATTTTTGATAAATTTGAATATTCATGATTATTGATTGTTTAAAGTTAAAATATGTTGGTTAATATACGGAGGTAACTCGACTTTGTGTGTTTTTGTTCATTAACCTAAGTGAACACAAACACAAAGTTGAGTAACCCCCATGTATATAACTCTATATTGTCATGTTTAGGTATCGCAAAGGTAGACGAGCAGGTAACTGCTGAGCTTGAGGAGCTTATGCAAGACTACAATCAGGAATATAATAAGTTTGAAGCTGCGAACAAAATTCTGCAGCAGCGAGAAAATGAAGTGAAGAATAAAGAGGATAAATTGAAGAAAAAGCAAAGTAAAATTCTTAAGGACAAGGAGAAACTAGAACTCAAGAAGAGAGCGGTACTGACCTTAAAAATCTTATGTTGTTTCCCTTTGTCGCAAGTTTTCATATCAGTCACAGGCCCATCAAGCTGTCTTTACATGAATGCTCTTTTGTTTTCCATGTTAGTTTGAGAGGTTGTCTTACTGCAAACAGTTGGTCAAAGATTGTAACCCGTCCAAAAAAGAATCAGAGGATCTAAAGGTAAGTTTGTAATGATTTGTAAAAGGTTCGGATTTGTTTCTGATTTATCCGTAACAGCTTAAATGATTATACTAGAAGGGAAAACATATGAAAAACGTTTAAAGTCTTCCGAAGTATGTCAAAAAGGTTACTGAACCACAAAAAACATATTTCACCCTTTATTTTCACTTTGTGTAACGTACTTCCATTTTTACTATTCAATTTAAATACATCACCCTGCCTTTGGAGACAAAGGTCAAGGGTTCGATCCTTGCTCCTTGCAAGACCGTAGGTCCTTTTCTACCTTCGGTAGAACCAGAAGCAGCATCTCTACCTTAGGTAGGGGTAAGGCCGTCTACATCTTAACCTCCCACATACACCGTAGAAGACGGTATTGGGAGTTAGTTTACTTTTTTACTTTCTAATGTGAATACATTTCAGTGGAACTGTATCTGTATGTTACAAATCCAAATATCTATCTTACTATATCCAAATAGTTTACAAATTTTGAAAATGGGAAAAGGTCAGCCAGTTAGTAAAATTATGTTTCTATGAATGTTATAAAATAATATATACACCATATCGTTATCTGCAGAAGGAATTGGTTGCGATTTATAAACAGACATCTGAATTGAAATCGCTTTACAGGTTACAGAAGATGTGGAAGGTATGGACCCTGAGAAAACGTTGGAGACAGAGTGAACTAAAAGACAAGGGAGATCGACTTCAGGAGTTGAAAAACTTGCAAAGGAATTTAACTTTGGATTTCAATGTGAAAAACGACGAGTTGCAAGATGCTACACGAGAGCTCATCAATGTAAGTATCTGATTGTGTGATACCTTAATTTGATTAATTCCATTTTGTGCTCCATTGCCTAACAATAATACTTTCAGAACAAAGTTGAAAAATTAAAAATGTATTTTTAAAAAGTTTGAGGCTATTATGGATGAAATCAAGTTTGAGTCTATCATAGAATATAGATATTAAATAAAGTTTGTTAAGTAGTACTTATTATGCAATTCATTCATTTTCAGTTAGCTATAGATATGCATTCTATTTCAAGTTTTACATTTTTACATGTCTTTCCTGAGCCTGACTTTTAGAACTGTCTGAACAGGGCTTGAAGGCAAATTCTAAGCGTTCTCGCATAGGCGTCAATACACTGGATGATCCACATGGAAAGGGTGGGCTTGCTGTCCAAGAACTATGGCATAACAAAGAGAATAGGATAGCGAGTTTGAAAGAAGGTGTACAGTACATCATAAAACAATGGAAGACTGAAAAGAAGCGTGTAATTGACTAGCGATTCACTGTGCAATGTTGCGGATCCTTATTTTGTCCACCTTGTGTTAGAAGAATGTTGAATGATTATGGTTTTTTTGTCCAAATATGCTAAGTTGAAACTAATATTTTGTGTTATGCACTTATGTTTGCATGACTGATTTCAGAAGATTTTTAGCAAGTATAACGAGTTTATGTACCCATGAAAATGAAGCAAATGTTTTTTTTTTCCCTTTTCAATTTCTGTTTTGATAACGGTACTGCAGAAACTGCATTTTGACTTTTTATAGTCAAAACTATGTAGTTTCCAGTTTAACGAGGAATGTAATACTCCGTGCTTCACAGCGGGCATGATTTAATAAAATCTGTATCTAGAATTGATCTACATAAACTTAAGATATGGAAGCGAATCTTATTAACTAGTAGGTGTTTTAAATGTTTAGAAGCTACAATAATTCAAACTTATGATTAAATATCACATCTTAATACATAATTAAGAGATATTTGAAACGTGTTTGAGCAACTAAACATAAATATGCACATAGGATACAAATTGAGCATGTAAAAAGTTACGAAATTTTTATATGCTATTACGATTATATACTAACTAAAACGTTATTAGAAATCTTAAAAAACAAACTAACATAATAAAAATGATGTAATTTGTAAAAACTTGTATTGACACAATCTTGTGGCCAGTGGGCTAACATTTTGGTTGAGCTAAAAATAGACGTTGCATGATTAGATATTTAGATACAAACTAAAAATGCCGTCAAACAGGCTCGAACTCGGGACCTATAGAATGAAAGTTTTGACTCTTACCATGTGGGAAACAACTCATCATATTCATGTTTCCCTTGTTTATGTTATTAACAAATTATATGCAATAAATTGGACTAACGGCGTGCAAGATTTCAAACGTTGGGTAGGAATGGTGTAATTTTGTCCCATTTTGACATTTTGTGCATTTTCAAAGTCGAGTTATAATTTGAGACGGATGGAGTAATTTCTTAGGTCATAAAATGGATATATGTAGTTAAAATGGCTAAAACTCAAGACGAGTTTTTTTTAAAGCTTCATTTTAACTGATTTGTATATGTCCGTGTATGGCATGCTGCACAAAGGCACCCAATTGGGCCAATACCCCATGATAAACCATAGTCTGGGCTAGGAAACGATTGGGCTGAATCTGGATTCTGATTGCAAATATATTTTCTTCTTTTCCTTCAATGTCAAAAGAGGGTACTTAGGTGAAAGACAATAATACCCATATGGGGACTAGTTAATTTATAGAATGACAAATGGGTAACTATGCAAATTCTGTGTGTTTTGAGTGGTGTAAAAAGCTATTGTCCCAAGAGAATTGAATGGTCTATATATGTTGGATAAAGGACAAATGGGTAGGGTAAGATGCCCCAAACACCTCTTGTTACTTTGTCATATTTTCTTACCCTTTTTGGTTTCTGAAGCTAGTAAAGAATCCAAAGCTTTCATGTCTCATGTGAATGTTTAAGTAAAAACATTCCTTTGCCTAATTTCTGTGGTTTTAAGTAAAAATAAATAACTCAAACCAAGTGATGCTTGCCATTTCTTGGTATGCATGTTTTATTTGACCTACTTGAGAATTTCAGTTTACATAAGTACATATAATGAATGTAGTTGTGATCTTGAAATCTATCTTGTAAGTTGTATTTTTACTGTTTGTGAATGTGGTTACCGGTTAGAATTTCTTGAGATGGGTTTGAGAAATATTTCATAATTGTATGTTTCCTTTTGAAGAACTCATGCCTAAAATGTAGGCCTAAAAACATGCCTAACTACAAGATCAATACATGTGTCAAAATCAATAGTTGAAATTAGGAGTGAGAAAATGTCAATGTGATGTGTCAAATGATGAATGGATTAGGCATGAATTTAGGCTTATGTTTTAGTCATCCCTATCATTGCTCTTTGAAGAATTCCAAAATGGGAATGATTTTGCTCCCCACATGGGGCTACTTGTCAACAATTTTCCTCATACGAGACTACACTTTAATTCAAAAATATCCTATAGTTTCAAAAGCAAAATCAACATCAGTATTCACTAGTAGGGGTGCTATTCGGGTCGGGTTGGTCGGGTTCGGGTCAAACGGGTCGGGTCCAAGTCGGGTCGAGGCTAAAAAAAATATACCCGAACCCGACCCTATTTGAACTCGGGTTCGTCGGGTTCGGGTCAAGTCGGGTCGGGTCAAGTCGGGTCGGGTCAGGTCGGGTTCGGGTCTGGCCATTTACAAAATCATATAATTTAATTTCTAAAATAACACATGTATAAATGACACATTTTTTTGGTTGCATTTGTTTGTTACATATTTTTGTTCATAAACAGGAATACCTTGGTATTTGAGTGTTTGTTCATAAACAGGAATACCTTGGTATTTCGACACTTTTTCTTTGATTTCCTTATTAGTATCGAAGTAACCAACTTCAATGGTAAATACATACCTTTGTCTGGATCGAAAAACAAATCGTGAGGTTTTACCCGTTCTTTCCTTTTATCGTTGTAGCATTCGATTAATCTATATATAATAATAAGTAAATACAAATTAATTTTTAAGTGTAATTATGTGCTACTGTCTTTTCTTTTGCGAGTCGTGAATAACCCGAGTTCAACAATTAAAATTAAATATGATTTATATAAAAAAAAAAAAAAAAAAAAAAAAAAAAAAAAAATCCTAACTCGGGTTAGTCGGGTTGACCCGAACCCGACGAAGCAAAATATTTAAACCCGATACCCGACCATAATTCGTACTCGGGTTAAACGGGTTGACCCGATTGACCCGAGTTAGAATTTGGACCCGAGTAACCCGACCCGATTATCTTTCGTCGGGTTCGGGTCCGGGTCGGGTCCGGGTCGGGTCGGGATTTTTGACACCCCTATTCACTAGTAACTTTAATCACAAAATTTCAACAATTTCCCTCCCTTTAATTTCATTTTTGCCGCCTAATATTTAAATATTCTTCAAAGAAAAAATTGAATTTGATCCATCCTTTATACATCAAATAAAGTGTTATATTTAGGTACGCTTTATAGTGATAGCTTTGATATACTTTACCATTTGACTACAAATTGGATCATTTTGTTAATAATTCAGTTAAAATCCCTTGGTTTATATTAGTGCATACATATCCATTTAGTTCTAATAAGTTGAATACCTAAATTCTAATTCTAACTAGTTAATTGAAAGTGAAATAGGCAAAACTCGGGTAAAGCGTGGGTCTAAGTTTATGATTACCATTAGAGAACTAAGTGTTGACGGATTAACAACGCCTAACTGGTTTTAACTCGATATGCCTAGCTTCCCACATTTGCCACTTACCACCCAGACACAAATTGCTACAACTGACCATGTTCTTTCCATCAACACATTGATGTGTTCATTTCATACACTCTTAATATCACAAAAAAAACGTATCCATATAAATGTAACTTAAAGACGTACTGTATCTTTTTGTTTATCTACTCGTACAAAACAAGCACCACCAATTTCACTATTTATAAACTTAGACACATATATATAACTCATAAAAAATTAACAAATAAACAGAAACATAAAAGACAACTTCAAAATCCACACATAAGATTAACAGAAACCAAATCTAGCTTAAAGTAGCAGTTCTTTTCCATGACTTACAAGTTGTAAGTTACTAAATAAGTAGTAAAACAAACCCTAGTTACAATTCACTTTCAAAGACCAAAATACAAAAAACAGAAACACCACTTTTTGACTTAAAAAACCCTTAGCAGCATTTTGCTGTGGGCTGCACTTTTCTTTTTTTGCAGCCACTTCAGCACAAGCCCTAAAATGTCCGGAAATCTGAAAACGTTTCCAAACATGTCTATTTTACCCCTCCATCTTTCGTACTATTAACTTTCACCACCCCCGATAAAAGCATTAACCCCCACACAACATAACAGTTAAACAAAAAAAAGAACCTAAAACATTTCCCCCCTACTAATAAGGTAAATTTGGTAATTCGGCTCCTAGACACGGAAATTCTTTCCGGTATAGGTTTGACCGAATTGCCAGTGCGCTGGCGCAATGTTCCACGAGGTAGTGGTACGGCGGTCGCTGGCAGTAACTCTGAAGGAAAGTGCTTGACCGGTGAGTACCGAGTTAGATTGCCAATTTTGCCCCCAGTTACGGCTCATGCTCATCCAGTTGGTCTTTGTGCCCTTGACCCACACTTTTTGGATATCGCCTGCACCCGCGACATTGCTGATCAAAACCAAGTTGAAGTAGCGGAATCCATTAATTGTGAACCTTATCCCACCCGCTTTCCTACATGGTACCCTGCAAATTACAAAACAAACATAACACCTAATTCAGTCACATTGAAGTAAAACAATATTATTAGAAACCATATCCATAATTAACATACTACATATGACCAATTTCATAATCTAAGCAAAGCCAAATGAACCATTTTCACTAATTTACTACGTAAAAGCTAGCAAGTAGCAACTAACTAGTCAAAACACAAATTTCAATTCATTTTGACTTGTCATCTAAAGTACTGCAACATATTATTATGGGTTGAGTTATTAGGACCCCCTATATTTTTATTAGGACCCCCCTATATTTTTTGTTTTTTTTTTTGTTTTTTTTTTATTTTTATAATTTTGTTTATATCAAAAAGCTATAAACATGAAAATGCGGAACTGTAAATATAAAGTTTAATAAGCCAAACGCTTAAAACTGTCAGAAATACGGAACAGAAACTGACAAAAAACTGTGTTGTACTGAAAAAAAGAAGGGACAAAAGGAATATTCCTTATGATTTGACATCATAGAGAGAGTTCTAATAGTAGGACCCATTTTAGGTAGATATGTAAGGAGGGTTTTAATAGTAGGACGTAGATATGTTAGCATGTGACAAGGAACAGTGGATTTAAGGTAGGGACTCTAAGTACGGCAATCTTGGAGACACATCATGTCCCCACAAAACCCAACTTTAGCAAAACCAATGGCCAAGATTTCATCAATCGAAATACAATAAACGGTAGACATAAAACCACAAATCACGCGTTTGTATATCTACGGTAATTTTGGTAGGGACCTAAAACCATCAACGGTAGACATAAAACAATAAATCACGCACTAGTATATCATACATAACAAAAAACAATAATAATCGATCTGCAATGAAATGTAACCACTCACAAACCTATTTAAAAATGAAAGACCTACTCGACCTTAATTATCTCGAGCTTTAGTTAACCTACTTGTTTACCCTTTTATATGTATATAGATACTTATATACTATTAATAAGCATGCTGAGTCAAACAAAATATATCGCATAGTAAGTCTAATAACACAGTTTGCTGCTAGTTTGTCTTAGACTTGACCCAACTACACTAATAATTTAATTCATGGGCTTCGCCCTGGTTTTCTTCAAAAAAAAACTACACTAATAAGCGTTAATATATCAAAGGTATTAATGGTAGGGACCTAAAAACTAGTAACATCAATAACGTGGCTAACAACATCCCACATGCAGTCAACCAAACGACACCGTACTCATTAAATTCGACATTTAAACTTTGCCCATGTGAAATAACTACCCTTGCAAAAAAAACAGTTGAAAACACACCTTTATGTTCGTCATGCTTTAAATGTGCATGTTTGTCTTGTACCTTATGCATCTGTTGTTGTACTTATGATACATATGGTTACGTTTTATTATTATAGCCGCACGTTTGAAGCATACACAGTTTGTTACAACCTTTAATAAATTATTTACAGTAGCCCGGATTTCGGGTAAGCTGACCTTGAGTCCCGAAAAAACATAAGGTTTGTAACGAACAAAATGTATATAAAATTACAGAGGCGTATCCCTAGTCTCAAGGTCATTAAAAATGACAATAATATCGCAATAAAACTACAGGGGCATTTCTGTAACATACATTGTCAACAACCAAAATAATTTAACAAATTAATAGCATCATCAATAATATATTAACACTAATTACAAAAGTGTACTATATAGACATGTTTAGAATTTAGAATTTTGTTATTAGAAGGGTAAAATCGGCTGAAAAAGTACATTACCAATTATTTTTTAGGGTTTGCTAAGGAGAGTGTTGTAAAAAAAAGTAAAAAAATAAATAAAAAAATAAAGAAATCTAATTACAATCAGTGAGAATTGTATATCAATTATTTTCGAGATTATCTCTATTGTTTTTGGGTTTATCTTCCAATTAGAGGTATTGTAATGAAAATCTTTTATTTTCATTAATCTTTTGTGGCCCGGAAGTTCATCTGCGCCAACTCCGGCTCCAAAAAGATAGTCGTAATTGTCGTGTCGGGAACACCAAGTAAACAAAATTAAATAAATAAATAAATAAATAAAATAAAATAAATATAGATACTAACATTAGCAAAACTTTTAACAAAAAAATTAAGACCGAACCAGTATAGTTTGTGTTCAGTGCCATTTTCGCTAATTTCGAAAATTCTAGGGGTAAACATGGCAGTTTTTAAAGTAACCTCTTTAATAACAAAAAAGTAACTAGTACGTTACGCAATAAAACATGTACACATGTCAAAATCCTTACAAAAACACATACCTACGGTACGAAACAGGGACAATTCCAGCACGATACTCAGCAATCTTAAGAAACATAGGCATAGCAAGGTCAAAGTGTGTACGAGGAGGGTTACACCAACCACCATTGTCACTAGGCTGTGCAAAATTCGGCGGGCAGAAGTTAGTGGCGGTTACTATAATAGAAGGGCTGCCCGGATGACACCAACGCAGGTCATCCGCGCATTTTAGTTCAAAACACGCGCCACAACTCAGCCCATTGTTGAACAAAGCTGTGCTGAGTGCGGCCGTGCTTACTCCATATCCTTGACTATATAAGTTTCCGTATCCACACGCGCCTCCTGTTACATGTTACAACCTCGTTAAATAAACATTAAAGTGTCCGAAAAAACATGAATGTTATGTTTCGTAGCTATTTTACAAATTTTTGTAATAGTGTTTGGTATACTTTTTTAAGGTTCGCAACTAACTTGTGTTTAACACCTCTTCAGTTTTAACAACTAAGTTACTGTTTATTTTGGGTTTTTCTTTTTGCTACAGTACTATTTATGGTTAGTTACTAACTTATGGTTGGTAAATAATATAAATATACAAAAATTAAGGGCAAATTGGTCATTAGTCATAGTTAAAAAGCAATATAGCACATTCCACAAACAAAAATGAGTTAGTGACTCGTATTTCTGTAAGCAAAATAATTACTACGTAGTAGTAGCTAAAATGTGACATCTTACTAGCATATGGTCTTATTTTCTTTTTAGAAAAGTGACACTAGTACTTATTAGCTACATTTTAATAAAATGTGCACGTTGTTTTAGTAAGATATTAAGAAATGACATACCCATGGTACCAGAGGCATCGCTACCACCATAAAAAGTAGCATGAGCACCTTCCCATGCGCCGCCAGCGTAATTTCCGGCAATTCTAGCCTCGGCCTGTGATAACGCCGTGAAAATGATGAAAACAATGCCGGAGATGATGGTCATATTTTAGGGTTAGTGAAGAAGTAGTGTAAGAGTGAGAAGTTAATGGTTGTTGTGTGGGATGAGGAGAAATGGTAAGGTGTGGTGGTTGTACTTATATTGTGGTGAGTGTGACATGGGTACTATTGTAATTTCAGTTTTTAGGCAATAAAAGCATAACAAATTATTTCATCTCTACGTTTGTTACCTAGCATAATAAATTTAAACGGAAAATATATTTTAGAGTTTAAACGCTTTTTGCCTCTTCATTGTGTTAAAATATTTAGGGTGTGTTTGGCATAATGGGATTAGAGTTAGGGTTGGGTTTTATATTAATGTTAAAAGTTGAAGCTTATATTTTTATAAAATTGTTTGTCAAACTAGTTGAAGTTTATTAATGTAAAAATCATATAAAAATACATCAAATTAAATTCACATATATTTACAGCTTTTACGTGATAATCCATTATATTTTCAAGAGTATTTAAAATTTGACTAGCTATAAGTCCCTATAATCTCTTTTCTATGAGTTTGAGCTTATGGAAGCTTATTACTTATTTTATAATTCATAAGCATATATGACAAACAAGGATTATTTTATAAGTCAACTTAGTTTAAAAAGCTCAAGCCCCTATAATGCCAAACATAGCCCACTCAAGTTTTTTATATACTTTCTAAACTGTTAATACAAATAATGAGTAAAATCGTTATTTCTCTTTTACTATTCTTCTATGCTTTGATAATGACAAAATATTAAAACATACTAGGAAGAGATATAGTAAGAAGAAAAATTAAAATAAGAAGAATGAGAAGAAATTTGAGCCACACATTTTAAATGAGGGGGAAATGCATTTATTTTTTAGATGCATCTGAAATGTGCGGCTGTGGTTTCTTCTCACCCTTCTCATTTTAATTTTACTTCTCATTTGATCCTTACTCAAAACATACTACGTAAAAGTTGACGTAAACAAGTTATTAGTCATAAATTTTCATTTTGACGTAAACTCACTTAAGGTATAAATATGGATAGTAAACTTAATTAATGATCAAAGAAATATTTTTTTCCTACACGTTACATTTTAACGTTTACAAAACAATTTTACAAAAGTTCACTTACAAATTATTTTTTGTACAAGTAAAAATGTTTTAATAAAATGTAAATTAGATTTGGCTTCTAGAAATATAATCTTATAGAATTATGAAAACTATAAATTGCTATACGCAAAATTCGTAAAAAAAAAAAAGTGGATCTGAGAATGTTTGCACATGAAGCGTACTTGTACCACTACCAACGCTCTTTATTGCTACAACAGCTTAATCCAACTCACTGATTGCTGAATACTCATCACACGTACATACATACGCTCACATCAATATCAAAACCGGATGGCCATCACGTAATGGCTCAAAAAGGCGAACGGCAGCCGTGGCTGCAACCACCACTTGGGGTAAGGCTGCCCCGCCAAGATACTGATGTCACCAAATCAGTCATGTTAAAATAGTGAAGGTCTGCAAATATAGCAGCAAAAGCGAACAGCAGCCATGGTTGCAACCACCACTCGGGTAAGGTTGCCCCGCCAAGATACTACCGTTGTTAAATCACGATCATGAAATTTATAAACAACGATAACTATCATCATTGCGTATATGTATGTGTTGGGTGTCAAATGGGTGAAACACTTCGTCATCTTTTCCTTCGCAAATAAACAACATCCACTTTAACGAAAGTACATTTAGCTATTCACACTTCTCCCCCTCAAAGGTAGCATATGATGTCGCCATCGTCATTATAATTGAGCAAGTGGAATAAGAGAACAATCAACAGTAGTTTGGTTCACTTGATAACTGAACGCGCATGGAAAAAGCATGAAGCATGTTGATGAGAATGGTCAAAAACGAGAAGATTTCTCTTCTTTTGAAGATAAAGCGCACTGACACGTACACTTTTCTTTTCTTTAGGGAACGATGCTTGAACTGTTGTATTCAAACGTCATAAGAAGATTTCTCTTCTTTTGAAGATAATGCACACTGAAGCGTACACATTTTTTTTCTTTAGAGAACGAGGCTTGAACTGTTGTGTTCAAACGTCATAGTCATTTCCCCTAATCTGTTTAGAGCAGCCTTAATCCAAGTACCAACGGACGATTTGTACAACCTGCATTGGAACACAGACAAAGGTGGAAATTTGAGAACATTGGATCCCCATGTGAAAATGGGTTCCTTTTGGTTAGCGCAAACAATCTTTGAATCAGTAGAAACCCTAGGTGCTATGGCATTATCACTAGAAGCTAAACTAGTAGAAGCATCAGACTTAGTCAAAGGGCATTGTGTGCCTAATGGGATTATTCTACCAGTTGGCTTCCAAACCTTAACAGGCACTACTCTAGGCATAGTGGATCTAGTTAAGGGGAAAGGTTTGCCATGCGTGAATATTCGACCTGTGGGCTTCCACTGAAATCCTACATTGTTAAAAACATTCCCTGTAGGTTTCCAGGATTGCTTAATCTGTTTCGCTTTCCAAATTTTCTTAACTGGGGTTTGATTCTTAGACCTCAGAAATGACACAACACACTTATCATGATTACCATAAATTAGACATTCTTTACATGTTTTGCAGACAGCATAAGACTTCGAATTAATTTCAGTAAGCTTAGAGCTAATACTAGAACCAACACGATTCTTTTTGTTCAAGTCAAACTTATTGTCCCTATGGTGTTCTTTCACTTCCTTCTCATGATCACTTTTAGTTTGTGTAATCCTATCCTTCTTTGTATTGCTTTTAGGTTTTGACCCGCTAACTTTAGTGTCAAATTTAACATCTATAGAAGTGATGATGGGAACCTTAGTTTGTTTTACTGCCATTTGATTTTCTGGTCTAGACGTGTTGAGTTCTGAGGCTTTCAGAGGCACATCAAAGGTAACATGCTTGACTTTAGGATATGAAGTGGGTGCAACTATTCTATCTCGCCTAGTACCAGTTTTAGGACATGTGGCAATGACATATTCTAAGAGTTCCTGAGATTGTTTGGCATTCATGCATGCATAGGCAACAACACTATCAAGTGGTTTTTCTATTCTATCATCTTCGACGATCTCACGGAGACTCTCTAAACTATCCTTAAGGTACGAGAGATAGGCTTGATATGTAAGTTCATTATTCCAAAGAGGAGGGGGAATATACAACACATCAATAGCATAATTATTACAAGCAGAAACCTTTGGAACAGAATATTTGCAAGTGGGAATCTGCACTTTTCCTTTTACCATACGCTTCAGATTCTCAATTTCGTTAAGCAAAGAAGTTATCTTTTCAATGTGTTTATCATGATTAACCTTGACTGAATCACATAACTCTTTGTTTTGCAATTTAACCTTTGAAATTTCAGCTTGAAAACATTCATTTTGTTTTTGCAATTTATTGATGATGTTTTGAAGTTGGAAATTCTGAGAATCTAAAGGCGGAGGTATCTGAGTGCCAACCACTTCACTCATATTTCCCTTCAATTAGGAAATTTGAGCTTTCAACTTTCGGATCGTGTTGCAATGAGCTTGAATCCGTTCATCACGAGAGCTTATTTCAAAATATGCATCAAACTCAGGAGCATCCGAAGATGTCTTGGCATTTGAAGTTTTAATTCTTTCTTCAAGATGTTGATATTTTAATTGTAAATCAAGATATTCAACTTCTAGTTTAGAAAAATGCCTGACCATGTTATCATGATCATCCTTTTCGATCTTGTCATGCAATTTTAAATTTTTGGTTTCAAGCTCATTGACACGATCTTGTGACACTTTCAAAGCAATCGATAAATCATGAAATTGAGAAGCAGTAATAGAATAATTCGCGACAGTGTAAAACACATCTTGAGCAATACATCTAGAAATCAAATTCTCATTAAGGATGTGAATATTTTTCCTCTCAATCTCATTACTTTTAAGCTCACATTCATATTCTTTAAACTCGTTTTCCATTTCATTAAACATCTTTTTCATTTCGTTAACTTCCGTATCTATGGCCTTTTTAATACCCTCGAATTGTTCTTTTAGTTGTTTAAAGAAAGGAATGACCTCAGTTAGATAACATTCTTTAGTTTGCTCAAAACCTTTTTCCCCTTCAGTAATTCCTGTTGGTGTGATTCTCTTCTTACACGTTTTCTCAAAGTCTACAAATAGTTGTTAAACTACATATAAGCTGATTAACGTTTTACTTTGAGTGGGAAGATTTCTAGGCACTAAATGCATTGGTGTATTTGGAGGATACACAGTAGTTGGAGGCAATTTCCTAAGGGGAGGATGTTAGGTCACCATAATGTAACACAAGCATCAATATGTAAGAAATAAGATGAAGATAGATTGGTTGAACAAACACACACTAAACACACGTATGGAATGAGAAAGTTTATGCGTACGATTAAGTGAGCAAATGAACAACCAACCTTCCAAGGAAGGTTTACAAAGGTATTTATAGGGGTATGGACTAGGGCAACACTACAAGTTCCATTCCTTCCTTATTGGACTTGGGCCAAGGCTTATGGGCTTTCTACATAAGCATTGCCATTAATACAAACATAAAAGCCTAATTAAGCAACCTGTTACATAATGATTACTAACACTTGAAGTACATGTTAGGAGTGATTCCAACAATCTCCCCTAAGTGTTGGTAATTAAAAGTGACTCCAACAATCTTGAAAAGTTGTTGGTGTTGATGTAATAGTAGTTGCTTCGACGTCTTCTGACATTCTCCTTTCTTGTGAGAAGAAGTGCCTTGATTCTAACAATCTCCCCAGTGTGAGGATCTTGTTTTTCTTTGAAGTTTTCAGCTTTGACGTCTTCAAAATTAAAGTTCTTTGTTCTTTGTTCTGGTGTGGATATTGTGATGTTATGTTGTTGTAATCTGCATCAGGTCCGCTTCGTTGCTCAGGTGTCTCCACGTCCTTCTCCAACATGCTCACACGCTCATTGACGTTGGATTTCAGTGTTGATGTAGTTCTCTTTAGTCTTTACACTTTGTAGATTCTTTAGCTTTGACGAAGAATCATTCAGACTTTTGTGTTGCCTTTCGAGAGAACTTCAATTAATGGTATTGTTGGTATGAGCATGTGGAGAATCTGCACGATCATCTCCCTGGAGCATCCATAATAAGAAAATATAAGAATGGGTTAGTGATAAACACCAATCGATCACGATGGTCGTTTCTTAGAGAATTGACCACTACGATTGTTCTTCTGATGAATGTCTTGATTCCATTCACCTTGGTTGGGCGAATCAGCCGTCCGAATCCCATAAGGGACAGTTGGCATTTCATTGAACAAGTTCAAGTAAAGACCCACATCTTCAAGACTCGATTCTTGAAAGGAATCTCCTTAGCGGGATTTCCAGCACTTACAAGTTCGAACTTCGAGCGTGTTAACAGCATAGTGTGAAAACACATCTCTAATTCTAGCAAAGGCTGTTCCTGAACTGGAGTCCCTCAAGTAGGATAACACGATGTACCGAAGTACACCTACAGTTCAGGTGAGTCGCTGAGGTATACCGAAGCATCACCCCACGACTGTAGACCGTTTGAGACAACACTAAGCGTAACCCACAAGGAGTTACCGAAGTGACCTGCTGTCAGGGCTGTTTGACGTTGACCCTGTCAGGAGTTTCCATTCAATCACTGAGGATCACAGTTGTGAACCCCTCATAAATGTTCTCGACAGATTGCTAAAATATGTGTAGGACTCTAGAATAGTATCACTTGTGTCCTTAATGTTGAACGACAAGTGATGAAATGTCAAGTGTTCCTAAGAGATCTTTTGATGAATCTCGTGGCTCTAGACTCAATAGTGCGCTTTGGTTTTCCTAAGTGGAGACTAGGGAGAGGGTCTCCTTCTTCAATACCAGCAATCTCTAAGAGAAAGCCGATAGTTTACGCAGGGTTCCCTGTGAGAATGAAACAAGCTTCTGTTGAGAGAAACTTGAGTGGCTAAGAAGGTTTAGTGCATGCGTCACTGGGTTCATGACGAATTTAATCTTCAATACCAGTGTCATCTAGTGACAACCAGTAGCATATGTATTGAACCCGGTGTCTGCCCTAAGTTGAATAATTTGGAGGGCTATTTCTTTTCACCATTTTCTTTACTTTTCTTTTTGATTCTTCAACTTCTTCTTTCTCCGATTCTCATTTTCTCCTTTTTATAATCATACCTAAGGATGTCTAAATTCTAACTATTGGTGGTGTCCTTGGGTAGATCCCTCCGGCTCTGGCGGATCATAGGACGGTTATTCCTAATCTTAGTCACCTTATAACACCATGACTATCCTAAGTTGCCATAAAACCATTTTCTTGAAAATCTCTCAAAGTGTTTATGAGTGAAAACATTTTGTAACACTTCGAGAGTTTTGTATTTTCATAAATACTCCCCATCCACATGTGCTCAAGTGTTTTGACAAAAATTTGCACAGGTAGGGTAGAGCTTACACTTTTGAATTGATCGACTCAAGATAGACAATTCCCTGCGAGACACGGTTACGTTGCATAGTTAAAGAGTTGCATTGTCAGCTTTTAGGTGACAACTAGCTCTAATAACTACCTTGAAGGTGTGGACAAGCCTCGAAAGGTTGTCAAACCCGTCAAAGTTCATGTCTATCAGGAGTTTCTTGAAAAGGTACAATCTACTCGGATAAGTCTTGGAAGACAAGTGTTTTCGATGTATGACAGTTCAGTTCTTGTTAATTCATGGGTTAAGTCTTAGTCACACGAAGATTCAATCACATTTCCAACATATTTGTATCACACAATTTGTTTCTCCCCCTCAAAAATGGCATATATGTTATTTTTGATGAAAGTTTGATATCGAATATGTCCATTTCGAGTTTTGTGGGAAGATTTCCACGAAGAACAATTTGTGAACAAAGATTTGTAAGCAAATACTCCCCCTCAACAAGTAATATTAACTTTTGAGGTTTTGAAAACATAAGGGGAAGTACTTGTTCTTTTGAGCAAAACTTTTGAAAAATGAAAGTTTTGATAAGTTTTACTCAAAAGTAAGAAGCTTTCACTCCTTTTATAAGGATTGTGGCATTGAAGCGTACCACAGGGTCCTTTCATTACAAGAACGGGTTGTACACTGTAATGTGTGCACAAGCCATAGTTAATTATACAGATCAAATCATCCAAATATTAATCAAAGAAATATTTAAGGAGTACCAGGCATTCCTTCAATGAGACCGGGAGTTCTCTCTTGACGTTGATAACCCGTAAGAGTGAAGCTCTCTCTTCCACCCACAAAGCTCTCTAGCCTCCGCATCTGATCCCGGTGAAACAACCTTTCATCAATCCGCTTGATAATCTTCTCACATCCCTCTTTCTCTAGAATTCCACCGCTTCTTCGACCCAATGCCTTTATGAATCTCCTTCAACCGATATGCTAACCCATCACGAACCTTCTTCAAAGTATGATCACAAAACTTATGAAGCTCATTGCATGCCATTAAACAGTTGTGATGTAGTTCACTGGGGTAAACTACTCCAAACTTCGGTTTCTTCACAATGGTGTACTGAGAGAGTTAGTTGATATCGGGAAAATTGAGCAACGGTTTAGTGAGATTAACTCGTTTCTGGTATGATTCCACGGCAAGTTGAAGGTCTTCAACACGTTCCTGGATCACTATGCTTCTGATGAATATCAACAGTGACTTGATGTACTGGAGCTGGATGTTGGTGGAGAAATGTCGTATTCGACCTTGTACCTTAGCCAGATACATGTCTTCAATGTCGTTGAGCGACAATCTCAGAAAATCAGCTTCAGTAAAATCATATTCCTACTCGTCTTGGTGTTTGAATTTGATCGCTTCCAGGAATGAATAATCCCATTTCGTAGCCAGACTGACATTCATGGTGGCAACGATCCGTTTGTCACTGTACACCTCTTTGTTTGATTTTAGTACCTGGCAGCTTCTGTAGTATAGTCTTCTTCGTTCAGGCCAATGATGAATTCCATACTGTGCATCGAGGTCATAATTTACCACATTATCAACAAACATTCTTGTGGCTTCTTCCTCGATGGCAACATTATTGGAGAAGACTGCTGCCGGGATGTTGAAGGTGAGTGAGGTAGCGTATTTCTTGCTTACATCGCTACCGTGTTGAAGAAATTCCAGGTCGTTGTTGAAGAAGTATTGGTAGGGAATCCTTTGTTGATCTGGTCGACCAATGGTTGGTAGTGGCTTGGTCTAGTCAGTGTAGTATGGAGTCTTGTCAGGTCTTGTGAAGTTGATGTTTGATTCAGGGTTGAGCCAATCAATATTGTTGAACATAGCTCGTGCGATGTTGTCGAGATGATATTCGACTTCAATAGCACTATCGGAGTTGTCCTTAAGCAGTTGAAACACGTCATTCTTGATTCGGCGTAACTCTCCTTTCGTCATCTTCTTCACTTTAAACGTTTCCTGAATAATTTTGACATGCTCCATGGTTCGACCATCTACCGGTTCTTGGCCTTCCGGTAATTGAGGGGTGGCATCAACAAGCTTGGAAAACCAGTCGTATTCTTCAGTGTCATCTTCATCCAACCAAGATACAACTGTGGTAGACTTTTTCTTCTGTGGCTTAGAGGATGATACTGATTGGTGCTTGGTTGATGGTGTTGATGAGGGCGTTGTTGGGGCTCATGAATCTCTTCATCATCACCACCGGTGTATTGGAAATGGTCACCAGTTTTCTCCTTTGGTGGTGGAGACTCAGAGTCCTGAGGTTTGTCACTAGCAGGAGGTCGTTGTGAAGAGCTTGTGGTGGTGGTGGTCCTTCGGGGTGGTGGAGGTATAGATGAGGATTCGCCTGTTTTCTTTTGACGTTTGGGCTCAGAATCCTTGTCCGCATCATCTTCGTCCCTTGGTCGCTTTTCTTGACCAGCTCCTTCCTTGCAAGTTTGCTTTAGTTGATTTGCCAGCAATGCTTCAAAAAGTATTGATTCATCAGAAGTTAAAGTTCCAGATCGGGAAGACATCTGCATAATCAATTTTGAAATTAAATCAGCTTCAGTGATAAGAGGAGGTGGAACTGGTCAGATTTGCATCATTGCTGGTGTAGTTGAAACTGTATGCTTGACCAATGTCATCAGATGTGGATCGAGTTGTCTTGTGAACATATCTTTTGTGACTCCAGGGACGGTTTCGAGAAGAAACTTATGAGTGTAGTCTCTAATCGTCTTGTCCATTTCACTATGAATATCCCTGTTGAGGAATTCCTTGATCTGGTCTCTTTCCTCCGAGAACTCGTTCATCACATCATGAAGTAAATTTACTCTGTCGGCCAGCTGATTCAATTTCTTGTTAACCACGTTTCGTTTCCTTGCTTTCCTGACAGCCTTGACAATCTTGGTCTTGGCACGTGATGCCCAAGTTTTGGTAGGTTTCTTTACTGATTTGGAGGATGATCTGGTGGTAGCATCTTTGGATGGTGGTGGTGATGAATGAGATGATGCATCAGATGAAGATGAGTCATGAGATGGCTCTGGGTCTTTTGGTGGATCAGAAGTTTGTTCTGGGTTATGTTCTGGATTATCTTGAAGATAATTATCAGCTTCTTCTTGAGCTTTAGCCTCTTCCTCAGCCTTTTCCAGAGCTTCTTCTTCAGCCCTTTCCTTAGCCGCTTGCTCAATGCCTTCATCGGTTATCTTCTCATTCTTCTCTTGTTCCTCTTCTTCAAAGTCGAATATGATTTCATCCTCTTGCTGCTGTTGGTCTGTTGATTCCGTGGTGGTGGTACCAGTTCCCTTATCGGGTTGATTAACCGCATCAAGAACTGGTGTGGTTAGTGCTCCACCACTGGAATCTCCAGGGCCTCTGGTTTGTTGAATGTTAAATTCAGTAGCAGCGTGTTGCAATCTCAGCTCCTTGAGAGTTTTGTGGTACTTTTTTTCTTCATCCTTAGGTTCATCATCAGAGCTTTCTTCTTCTTCCTCAGCAACTAGAGTCTTTACCTTGTCTGATTTGGGACTTAGTGGTTTGTCCTCTGACCTCAGTGAGGTTGTTTCATCTGTTGCAGTTTTGGAATAATGAACCACCTCTTCAGACTCAGTATCCTCAGAGTCTTCGTCCTCTAATTTAGGTGCCGGTTTAGGATTAGGAATGGCACCCTTAGATGGGACTTTTCTTTTGTGAGGAGTATTCCTCTTAGGATACTTGAGGGCACTCCCAGTGCTTTCTACACTTCCAGCGCTGCCTGACCTTCGTGTCTTCCTGGTAGGAGTTGCAAAGGTCTTTTCATCCATAAACCCTACTTTGCCTTTGCTCACAGCTTCAATGTATCTACGATACGATGGTAGACGTTTGATATCATCGGTGAGAAGGCAATCCAGGAGCACTGCACCTTGCTTCTTTGTTGAGGAGTCCTTGAATCTGACAATATTTAATGTGGCCTCATACAACACAGAATGATTGTTGAGGTCGTTAAGTCTCAAGGGAATGTCCCGATTTTTCCCGAGAATGTTCTGGATCAACAGCTTAGTGTATCTGATAAAAGGAACCTTTGTCCCGGGCTTCTTGAGATGGGACATCATGTCCTCCCATATCAGACTGGCAAAGTCGATGTGCTTTTTGTTGACCATGCCCCATAAGGTCTGCAGATGCATTAGTTTGGGATGCTCGTGACCGTTATCTCTTCCAGAAACAGACTTGGCGATCATGATGTACAAGGTCCTCCACGGTTGAGAAATGTTCAATAAATTGACCGAGGAGTGCTTGGTAATTATTCCAGCAGCTTCATCATAGCCAAGATCGACCATGAATTGTAGTGTAGCTCTTCACTTGGAATTGGTACATACTCAGCAGGTTGGATAGCAGGGAGAAGAAGAATTGCTCGCAGATCTGCAACAGTGACGGTGACTTCCTTTTCATTGAGAGTCACTGTGACAGCATCTTGACCATCAACTTTTTCATTGTGTGCCAGAATTGATGAATGTAAATTTCTGGCACAGTTGCTGAGTTGGTGAGCATATTGTTGTAGGGATGAGTTTTGAGAATGTCCACAACAATCCTGCATGAAGACTCTGAGCAGGTGAAGTTCTCAAAATCGACCTTAAGGTTGTTCTTTCCAATCTTCATGATGTAATCTGTTGGGAAGATATCTTCCATTGTGAGCTCATTTCCATATCGTGATCTGAAAGGTATTGAGACAAAAGAACCAACATATCGAAAGACATTATGTTAGTCAAAAGTTGATTTGATTGTCCAATTATTGAATTTGTTATGTTAATGAATGTTACGAGTCCAAAGTCACTTGTTGTCCAATAGTCTAAAGTTGTCGTGATAAGTAACGTGAGTATCTTAATTTTGAATTTTAAAGTCTAAATTTTCACTCATTCACACAACATTTTAATTATTTTGCTTATTAGTGACATTTTGGTCTTGTGACGTTATGAGTAACTTATTACAAGTTTATACGCGTAACATTTCATAAGTTAAGTTATAATTTTGGCTTAAGCGTAGGATTGTAAGCTTATGCGTAAACAGTGTAACCATACGCGTAGGATTAAGCTTATGCGTAGGAGTCACTCTTACGCGTAAGAAAGCTTACGCGTAGGAATGGACTCTTGGCATAAAGCTTACTCATAAGCATAGGTTAGTGACTTACGCATAAGGTTTACTCGTAAGAGTAAGCCTTAGGCGTAGGAGTCCAAGTTTACGCATATCCTTCACAAGATACGCGTAGTCCCATTATAGAACCTTATGCGTATAAGTTACGCGTAAGATTTCTCTTATGCGTAACGTCTACGCATAAAGTGCTCCTTAAGCATAAATGCCATTTTACCCTTGATTCTGAATTGGAATGCGCAAAACCTGAAATAGATCATTCATAACACTTATATTAACAATTTATTCAAACCCTTTCAATAATCACATGGAGTCATAGGTAAAAAACTCATATGCGTAAGACATGTCTATGCATAGACATAAACCCTAAAGTTTCAAATCCTACTCGTAAGAATTTTAACCATGAAAAGTTCACCAAATGAATTCTGGGACATCTTAGAGGTATTATGAGTTGTTTTCAACAAGTTTTAACATCAAAAACCTTATGAATCAAAAGTACCCAAACTAACGAGTACATAAACCCTAAATTCTAATTTTGCAAATTTAATATTTCTGGGTTAGATTCAAAGTTGTTTTTGGTTAATTAAACATGTAACAAATATAACTCAAGCAACTAATTATCCTTAAACTCTCACACATGAAAGTACCCAAATCCACGCATAAACCCTAAGTCACGAATATGATCAAAAACGTTTTCTGGGTTGATATTTTTGATGAAAATGTTCATAAAACTTGTTTTAATCACTTTGACACAATCTTTTTCATCAGAAACACCCCATGGTGATTGCATGTTCATACGCTTAAGCGTAGAACACAAAATCAACATTTGTTTAAAATCTAACCGTTAAAAATGAATAAGGTTTAAAACCTATGTTTGTAATCAATCAAGGAAACTTTTAACACTTACAAATTTGATGATTAAAGCACGGATTTGAGAATTGAATTATAGGCGTGGATGATAGTAGTTGAAAAGTAAATGCTTGAAATAAATGTAAAAGTATAGTTTGGTGGAGGAATATGTATTAAGATGAGTTTTTACTTTTGGCAATGAAAGTCCCTCTACCTCAACCATTTTCAACCACAGCCCATAACTTCCATTTAGGTTAAGCAAAACTTGATGTTTGGAAAGAAACTTGACGACACTCCCCCTCGACTTTAGAAATAGTGAAATTTACAAATTTGAGTCCGAGGAGTGTTTAAAACAAGAAACGTATCCACCATTATCAAAGATACAACCAATGTAGTGTAACATGCAAGTACAGGGTTTTATGAAACAGAAAAATAGTTACATTCTCCCCCTCAACACTTGTCCGAGAAAAATAATGAAATGTTTAAAAGAGCAAAGTATTGACGGAAGATTAGTACTTGCAATGTTGGAAGAAATTTCGATAGAAGAATATTTTTGTATTTTATGAGATTTTATATTTTTCTATTTTTGTTTTTGAAAACTTTATTTACAAAAGAGGTTTTGGTGTTTGACTAGTTTTAAGATTGTGTTAAAAGTTCGTCCAGTTCCTCTGGAGTCAAACACCGCATGCCAATCCGGTGGATCAAATCAGTAAACCTAGCAGGAGCTAAGGCTTTGGTGAGAAGATCCGCCAGTTGGTGTTCAGTACCCACAAAATATAATTCAACGGTACCCTTTTCCACATGCTCTTTGATGAAATGATATCGAAGATCGATGTGCTTGGACTTCGAATGTTGAACGGTGTTGCACGAGATCGCAATAGCACTTCGATTGTCACAGTACACTGGAATTCTGTCAAATATGTAACCATAGTCTTTGAGTTGTGTTCTCATCTAAATGACTTGAGCATAACATGCCGACATGGCTACATATTCTGCTTCGGTTGAGGACAACGATGTACAATCCTGTTTCTTCGATTTCCATGACACCAATATATCACCAAAGAATAGCAAACCACCTGAAGTACTTTTTCGAGAATCTAAGCAACCTGCGTGATCAGCGTCTGAAAATGCTATTAGTTCAAAACCATAATCCTTCGAATACCAGATCCCCAAATTAATGGTTCCCTTTATGTATCAGATTCTTTTAGCCTCAGAGAGGTGATTTTCAGTTGGTCTCGGCTGATAACGGGAGCAAAGATATACAGAAAATACAATGTCAGGTCTACTGGCTGTTAGATACATGAGAGACCCAATAATACTTTGGTATTTGGTAGGGTCAACCAATTTCCCATGTAAATCAGCGTCTAGTTTCTTGGTATGTGTCATTGGTGTGGCATAGGTATCACAGCTTTGCATTCCATGTTTGTTTAAAATTTCAAGAGCATATTTGGACTGACTTAGGAAAATACCATGGGGTGATTGATGAAGTTGTTGTCCTAGAAGGAACGTAAGTTTACCCATCACGGACATTTCAAAATGTGTTTTCATAAGTTTTGAAAAAGCGTTTGAGTACTTTTTATGTGTTGACCCAAATATGATGTCATCCACATAGATTTGAACGATTAAAATGTGTTCCCCGTGATATTGTATAAACAGTGTTGGGTCGACCGATCCTTTAACAAAATTATGAGATAGGAGAAAGGAGGACAACTCATCGTACCACGCCCGAGAGGCTTGTTTGAGACCGTAGAGAGCCTTGTTCAGTTTGTAGACATAATTAGGGAACTCTGGATCAACAAATCCTTCTGGCTGACTAACATAGACCGTTTCCTTCAGTTTACCATTCAGAAAAGCGGTTTTGACATCCATTTGATAGACCGTGATGTTTATGTGAGCGGCGAATGCCAGAAAAATCCGTACAACCACAAGTCTAGCAACCGGTGCGAATGATTCCTCGAAGTCAATCCCTTCTTCTTGTCTATAACCCTTAGCCACCAGACGTGACTTATTTATGATAACCGTACCTTCAGCATCCAACTTGTTTTTCCAAATCCATTTAAGACCAATAACATAGACCCATGTTGGTTTTTCAACCAATTCCCATACTTCAAGACGTTTAAACTGATTAAGTTCTTCTTGCATGGATTTAATCCAGCTGTCATAAGTCATTGCTTCTGTAATGTTTTTGGGTTCAGATTGCCAAACGGTAAGTGCATAAATGCAATGTTCACCGTCAGTCTGAAGGCGTTGTCTAGTTATGACTGGTTGATTCGGGTTTCCAATAATGTTCACAAGAGGATGGTCTTTAGTCCAACGATGTGTGGAGGGTTGATGTTGATATACATTATGTAGATTAGGTGGATTCAAATGGCTTGTAGATAATTCCGCAACATCAGAAGTGGCAGAAACATTAGCGAAAGGGTTAAAGAACGCATTTGGATCATAATCTGCGGGTGTAGGTACATCATGATTCAGAAGATCATCAGCTGGTTTAGCGTCATTGGATGCAGTTTGTTCGGCTATTGTTGTAGAATCAATTGGAGGTGCTTCTTCAACAGTGTTGTTGTTGCATGTGTATCAGGTATTGGATTATTATCAGATTGAGCAGAGGAAACATTTGATACATCTGAAGCACGTTGATCAATATCATCACTAAATAGAGGAGCAAATAGCTGTTCCATTTGACGACGAGTAAGTTGTAAGCTTGGTTCAGCTGATGATGGGGTTTGGGGAAAGTTTAGACGGTTATGTCCGGGTTCCAAGTTGTTTTGCTCAGAAGCCATTTCAGTAAGCTCATCAAAATTGGCATGAATCGTTTCCATAATCTCCCTTGTACGACGGTTCTAGATTCGGTATCCCTTTGAGTTTTCACAGTATCCAACGAAGATACCAATGTCAGCTTTAGACTTGAGCTTTCTGAAGTCATCACGATCATTATTCGGGTAACAGAGAGCACCAAATACATGGAAGTGTTTGAGGTTTGGTTTATGGTTACGGATAAGATCATAAGGTGTTTTATTGTGGCGTTTGCTTATCATAGAACGGTTCTGAGTATAGCATGCAGTTGACACGGCTTCTGCCCACAAGTAATCTGGAAGTTTTGCATTTATCAACATCGTTCTTGCAGCTTCCACTAACGTACGGTTTCGTATTTCAACAACTCCATTTTGTTCTGGTGTTCATGCAATTGATGTTTGATGCTCAATTCCCACTTTCTCATAATAGTCACGAAGAGTTTGATTTACAAATTCAGCCCCTCTATCTGTTCGGATTTGTCTGACTATGTTCCGAAGCTGAACTTGAATTTTCATGAGAAAGGTGATGATCATCTGTGGAGCTTGATCTTTACTTCGAAGGAAATAAACCATGTCCATCTTGAGTAGTCATCAACAATTAGTAGAATGTAGCGTTTGCCATTAATCGATTGCACATGTATCGGGCCACACAAATCCATGTGAAGAAGATGAAGCACATGCTGGGAGCTATGTTCCACCTTTGAAGGAAACCGAGCACGAGTGCTTTTCCCTTGTTCACAAGCTGAGCATAGATGATCTTTAGAATACCGAAACCTTGGGAGACCTTCAACAAGTTTAAAACGTGCAAGATTGGTTATGGTTTGAAAGTTTAAGTGTGAAAGTCGACGGTGCCATAACCAGGATTTTGTAGATGTTGCCTTAGAAAGTAGACATATGGGAGAAGAAGTAATCATGTCTTGCATTGAGATTGTGTAAGGACTTGATGTGCGGTTTCCAGACATAAGATCGTTTCCTTGTAGATCACAAATGAAACAAGATTTCTCCCTAAAAGCAACTTCCAAATCTCCATCACAAAATTGATCGACAGAAAAGAGATTGTGACCGAGACATTCCACATAATAAACTCTCCTAATTTCGATGTTCCCATTAATGTAATCTCCGTAGCCCATGATAGCTGCGAAGTGATCATTCCCGAACCTGACAGTGCCAATGAACTTTGAGACAAAGTTTGATAACAGTTTGAGATTGTCTGTCATGTGCCGGGAACATCCGCTATCAACAATCCAGAGGATGATCTGTATCACCTGCATTATATACAGACGACACAAGTGGAATAGAAGTAGAGGTGGAACCCGAAGAGTTAGAGGGTTCCGTTACAGTTACACACATATTAATGATTTTAGGAATCTATTTAAATCCAGGTATGTTTTGTAACCATCTCTGCCAAGTCCAACTAGTCTTAGCTTTAGTTTTAGTGAATGCACTAGGTGATAAGTTCTTCCTAGGAGGTGTAGTGGGTTCTATGGGTACATCAATGATAGTTGCAGAAACACTAGATGGCGGTTTACCTAGCACAGACTTAGAAGCATTAGTGGGCCCAGAGGTAGTCCATTTTCTATTATTCCGCTTGCGAGATAATATAGACTTAGCAACACATTTATCATGACAACCAGAAAACATGCTTTTACGACAACCAACACAAGATGCTTCAAACAAAACATTCAAAGTACTTAAAGGTTCAGCATTCGTTACATCACTTTTGCTATTACATTTGTCTAACGCAATGTCTAAAGTGGATGCAACATGAGTTTTATTCAAAGTCCTAAAGTCTTCTTCTACTTCAGAGGTCTTTATTGATCTTTTCTTACGTCGCAACTTCCTATTCTTCCTGTTTTTGCTCTTAAGCTGTGAAGTGCTAGCTTTGGGAAAAGAGGCAACTATTCCTATATCAGTGGAAGGAAGCACATTAGTGTCTTGTGGTTTGCCATTAAGTGTTCTAGTGTCAATTTTAAGCATTCCAGGTGCAAGTACATTTGTGTTACTAATCTTATCTTGCTTAAGTTTCACCAACTCCGCTTTTAAGTCATGGATAGTGTGTAACAAATCTTGATTTTCAGAGCGAGTGTTTCCATTATTTCGTAAGACTTCTTTGGTATAAGTAAGATGATCATCAACATCTTTTGACGCTTTTGCATGAGTCTTTTTGAGCAAATCAAATATGACACCATATTCAGTTTTGACTTTGGCAATTTCTTGTTCATATTTTGAAATTTGACATTTTAAAGACACGTTTTCATCATCCAGTTGTTCTATTTTTGGATCAAAAGATTTTGAACGCAACTGGTTGATCTTGTTTTGCAAAGCAAGTTCACGATTTTGACAATCTTTTGACACCATTGAAGACGACGTTTTGCATTGGAAAGCTCATTTAACAATCGCTCATTTTTGATTTTGAAAGATTTGATTTGTGACACATTATCGGTATTCTCAACATTTTCAACAGAATCAACATAATCAACAGCGATATAATCAAATGCATATGCAACAGTATGTAGTAACACAACATTTATGGTATCAGCACAAATAACATCTTCCAAGAGTCGGTCAACATGATTTCTTAACATTTTCTTTTTACGTTTAGTATTTGAAATCGATGTTTCTGTTTGCTCGAAAACTTTTTTCATAAGACCAATCTCCTTCTGAAGATCCCGTTCCCAATATATTGCACACATTTTTAGATTTCGGACATGTGGTAAAAGCCCTTTCTGAAAAATATCCCTTTGTTGTCGTGCAAATGGCGATTGAAAATGTCCAGCTTTTATTTCAGAATTAAATTCAATTGCATGTTCCAAAAGTTTGATGTCAGACATGAAAGTGTCAAAGTATTTTAGAACCTGACATCGTTCAGCTAATGGCTTTATTTCACTAAAAGAAGGTAAAGGACCATTAATTTGTGCAACATTGGGTCGGGAATCATCATTAGAAGAGGACTCAGGAGTAGGCGTGATAACCCAAGGTGTGTTAGAATTATCCTGTTGTGTGATGAAAGTGATAGCTTTTGAATAGTTAAATGGTTTGTTATAAACAATATTTTCCAATTTTAACCGACTCTCGTCTTCTGCATCTAATTTCTCCATATGATTATATTCAACAACACTCATAATTGAATCATCAATTCTATGTTCTGCACTGTAAACTTGAGGATTTGGTTTGAATGCTCTATTAGAAAACTTTGGTTTGTAATCAGCAATAATTGGTCCATATCCATTTGGATTTGGTTTAAAAGTAAACTTTTGAATTGTTGTGATTGACTCACCATGTTTGTAAACAACATTTCGAAACTCTTTGATTTTGTTTTGTAAGTCGACAATTTCCTCAAGATAGTCATCTATTTGTTTCCTCGAATGCTTTTTGTATTCACAAAACTGTTTTTGACAAGTTAACAACTCGGACTTGGATTTTTGAGTTTCCAAAGTGAGAGCATTAAGTTGTTGTTTATGATCGAATTTCAATTGTTCGATTTGAGACAACAAAGCATTCTTGGATGCAACTAGATCACAGATATGTTTTTCCAAAGATTTTTCATTTTGGTAAGATTTAACAAATGCGACTTCAAAACCTTTTTCACGTTTCTCTTTAGTTTGAAATTTTTTGAGTTGGAACTTATAGCATTCATTATCCTTAGTTAACAGTGAAATTTTATCTTGTAATTTCTTATTGATCTCATTGCATTTTTCCAGTTGAGATTGGTTGGTCTGAATTAATTTGGTCATGAGTTCAAGATCTGGATTAGACAAAGGTTCATTTTGTTCAACTTGAGTCTCAACATAGTCATTATTTAGATCCTCAAATATGACCACGGAGTCAACTTGATTATCAATATTAACCATAAGGTCATCTTGAGATGTAGAGGAATCATTTTGAACACTCTGTGCCTTGTCGAATGCAGATGTTGACGGAGATATCTGATCATGTATAAGTATGTTTGGATCCGGTACCTGAGACAAGCCATCGGTGTCATACACTGGGCATGTGTCACTCATGTGGAGCTCTTGCATGTTTGCCATTAACATCACAGTTGCATTAGCCTGCAAGTCCTCCATGTCATCATCAAAATCTGCATTAGCCATGAAGCTTTGTTCCTTGTTGGTAAGAGTTCCACCAGCTTCATCCTTGAGAGCCAAGAGTAAAGCCTCTTTGTGATAAGCGCTACCTCTTGTCCTCGGCTTTGGGCATGCATTAGCCAGATGACCCATCTCATTGCAGTTATAGCATCGGAGACCATTAACCCCAGTCTGAGCATTTCCCTGATCAACCACTTGAACCCGTTGTTGTGGAGCACCCATGTTATTCCTTCCATTAACATGAAACCCTTGACCACTATTCATCTGACGACCATTTCCACGATTTTGAACCTCAACCTTTCCATTGTTAACAACAGCTTGATTCCTTGTATTTGATGAGGTGCGAATGCGGTTGTTGGATTTGTTAGCAAATCGTTCGAAGGCTCTTGCAATCATAACAAATCCTTGATTCAATGCATCGAAGGCTTCTGCATCCTCATTTGATTCACTGTAGAGTGCTTGATCATTGTTGTTGTTGTTGTATGGAACCAATTGAGTTTCTTGTGATTGTTGCTGTGATGGATCATATGGTGTAATCTGAGCAGTTGGTTGTGGAGGGTTTGTGAAGACAGTTGGCAAGGTTGGAAATTGAGGATAACATGCTTGAGCCCACAAAGCAAGAGTTTGATTATCCGGGAGTGAAGGCGAAGTAGGGACTCCACGAATGATTCTTTCTTTGTCAACTTCCTTTTGGTGGTGCTTCAAATAGTCATACAACAATCCGTATGTAGCTTGATGAAGATTCTTTGCTTGACGGATGAATGTAACATACTTTTCCCAATCAGGACCAAGACAGCTCAGGAACTTTTTGTTGATTGCAATCCTTGGCATAATGATATTATGTTCTTCCAAGTCATTGATGATATCTGAGAACCGATGATGATATGACTCTAATGTCTCCCCTGGTTCAATCATGAAGTGTTCATATGCTAAGTAGATTTTGGATTCCATGTCCTCTTGATTGAGTTCTGTGCCTTCCATTAAAATATGAATGTGCTCCCACATTGCTTTAGCAGTCTTCTGAGTATCAACACTACAAAGTATCGGATTGGGTAATCCCAAAAGGATATATTGCATTGCAAGTTCATCGGCTTCTAAGTGAAGAAGTTGGTCAGTAGTAAGTTGATCAAGACCGACAACGTTGGTAACATCATCTCTTGGTGGATTAGCATTCGGATCTCCGGGTACAGTGAGAGTAGGCATCTGAAAAGGACCTTCAAGGATGACCTTCTTCAAAAACTTACCATGTGGCTTCTTTAGATCACAAAACCTAAAAAACCTTATCACCCATTTATCGTAGTTTCCGGGAGTGAGCATTGGAGGTCTGTCAAGGGATTCAACTTCATGAATGGATTGTTGGCTACTTAAAGCTTCACACATCTTTGCAAACCAAGAGGGTTCCTTTGGTGTTGTAACATTCATAGCATACTTGGCTGGATACTGATTTTGAAAGTAGGTATAATGTTGTACTTGTTGACGAGGGTTTGGTTGAACCATTTGTGGTGGAAGAGGGTTTGCTCCTTGAGGAAAGTGTTGAAATTGTTGCAATTGTTGTGGAGATGGTGGAGGATATTGTTGATAAAATTATTGTTGTTGTTGAGGATACTCATGAGGAAAGTAGCTAGAGTACGGTGGTTGATACATCTTGAAACTTGTGTTGATGATGGATCTTTGTAGTCGAATAAAACTTAGAGTTTGTTGATGAAGTAACCTTATTCGTAGAAACCAGCTTAGGCGTAGAAATAACCTTACGCGTAATACCCAACTTACGCGTAGACAAGGGCTTACGCGTAGTGATAGCTTACGCGTAGACTTGAGAGAAAAAAAAAACTTAGCTTAGGCGTAAACCAAAGACTTAGTAGTAGAATCTTTATGCGTAATATTTCTTTAGGCGTAAGACAAGCTTATGCGTAGGAAATGCTTAGGCAAAGAAGATTCTACGCGTAAGAATTAAGCTTAGGCGTAAAACTAGGGTTTTACCAAAAAAAATCCTTTACACTTATACCAGTGTAAAAGATATCCAAATTTGAAGTGTTTTCAGGCTTATCCAAGCAAAAAAACACTGAGTAAACCAACAACACTGAAGATCAAGTGATGAAACTCTTACGCTTAACTTCTGCTTAGGCGTAGACTTTGAGCTTACGAGTAAAACTATGGTTTTACTACAAGTAGAAAGTACAAACTATCACCAAAACTGATTTTTATGCCCAAAATTTTGTTGAAACCTGATTTTAATGATGAAATAGCTTCAATATCACCAAAATAACAAGAAAGTTTGAAACTTGATGATTCAAAACATAGTTCACCCTTACGCGTAGAAAATGGTACACGAATAAAACCAAGCTTAAAAACGACTCTACACACGTAAAGTTTGAAACTTGATGCAAAATACTTAAACTTTAACACTAAATAAACCTTAAACCACAAGAATCTTGAGTTTATAAGTGTAAAAACTAAAGCTTTTATGCGTATGAAAAGTTATGCTTATAAAACCCACGCGTATAGATAGAGAACTTCAAAAATAAAGTGTTTCACCCAACTAGATGGCGATTGATACCACTGTTAGGTCACCATAATGTAACACAAGCATCAATATGTAAGAAATAAGATGAAGATAGATTGGTTGAACAAACACACACTTAACACACGTATGGAATGAGAAAGTTTATGCGTAGGATTAAGTGAGAAAATGAACAACCAACCTTCCAAGGAAGGTTTACAAAGGTATTTATAGGGGAAGGGACTAGGGCAACACTACAAGTTCTCTTCCTTCCTTATTCGACTTGGGCCAAGGCTTATGGGCTTTCTGCATAAGCATTGCCATTAATACAAACATAAAAGCCTAATTAAGCAACCTATTACATAATTATTACTAACACTTGAAGTACATGTTAGGAGTGATTCCAACAGAGGATTCTTATCAACAAGTTCATTTTCTTTTTTCTGTTCCATATCCAACTTCCAAAACACTTGTTCAGGGGTTAATTGAGTATGAGGTCTAAACTTAGCTAAAGCAATCCAGTTATCCTTAGTGTAATTGGGAGTTTTAAATGTTATATTATGCTCTACAAACCAAGGATCTTTTAGTTTCTTTTCCATTTTCTCTCTAGAGGCATCTTCTAATTCTCTATCCTCTTCAGCGCACTCTAAAAAAGTAGGCTTTTGTCTAGGCTTAAGGATCTCATTACCATCATAGATCACCTTTTGAGCAGCTTTTGCTTTCTTACTATACTCAGGATTGGGTTCTTCTACAAGGCCAATACTATGCTTATCGCTTAATACTCTATGCTTACTGATCATGTGAGCAGTCTGAATGGTGTTGCCTTGTACATACAACTTGTTTTCAAGTTTGTTCTTCAAAGTTTTAAGGTTGGAAAAATTATTTAAAAGTTTGGATTCCTTTTGTTTGAACTCCTGCTTAAGCACTTTTACATTTTCTTGAAGTTCTTGCTTTTGCTTAACAGTTTTATTAAGTTTCTCTTGTAAGAAATTTAACTCTTGTTTTAATGTTTCTTCCCTTAAGTTACTTTTTTTGATTAATGTATGCATTTGGCAATCCATTTCTTGCTCACATGTGGTCAGCTCAAATTTAGCACGCTGTTCATAGATGTCAACTTGATCCTTATATATGTTAAGCTTAGTGGTAAGGGAGTCATTAGGGATAAATGCAGATTACTCATGCAGCTCATAATCATCATTTTGAGTAGAAGATGCACAACTAGGTACAACAGAAGCTTCCAAGCAGCTTTCCTCAGCATTGGTGTGCACAGATTGTGGCTGGTGCATCTCTCTCTTGGGTACATCAGAAGCTTCCATGGAGCTTTTCTTTCATTAACATGCACAAGTTGTGGCTGGTGCTCCTCTCTCTCTTGTAACTTTGAGCACGAAGATTCCATATTAGCATTATCTGACTTAAACACGATAGTCTGTTGTACATTGTTGGTATCTTCTGTTCATTGATCACATCGTATAAACTGAGTATCTTAGATACAACTGAATCTGAATCGTTAGGCATGATGTTGACGTGCACGGTATTTTACAAATTTATGATTTAAACTGAGAAATAGAATCTTTCGCGGGATTTTACAAAATCAAGAAGAAACCGTTAAGCAATGACCAATAGAACGTGTTAAGATGACTGGTGGATCGACACAATGATATAAGATTGTATGTTAGGACTTATGATTGTTTGTAGGATTAGCTGAGATGTTGTTTGGTTGAGATTTGGATTGGTTGATGCACGTTTTTACAGTGAAATTTAGGTCTAAAAACTTAAACCTCAATAACTTCCTTTCGAAGAGGATTTGGGCCTCGAAAAATCCATTTCACGACTTCGTGGTGAAACCTCACAATATTCAGGTTGTTCCGGTCATTTTGACAGGTATTTCGCTGAAAACGGAGTTACGGTTCAAAAGTTATGGCCGTTTGAATTTTTGACGTAAAAAGTCTAGTTTGGTCAAGCCGCAAGTGATCAAACCGCAAGTAGTCAAACTGTAAAAGTCAAAACTCAGTTTTCTTGATCAAATCGTAGTGGTCAAATCGCAGTGGTCAAATCGCAGGATTGTCAAACCGCTTCATTCAAACCGCTGGAATATAAACCGCTTAACTCAAACCGCTTCTTATCAAACCACTTAGATCAAACCACTGAAGACAAACCTCTTGACTCAAAACGCACAATTGACAAACCGCTTTAATCAAAACGCACAAAGACAAACCACTTAGGACAAACCGCTTAGGACAAACCGCTTAATTTGAAAAACCTCTAGGAGATAATAGTACTTCCACTACTTTTACTTTTGTCTCTTTGTCTTATCACTCAAACCGCACAAGAGATCAAATCGCTTCAATAACAGGTCAAACCGCTTCCAAAATTAGTTCAAATCGCATCAAAATAACATCAAACCGCATCCAAGAATATGACTCCGAGGATCAAACCACTTCCATGAAACTCTTCAAAAACCAAACTTTTTCAATCAAAAACACTACAACCAAGATGAATTAATCCTTCCAAACCAAAACCTAAACACTTATGATGATCCTAAACACAAAAGTACAATCAAAATCCAAACTTTAACACTAAAAAAGATAAAAAAATATGAAGATGTCTCAAAACTCATTAAAACCCAAAAACCTTATGAAAACCACTAAGAATCCAAGAACATGAAAGGTAGATGATCAAACCATGGCTCTTGATACCAATTGATAGATATTGGTTTTCACAAACACATAATCAAGCATACAAGGATTCGAATGAGACTAGAGTTAGAGAGAGAAAGTGAAGAGAGTTGGGAACTTCTAGAGAGAGAAACACAAATATATTATGAAGCTCCAACCCTTTACCTTGCTAGGCAAAGGGTAGTTATAGTTTCTTACATGAAACGCCTCCTACGGGCTGTGGATCAGGCATGCAGTGGGTAAAGACCCGTCCGTCCTCCACGGTGTTACTTAATTAACTACTAACTATCACTAAATGACTACGACTACGAGCTTTCTAACTAATACAAATACTTGAGGTGACCGAGTCTTTAACTACCCGATTTTCTAAATCCTAACAAAAAACTATTTCAGCATATACTTGCAAATTCTCAGCATACACTATTTAATAAAAAGTTGTCAAAACATTAAGTTTTGTCCAAAACTTCAACGACTCGTAACTCTCTCTTGTTATCCCTGCGAAAGTATTTAAGTATACTAACCTATTTTTAGTGCCTCGGATAGTCGGTTTACCATCTAAGGTCCGGTTTTACTTCATAAAAAGTTCTAACAACAACTGTTGTTTTCAGAAAATAGTTTTTGTTGTCAAACTTTAAACTAACGTAACTTATTCATTTTAAGACCGTTTTTATCCGTTCAAGCGACCACGTTTTCGATATAAAGTCTATTTTCTATTATTTTAGTCAAATCTTACCAAAACTTAACCAAATTTTCTGTAATCATGTAAACTTCAAAATAAATAATTTGAGTTTATTAAATAATATTGACTTGAAACATAGCGATTTGTCACAGTCTACCACCCTTAAAAGGAATATCGTCCGCGAGATTTAGTTAGTCTCGGTCGTTGAGGTGGTGTTAGAGAAGAGGTGTTGATACTTGTGACTGATTTGGTCCTCTCGTTCCAAAGTGAACTTAGGATCTCCTTAAGAATTCCAACGAACCTTAACGATAAGAATTTGACTTGTCGGCTTAGAACGCGGTGTAGTATGAGGCTGACTTTTTCATGATAAGGTTTAGCGTAATTTTTTTTGGTGACTGTGATCATCAATGCGAGTGTCTATGAATAGTTTATACACACACAAACTAAAGATATATGTGAAAAGTCATTTTAAGTAGAATTTGGGGATAACTGGTCCCAACATAACATGATCTTTTCTGAATTAGACATAGATGATCAGGCTATATATAATTGAGAATTAATGATGCAATGCTCGGTTTAGTCAAAATAGCATTACGTTTCTCGAAATTTAAATAGTATTAGTCGTACTGTTTGTAAAATCGTAGTCAAAACAGTTTACATGGCGATAGTGAAATAGTTTGTAGGATAATCGCAAAATGATTTATAAAATGGTAATAAAATAGTTCATACAAAACTTAGCAAAATAGTTTATAAAGTAGTAGCAAATCAGTTTACAAGAGGGTAGGGAATTAGTTTATAAGATGGTAGTAAAGAAGTTCATAAGAGAGTAGCAAAACAGTTTATAATGTAGCAAAACAGTTTATAATAGGCCTTAAGGCCTGTTAAGCGTTTTTAAGACTTTTGAAACTGTTTCGTGTATACTTAGCTTATGGGTTTAAAAAGTCATCAACTGAGCTTATCATGATAGCTTATCTACACAGCTTGTTTGCTTAGCTTATAAATAAATGAATCAAGCTTTTACTTTAACCTAGTACACGTTTATAAATTGTTTTACAGGTTCATTTCTAAGCGACTAAAACCATTTCTGTGAAGTATATAACTGAGAATGTTTATGGGTTTGGGTCAAGACCACTTCAAAACGTGTTATAAAATGTGTTTATTAGTTGTGATAAGTTAATAACAAGTGTTTTAATCCAAACTCAGCTATCTCAAGATTCAAGTGATTATATTAGTTTCGTTTAAGATTAACGAGAGTTAAATAAATAGTATTGAAAGCTAGTTAAACTCATACTTTTTACAAAGTTACAAGTTTATGAAAAATAAACTAAGTGTTTGAAGTAAGCATACAACACCAAAAAGGGTGGGTAGATCTCTACTGTTTGGACAAGGAAACGAGGTGAGGGCTTTGTGGCTCGTTTCTTCACAAAACAAAGTCTTGGGAGAGACCTTTGGTTGGCTTGATCACGCCATGAATCACCTAGAAATTGGCCTTAAGTTCTCATACAAATCACAGGGAGGTAGTAAAGACTTAGAGTGTTTTTGTTTGTGAGTTTTTGAGTGATATGCGAAGTGTGTTTTTGCATGGGACAATATTACACGAATAGGAAACAAGTTGAGAGAGACACAAGGAATATAGGATGAGGATAATGTGTAGGTACTAAGGCTAGGGGGTAGGATCACTTGAGTACTTGCAACTAGTGTGTACAAGTCTTAAGGAGTTTGTGTGTTACAGTTTTAGTGAGGATGCAAGTTGAGACTGTAAGCTCCTGGAAATTTCAAATGTCATTAACTATCTAATCCCGAATAAAGCACGGATCTTAAAACCATGAAATTTTTTTGATATCGTTTTTGCATATCATTTGGCAAGTGCATTGTAAAACACGAATTAAAAGCTCAAAACGCACCGTTGTGACCCAATTGAATTTACCTCGACCTCGATTATTATAATTCTTTACTTTATATATATACACAAATTATATAGTATATATATATAATAACATTTTTATTTATTTCCAACCGGGCTTCAAGTCCAACCGATCCAACCCTTTTCATCCTTGGGCCCTCGTGTACTATCCGATCCAAATCCAAACCCAAACCCAAACCCAACCCATCTTATTTTCTCTTGGGCCTAGTCATTTATTGCTCAGCCCAAACGCACCCTTTTTACTTGTGCTAGACATCTATTTTTTACATGTAATATTTGTTACATGGTTTCCCCATGTTTTTGTGATGGTAACCAACGAACACAAACTCAAAACAAATCCCACCTTGGTCAAAAATACATGTTGCGTGTGTGTGTTAAACAAGGAGACAAAATCAAGTCCAAGCCACCCTAACCCCATTTTAATATTGCATAAACACACTTAGACCACTTTGACTTGCAAGTTGACTTCAATATCCAATGGTTCCAATGTTTCTTATGACTCGACCTCACCAAAACATGCCCCAAATTGGTGCTGAAATCGCATCATGCTTAAGCCGATACACACTCCATCTCAACTTTTCTTGGAACCATGAAAGAACACACATAAAATATTTGGAGATGCCATACTTGTTTTCCTCTATATAACCAACTTCCAAAACATTTTTTTGAACACTACAAACACTCACAAGTTATCCACAACACTTAAACATTCTCACACTCTCTCAACAACTCATCCACTGTGGTAAATCGAAACAAGGGGAAAACGCAAGGTTTGGTCGTATAGTTGGGTATAAGGAGAACGAGAAATCATCTTGGTCACATTCATTCGCTTCTTGAATCTCGTCACCACCCTCTAGGGTGTCGTAAGTTTCTTTAACTCACTTCAATTCATTCTTATTGTTTTTCATATCATACGTATATATATGTTAATGCACCCTTAGAATCGATTTCATAAAGTCACGTTACACCTTCACTTTAAAACTCAAGTCCTGCTGCCTTAATTTATTTAAACTATGTCACATGAAACCTTTATTTTGTAAGTAGAAACCTTGAATACTTGTTAAACCAAGTTTATAACACTATAACGACCTAAGAAATCTATTCATTAAACTCATGTCAAGTATAACTCGTTTTTGCTAATGAAAACTTTAAACACGCTCTATATCAAGTTCACAACTCTATAAAATATCCAAGAAACTTGTTAGGAATTAGAAATTCCCGGTATTAAAGAGTCGGTCACCTCAAGTATATGTAATCGTTAGAAAGCTCGTAGTCATAGTTCTTTTAAGTTAAGTAGTTATTTAGTTAAGTAACACCGTGGAGGACGGACGGGTCTTTACCCACTGTATGCCTGATCCACAGCCCAAAGTGTGGCGATTTGTGTAAGACTATAAATACTCTCTACCTTCCAAGGTAGAGAGTTGGAGCTCATAATAATATCTTTCACTTTCTCTCACTAAGTTCCCTAAACCTCTAACTTTCTCTCTCTAGAATTCCATCTTATACGCCACCTTGTGTTATGGTTTGATGTGTATGTGAAAAGTTATATCTTACAATTGGTATCAAGAGCCATGGTTAGATCATATCTTGCACATCTTTGGATTTATAGTGGTTTTTAGGTGGTTTTTGAGTTTGAAAAAGTTTAGTGGTTTTTGCATCATTTGGTTGATCTCTAGTGTTAATGTTTGAATTTTGTTGGTACTTTTGTGTTTAGAATCATCATAAGTGTTTAGGTTTTCATTTGGTAAGCTTGAATCATCTTGGTTGGGTTGTTTTTGGATTGAAAAGTGATGTTTATATGGTTTTTCATGGTAGCGAGTTAGTTCACGGATAACATTTCTTCATAGCGACTTGCTTCATTATTTTGTAGCGACTTACAGTGTTAAAAGCTAGCGAGTTAGAGATAGCGAGTTAAAGGACAAGTAGTGGACTCTCCACTACGGGTAGCGACTTGTGGTAGCGACTTGGTCAGTAGCGAGTTGCTCTTTAGCGACTTGTGTCTCTAGCGACTTGTGTAGCGAATTGCTGCCAAAATTTGGTTAGCGACTTGGTCTGTAGCGAGTTACTACTTAGCGACTTGTTTTTCTGTTAGCGACTTGGGATTCTAGCGACTTGGGTGTCTAGCGAATTAATTGGTAGCGACTTAGTGAATTTGTTTCTAGCGACTTAGAGCTTTATCATCTAGCGACTTGAGTGATTGTTTACGGTTTTCTCTTGATTTAGTAAAATCCCGTGAAAGAATCTATTTCCCGGTTTAATCATTGAGTTATAAAATCCCGTATAATCTGATAACATGTCCACCAACGTCCCTACTGTCATCTCCACTGTTGCCGAGGATGTACAAGCAGCTGGATCAGATACTCATCCACCCATGCTTGACAGAACTGACTACGATTCTTGGGCTCAACGAATTAGATTGTATTGCCTTGGAAAGGAAAATGGGGTCAATATTCTCAAATCCATTGATGAAGGACCATATCGAGTTGAAACGACTAGAGACATACTTGATACTAATGAAGATGGTACTCCTATTTACGGAATGGACAGACCTAAGATGTATGATGAGCTTGATGATAAGGAGAAAAAGAGATTTGATGCAGATATCAGGGCTTCAAACATTGTTCTTCAAGGTCTTCCTAAAGACATCTACAAGCTGATCAATCATAACACTGATGCAAAAGCAGTTTGGGACAATGTAAAGATGCTTCTCTCAGGTTCAGAATTAACCATGGAAGACAGAGAATCACAACTCTATGACGAATTTGAGCACTTCAAGATGAAACCAGATGAGAGTGTCTATGAGTACTATGTGAGATTCCATAAGTTAGTGAATGACATGAGGAACATCAGAATGACTATGCCTAACATTCAGTTGAACTCTAAATTTGTAAACAATATGAATCCCGAATGGCACAAGTTTGTCACCTCTGTGAAACTCACTAAAGGATTGAAGGATACAAACTATGAGCAACTCTATGCCTTCCTCCTTCAAAATGAGAGTCATGCCATGTTTGAAAAGAGAATTCTTGATCAGTTCAAAGGTCAGGGAGATACAAGGTCTACAAATGATTCAACTGCCTTCTTCACAAATGATGGGACTTCCAACAATGCTTCTCAAGTTGCACCCATGAATCATGATAATCACAAACCCATTTCTGATCCAAGGTTCAAGCAACCTGATGCAAATGCTGTCATGGAACATTTCATCACTCAACTAACACTCATGGTCAAAGAGAACAGGACACTTTCACCTCACACCAACAAACTCCACACCTGTAATGAGATCCGAACCGCCTCCAATCTTCACAACCATTCTTTGATAAGAGATGGGAAAATTATGGGGCAACCAGTTCAGGAAAAACAGTATGATCAGGGAAGAGGTGGAGCTGGGAGAGGTTATGTTGGAAACCAGAATCGAGGAAGAAATAGTAACCAAGGTCAAGCTAAGCCGATCAAATGCTATAACTGTGGTGGTGAGGGACACATTGTAAGGAACTGCACATCTCCAAAGCGTCCACAGAATGCTGATTTCTTCAGAGATAAGATGTTACTGGCACAAGCTCAGGACAATGGTGCTGCGTTGGATGAAGAGGAATTGCTTTTTCTTGCTGAGGGCAATGCCAAGACCTATGATGCAAATGTGGATGAGCAGCCTATTCAGGAGATAGGTCACAATCATCAGAACGCCTTTCAAGTCGCTGACTGTGATGCATACGACTCTGATGTAGATGAAGGACCTACTGCACACACAATCTTTATGGCTAGCATCTCTCCAATGGTTTCTCCCAAGATCTCTTCTTCACCACTAGCTGGCCCATCCAAGGACAAACTCATCTCTGAGGTATTAAAGCTATACGATGATGCTGATGTGCAACAGATGCATGACAAAGTACAACCAACTGAAACTATTGAATCAAATGTTGAAAATATGGGTAATATCAATATTGTCCCATACGATCAATACGTGAAACAAAGTGAAAGTGAAGTTGTACCAAGTGATGCATCTTCTGCAGTCAACAATGACTATGTCTTTGATGAATACACTGCATGTGCTCCTAATGATTCCATAATTTCTGAACTAAATGCCTATAAGGAACGTGTTGCTATTTATGAACAACGGGCAAAATTTGAGTTGACCACTCGTGAGCAGGAAATGGATGTCCAAGTGAGTACAATTATTAGAAAAAGTAAGTTTAGAGAAGAAGTATTGAAACAAGAATTAAATTCCCTGCAAGAAAAATTTTCTAAAACAGCTAAGCAAAAACAAGAACTTCAAGAAAATGTGAAGATGCTTAAGCAAGAATTTAATGCAAAGGAATCAAAACTCTTGAGAGATTTTTCTAATCTGAAAACTTTGAAAAACAAACTTGAAAACAAGTTGTATTTACAAGGAAACACCATTCAGACTGCTCACATGATCACTAAGCATAGAGTTCTAAGCGATAAGCATAGCGTTCCCCTTATAGAGGAACCAAATCCAGAGGTAATTAAAAAGGCTAGAAATGCTCATAAGGTAATTTACGATGGTAATGAAGTCCTTAAGCCTAGGCAGAAACCTAGTTGCGTTGAGTGCACTGAGGAAGATAAGATTTTAAATGAAATCACTAGGGAAAAGATGAATAAAAAGCAAGATGATCCCAAATGCAAAGAGAAAAACATAATCTTCTCTCCTCATGATTACAAGAAGGAAAACTGGATTGCCTTGAACAAGTTTAAGCCTCAGACTTTGTTGACTCCCGAACAAGTCTTCTGGAAAATGGATTTAGATAAGCAGAAAGCTGAAAATATTGTAGAAACAAACCCTCCCCTTCGGAAAATGCCTAGAGCAACTGTGTATCCTCCTAATACACCTATGCATCTTGTACCTAGAACAATTGCCACTAAAAGCAAGACATTAATTAGCCAATACGTTATATTCCAACTATTTGTTGATTTTGAGAAAACTTGCAAGAAAAGGATCACTCCCACTGGTATAACTGAAGGTGAAAGAGGTTTTGAACAAATGAAAGAATGTTATTTAACTGAGGTCATGCCCTTCTTTAAACTTCTAAAAGATCACTTTGAGAGTCTTAAAAAAGGGGTAGAAGCTGATATTAAAGGTATGGAAAAGGAATTTGATGCAATGGTTGCTGAAGTTAGTGATTATGAGCGTGCACTAAAATATAATGAGATTGAGAGAAAGAACTTGCATACATTAAATGAGAATCTTATTACTGAATGTGTTGCTCAAGATGTATTTTTCACTGCTTCAAATTGCTCTATTAATGCTTCCAAATTTCATGAATTATCTGTGGCCCTGAAAGTCTCCCATGATCGTGTCATTGAGCTTGAAAAAACTAATTCTAAACTAAATGAGAAAATTGAACTGGATGATCATGACAATTTGGTTAAACATTTTTCTAAACTAGAAGTTGAGTATTTTAATCTACAACTAAAATATCAACATCTCAAAGAAAATGTCAAAACTTCAAATATCAAGACATCTTCAGATGTTCCAGAGTTTGATGCAGTTTTTCAAATTAACAAACGAGATGAACAGATTCAAGCTCAGTGTAACACGATCAGAAAGTTGAAAGCCCAAATCTCTCAATTAAAGGGTCAAACGAACAATATGACAGGCTCCCAAATGCCTCCTTCTTTAGATTCTCAGAATTCTCAAACGTTTCATCTTCAAAACCTAGTAAATGCTTTACAAAAGGAAAACGAAAGCTTTCTAGAAGAGAATGAAAAGGTTAAACGTCATTTCAATGAGTTGTTTAAATCAATTAAAGTCACTCGTAACAAAAACAACGAACAAATAACTTCATTGCAAAAGGAAATTGAGAATCTGAAGAGTCAGGTAAAAGGGAAAATGCCAATGATCAATGAGGAGAATGTTGTATCTAAGGTTCACTCTGGCAATAAATCTGCTTTATCTGTGACATATGTCCCCCCTCACCTAAGGAACAACAAACTTGCCATCCAAACATATTTCTCATCCCTTAAGGATTGCTTAGAATGCCTGCGTGAGATTGTTGAAGAGGATAAGCTAGAGAAACCTCATGATAATGCAATTGGACATGCATGTTCATATGCCAAACGATCTCAAGAAATCTTAGAATGCTTAATCACCATATGCCCAAAGACATTAGGTGAGAGAGTTAACCCTTTGATTCCATGCTCAATGCCTAAGGCCAAATATGAGATGCACTCGATTCCCAATGTTTTGAATGAGAGTCGTAGTATACCCTTGAGTAGTTCAAATTCTAGATCTGTCAATGCTAGGAAAGTGAACTCTAATGTGCCTTCTAGGAGTACCAATCTCAGTACATCTAGCTTTATGAAAGTGAACCGTAGTGCACCTGCATGTAGTTCAGATCCCAGCACATCTAAACAGGTGGTGCAAAGAGTAGTAAAACAAACTAATGTTCCCATTCCCTCTACAGGAGTAATCAGTGACATTAAAGGGAGCAGGTCAAAGTCTCAAGACAATACAAGGAATGATAGGACCTCTCAAGCTAAGAATGTGCACTGGAAGAAAGTAGAAGAACAATCTAGGAACCTTAAGTTTGAATCGAATAAAACGAATCGTGTTGATTCTAGTATTAGCCATAAGCGTACTGTAATTAATTCGAATTCTGATACTATTTGCAAAACTTGCTCTGATGTTTGCTTGAATTCTGTTTCTAATCATGAATGTGATGTCAATGCTTTGCCTAATGATGTTAATTGTCCAGTTAATATTGTTAATGCTAAAACTCATACTAAAAAGGCAAAAAGGCAAAAGCGAAAGAGAGTTAGAAAACAATGGAAACCCACAGGAAGAACATTCAGCAGAATAGGCTTTTATTGGATACCTGTTGGTCATAAGACTGATCAGATAATGCCCACTAGAAAATGGATGCCTACTGGTAGAACTATTCCCTTAAGAAGTGGTCACACTGTAAATAGGGTTAATACAGACACTAGTATTGCATCTATTCACAATGATTCCATTACCTCACTGTCTGATATGAATGCTTCTATTTCTGATGTGGGTGGTCCAACTGTTGCTACTAACCAAATGGAACCCATTCTTGCATGGGGATCCCAATTATCCAGTTATCCATTCTTGTCTGTGTTCAACTGCAGATCGTTCAAATCGTTCTGTGGTACCTGGACTCAGGCTGTTCCAAGCATATGACTGGAGACCGGTCACGGCTCATGAACTTCGTGAGCAAATTCATCGGGACTGTTAGATTTGGTAATGATCATTTCGGTGCTATTATGGGTTATGGAGATTATGTTGTTGGTGATAGTGTCATCTCCAGAGTGTATTATGTGGAAGGTTTAGGACATAATCTGTTCTCTGTTGGACAATTTTGTGACTCTGATCTAGAAGTAGCCTTCAGAAAACATACCTGCTTTGTTAGAGATCTTAATGGTAAGGAACTGTTGAAAGGAACTCGTGGCTCAAACCTTTACACTATCTCTATCGATGACATGATGAGAGCTTCACCAATCTGCTTGTTATCAAAGGCTTCAAAGACAAAGTCATGGTTATGGCATCGTCGTCTCAATCACTTGAACTTCGGCACCATCAACGATCTTTCCAGAAAGGACTTAGTTGTAGGTTTACCTAGACTAAAGTATGAAAAGGATCATCTTTGTTCAGCATGTCAAATGGGAAAAAGCAAGAAGTATGCCCATAAACCCAAACCCACTAACTCTGTCACAGAAGTTCTTCATATGATTCATATGGATTTATGTGGACCAATGAGGGTGCAGAATATCTTTGGGAATAAATATGTGTTAGTTGTGGTTGATGATTATTCTAGATTCACCTGGGTCAAGTTCTTAAGGACAAAGGATGAAACTCCTGATATCATCATCAAACTCATCAAACAGCTGCAGGTTAGACTAAACAAAACTGTCAGAATTATCAGAACAGACAATGGAACTGAGTTTGTCAACAAACAACTTAGTGAATTCTATGAAAGCGTTGGAATCAGCCATCAAAGAAGTGTTCCACGAACCCCTCAACAGAATGGTGTAGTTGAAAGACGAAATCGTACTCTTGTTGAAGCTGCTAGAACAATGCTGATCTACTCAAAGGTTCCAATGTTTCTCTGGGCTGAAGCAATTGCCACTGCATGCTACACACAAAATCGTTCCCTGATTCACACCATTCATGGAAAAACTCCATATGAACTTGTCCACAACAGAAAACCTAATCTATCTTTCCTTCGTGTGTTTGGTGCCTTGTGCTATCCAACTAATGAGGGTCAAGACTTGGGCAAACTTAGAGCTAAAGCTGACATTGGAGTATTTGTAGGATATGCACCAAATAAAAAGGGATACCGAATCTACAACAAAAGAACCCGAAATATCATGGAAACAATTCACGTTACGTTTGATGAGCTGACCGATCAAATGGCTCCTGGACACTCCAGCTCAGGACCCGCACTTCAAAACAGTCCTATTGGTTCATCCCTTGTTCCAAACTCCTCTCATGAAACGCCATATGTACCTCCTTCTGAAGATGATGTAAAGAAATTGTTTGATCCAATGTTTGATGAACTGTATGAGTCTACTACTAATGAGGTGCTGATCCCTTCAACAGAGGATGCTCACATTCCAGTGAATGAAGTCAATCCATCAGTTTCAATATCTGTAAGTCAAGAAGCACCTGCTGCAGATCCTTCAGTCTCATCAACAAATCATCATTCTTCAAATGTACATCATGGAAATGTTTCTGGCATCAATGATGAAGTTAATCCCTTTGCGACTCCTGAAGATGCTCCATTTGAAAACATATTTGCTACTCCTGAATCATCATCAGAACCATCTTCTTCAGGAGACATCGACTCAGCTACTTCAGTTCCTCAACAAATGCCACATGAACACCTCAGAAAATGGACTCACGATCATCCATTAGACAACATCATTGGAAATCCCTCTCGCCCTGTATCAACCCGGAAGCAACTCGCAACCGATGCCTTATGGTGTTTCTTCAACTCCGTACTATCTAAGATCGAACCAAAAGATGTTAAAACTGCTATGAATGAAGATAGCCGGTTCAATGCTATGCAAGATGAAATTCATGAGTTTGATCGTCTTGATGTATGGGAGTTAGTACCTGCTCCAGACTGTGCTATGATTATAGCTCTAAAATGGATCTTCAAAGTAAAACTTGATGAGCATGGTGATGTGTTGAAGAACAAGGCTCGATTAGTTGCTAAAGGATATCGTCAAGAGGAGGGTATAGACTTTGAAGAATCTTTTGCTCCAGTTGCTCGAATCGAGGCAATCAGAATCTTTTTGGCTAATGCTGCTAGTAAGAACATGGTGGTATATCAGATGGATGTAAAGACGGCATTTCTAAACGGAGATCTTAAGGAAGTTGTCTACGTCAGCCAACCCGAAGGATTCGTGAACCAAGAGCATCCTACTCACGTTTATCGTCTGAAGAAGGCTCTTTACGGTTTAAAGCAAGCTCCAAGGGCATGGTATGATACACTATCAAAGTTTCTTCTATCAACCGGATTCATCAAAGGAGCAGTTGATCCTACATTGTTCACCAGGAAGTCAGGCAAACATTTGATTCATGTTCAAATTTATGTTGATGATATTATTTTTGCCTCGACTGACCCAATGGAATGTGATCGTTTTTCAAATGAAATGAGTTCAAAGTTTCAAATGTCAATGATGGGACAAATGTCATTTTTCTTGGGATTACAAATTTCTCAAAGTCCCGGAGGCATTTTCATAAATCAATCTAAATATGCAACAGAGATTTTAAAGAAATTTGGATTTGATTCAAGTGACCCTGTTGACACCCCCATGATTGACCGAACCAAACTAGATGAGGACCTCTCAGGGATCATGATTGACCAAACGAAATATAGGAGTATGATTGGATCCCTGATGTATCTCACTGCTAGTAGACCAGACATTTTGTTCTCTGTGTGCATGTGTGCTAGATACCAGGCTAAGCCTACTAAAAAGCACCTTGAAGCAGTTAAACGGGTCTTTCGGTATCTCCAAGGAACCATCAATATGGGACTATGGTACCCGAAGGACACCGGTATGTCACTAACGGCCTATGCAGATGCTGATCATGCAGGGTGTCAAGATACACGTCGAAGTACGTCAGGAGGTGCTCAGTTTTTGGGTGATAAGCTTGTGAGCTGGTCTTCAAAGAAGCAAATGAGTACTTCTATTTCCTCTACAGAGGCTGAATACATAGCCATGTCATCTTGTTGTGCTCAAATCTTATGGATGAGATCACAATTATCTGACTATGGCTTTGAATTCAACAAAATCCCTCTGTACTGTGATAATAAAAGTGCTATTGCTCTCTCATGCAACAATGTTCAACACTCAAGAGCAAAGCATATCGACATTCGACATCATTTCATCAGGGAACAAGTGGAAAAAGGTGTGGTGGCACTATATTTTGTGAGGTCTGAATATCAGTTAGCGGACATCTTCACCAAAGCTCTTCCAAGAGAACGTTTTGAGTTTATTCTTCCACGACTTGGTTTGAAAAGCCTTCAACCAGAAACTCTCAAACGTCTTCAGGAGGAAGACGAGGAGTAAAGGTCTTTCTTCATCTATCTCTTGTAAATATTCATTTGAAAAACAAAATACAAAATTATAAAACCTTCAAAATCCATAAAAATTTGAAAAATTCGAAAAATCTTCAAAAAATATTGTCATTTTGTCATGTTTCTCTCGATTCGATTATATCTACGGTCTTGATGTTGTCATTCAAAGAATGACACGGGACTTTAGATGTTGTTCGAATTTTTATTTAAAAAAAAAAAAAAAAAAAAAAAAAAAAAAAAAAAAAATCAAAAAATATTTTTTGGGAGAAAGAGAAATGGTTTATTGTCATTTCAGGCAATAACCCGGTTTTAAAGAAAGAACAGAGCCATGTTTTATCATGTTTTCAAAATTCCATGCTCTGATTCTATAAACTTTTATCTGCTGAAAACTAAATGCTTTGAAAAATAACTCAATCTCTATTTTTGATAATCATCAGGACTTATTTGTCAAAATCTCTATCTCTCAATCAACAACCTACGTCATTGATTGAGGGGGAGAATGATTTCAATTAAATTAAAAAGTTATTTGGCATTAAATGGTTTTCAAATGATATACATGCATGTTTTAATAAATGGAGTTTAAAGTCTTAAAATCTGATACATATCAGTTAAAACACTTTCACAATCAAGTCACAATTCTCCTTAAAAGCTTTCAAAATCAATTTAAATCTATACGAGATCACAAATCTCAAATGATTTGATAATTGTGATCGGGGGAGAATGTGTGATTTAAATTGGACTTAAACTGATAATCAGGTAAATGGTTATAAAAGAATGTACATGCTGTCCTTCTCACATGTGACAAATGATTTCAATTTTTCAATGCACATGTTGAGGGGGAGCATCTATCTTAAACCTTTGATTTGAAACGTGATCATTCATCCTATTGTGCAGGTTCCCTCTAGTATGTGCAAAACTCTTTTCAAACCTCGAGGCACATATTGAGGGGGAGCAAATTTATGGAAACCTCATCCTTCCCGGAAATGCTATACCCACTTGATCTGTTGAGGGAAGTGATGTTGATATCCTTTAGATAATGGTAATCAAAAGAAGTTAATTCTTTCTCTTGCCTCCGTGTGCAAAACATTTTCAAATACTTGATGCACATGTTGAGGGGGAGTTCTCGTTCTAAAAATATCAAAAACAATTCAGGTACAAAATGCTTTGATAATACATCACAAGTATCTGAATTGATTTTCAAATGGTTTTCAATTGGATCCAATGGCAGATGAACAATACCAAATTGACCTACCAACTTTACTTTTTGTACGGTGATATAAGGATGATAAGGTTAGGTATTGGTTCCCATGATCCGCCAGAACCGGAGGGATCTACCCAGGGACAATCCACTAGTTAGTATAGAAGTCCTTAGGTATGATGATAAAAGGAGAAAAATGAGATATGGGAAGAGTGCGGACTAAGACTGAGCTAGTACTGGAATAAACCCAACAAGGTTCTAGCTATGAAGTCTCGGTAAGCACTGAAGGGGTTGAAGAATTAAAAAGAATTGAATGAAAATAGGGTGAAAACAAATAGCCCTCCATTAATTCAACCTTAGGGCAGAAACCGGGTTCACTTCATATGCTACTGATGGTAACATCGGTATTGAAGACAAGACGTCATGGACCCAGTGACGCACTGCACTTCACCTTTCAAACCACTCAAGTTCCTCTTAAAAGGGCTTGTTTCATTCTCACGGGGAACCGACATAATCTATCGACTGTCTCTTAGAGATGGTTGATATTGAATTAGGAGACCCTCTCCCTAGTCTCCGGCACAGGATCCAAATATGCACAAATTAAGTCTAGAGCCACGAGATCATCAATAAATCTCATTAGGACACTTTCAATGAAGACTCTCTGTTTCACACAATGTGGAAAGAGAGATTATATCTTGAGTCCTACGCATTATCCTTGTGGTATTGCCAGAACATCTGAGTGATGTGTTTACACATTCACAATGAAGATGGAAAGCCTTCTGGAGCCAACATCAAACAAGCTCCTGGTAGGTGGCATGTGAGATCTATCATATAGATCAACCATGTGACAACTGAACAGAAACAATGGGGCGATTCAATTTTTTGAATCAATCCTGGTTCAGGTTAGGGATTGACGGATACCTTTGAAAAACCGGTCTCTGTGCTTAAAAACTCTTTTCTTTAGCACATCGACTGTGTACTCATTTTTCAAACCAAAAGGTATTTTTATGATTGATAATTGATTTTCAATAAAACCTTCGTTGTATTGCAAAAAAAACAATTTCTATTGAGCAATACACGATTGTTTTTTCAAATCTCTTTTCATCAATCAGTGGACTTAAAATTCGCTGGTTCACTCACTCCGTGTTTTCTTCTTTGAGATGTTCCGGTTTGAGAACAGCTAGAACAGCTGCGAAACCCTGTCAAGGAAATTCTTCGGAATTATTCCTGATCACAGGCAGTATTTATACTGATCAACGGGGAACCGTGGGCCGTGTACCTCAATTCATCGAAAGTGATCAAAGACACTTTCGTGCGATTTGTTGCTAACTGTTGTATGCAGGTACGCCCGACGTTTGCAGCTGATCAGAATGAAGCGGTCAATCCATAGCCGCATGCTCACTTAACGCATTCATCTCAAAAAGAAATCATGATTAGTGCATCAATGACTCTGATATTTTCACTCCATGCTTCTGCTACGCTGCTGCCAATATCATGAATCAACTAAAGCTTCCGCTACTCTGATGAGAAGATATCATGATCCAGAATGTGAGCATGTCGGTCCCAAAGTCACAACACCACAATGGATGTCTCAGAGATTTTTGATAGCTGATGATCTCCAAAGATGGCTCAAACTCATCATCACGTGGATCAGTAAAAGACCTCCACTTGGAATAACCAAACATGCATTGTGAAGAATCAATGACTACGAGCTTAGGAGCAAAGGACTACATCAAGAATGCAAGATCAATTGTTAAATGTCATATCTATTTGTATTCAATGTAATTTTGGTACATTATTGAGGTGACCTCCCTTAGGGGGAGATTGTTAGGAATTAGAAATTCCCGGTATTAAAGAGTCGGTCACCTCAAGTATATGTAATCGTTAGAAAGCTCGTAGTCATAGTTCTTTTAAGTTAAGTAGTTATTTAGTTAAGTAACACCGTGGAGGACGGACGGGTCTTTACCCACTGTATGCCTGATCCACAGCCCAAAGTGTGGCGATTTGTGTAAGACTGTAAATACTCTCTACCTTCCAAGGTAGAGAGTTGGAGCTCATAATAATATCTTTCACTTTCTCTCACTAAGTTCCCTAAACCTCTAACTTTCTCTCTCTAGAATTCCATCTTATACGCCACCTTGTGTTATGGTTTGATGTGTATGTGAAAAGTTATATCTTACAAAACTCATTGAAACCCTCCCCATGTCGCGTAGCACTTCTAAACACTCCCGCACCCGTATTGGGCCTTAAGGCCCAAACGACATAAAAACCACGGCCCAAATCCTATTACCCGACCCATTTATAATAAAAATAAACTCATAAGCTCCTAATAAGCTAGTGATAAACTTTTGAAAAAGTTAAATAGGCTAATGTATTTTTGGGACTAAGTTCACAAATATCTTAGTGTTCGGGTTAAAAATGTAAACTTTGGAAAGATAAAGGGTGTGCATGTACGAGTATATGTATGCATGTAAAAGTCTAGGGTATATTATGTAAATATGCAAAAACTAGTTTAAAAGAGTAAATGAAAGTTTTGTGTCAAAATGTAAACTTTGAAACTTGGAGGACCAAAAATGTAAATTTGACTTTTTAGAATAATTTTGTAAAAACAGTTTTAATGAGGGACCAAAACTGTCAATTCTGAGTACGAAAACATTTGGGTACAAATTGTTATTTTTCCAAAGTTTAGGGGCTAAACTCGTACATTTTATAACTTGAGGGTAAAAAGTGTAAATTTGGGAAAATGCTTAGAAAACTTGTAAACTTATAGCGACTTTATAAAAATGAATATTTTGACGACCTAGTGTTCATAACGAGAGTTATTGCATCGATATTTAACTAAACTTATATATATAATTGTAAGTATATAATTATATGAAAACGATATCCGATATCGACACCTCTTGAAAGTAAAGAAACCAAAACTCTTGGCAACACCATCATTTTTACAAATCAACAACGGAGAAACATTCACTTATATATAAGTGCGAACTTTTGAAGAATATCAAACTAAGTCGATATAGCACGTATTTTGAACTTATAACATTAAGCACTATCCACACAAGTAAAATGAACGCTAATATCGCTCCATTGAATTGTATATTCAATGCTCTATTGAATTGTATATTCAATGCTCTATCATTTTGGTCGTAAACCAAAGGTCTATCATTATTCTGAGACTTGCCATCTCGTTCTTAGGTTTCGGGGTTGGAGCCACTGCTATATCGTACTTGATCTCTTTATGCTTGTTCATTTTCGCTAAGGTGAGTTCATAGCGTCGCTTTTACATATATTTACAAATCCCACGAGGGAGATACATGCTCTAAACTATAACACAAGGTTTTTATAACTGTTCGCTACTTGATTATTGGTATTGCCTAAGTTATTAGCCGAAAGACCCCTGCATCGTGAACCATTAGTCACTTGTGAGTGAACGCAAATATCGTGAATATTACTATGTGGAGTAACGACCCCGTATTGGTTATCGGAAATAACCGCGGCGCACCATATTTGAATTGCATTAGGTAATTGGCTATTGCCTCTTTGGGGGCAAACTGTTACGTACACCAGTAATTTGGTGTATGCAGTTGAGTATTGGTTGCATGAGCTTAGCGCATATTAATTTGTGATTTTCCTATTATAAGTTGTTAGTTTACAATTATCATGTTCTTGTGTTCAACTGATTAACTTTAAACCTATGAATTCACTCAACATTGTTGTTGATCTTTTAAGCATATTATCTCAGGTAATAATTGAAGATCATCTATATGGCACGGAGCAGGCAATGCAAGACCCTTTATTTTGTGGTGTAAACATAACGCTATCATTTCTTACAAACTCATGATCTACCTTTTGTGTACCATAAAAAACAATTTGGAAGTGTTTTATAACAAACTATGAGTTTTTTTTAATGATAACAACTTTTATTAAAACATCTCTTTTTGAGTCATTTTCTATGATTATTGACTGTGATCGGCCCAAGTAACACCCTAATTAGCCTTCCGCTACTATGTTGATCTTTTGGGGGTGTTACAGAGACCGACTGTTAGGTCACTAGTTTTACAAACACAAGCTTATGAGAAAGAGATAAGGCGATTGAACAAGTAAAACAAACACAAACACACGATATACTAAGATGGTTATGCGAAGAGTGTAGGTGAAAGAAATAACTTGAACAACCAACCCTCAAATGAGGGTTTATAAGAGTATTTATAGGAGGGAAGCTAGGGCAACACTCCTAGTTCCCTTCCTTTCCTTTATGGGCTTGGGCCTAAGCTCATGGGCCTTCTACATAAGCTTAAGGCTAATAACAAACATAAAGGCCATAATAAAGCTAACTATTACATATTAATCACTAACACTTGATTATGGATTAGGAGTGATTCCAACAATTTCCCCCTCAAGTGTTGGTGATGAACGGTGAAGGCGTTAAGGTAATAGTAGCTCTGACGTCTTCTGACATTCTTCTTTCTTGTGAGAAGAATTGCCTTGATTCGAACAATCTCCCCAGTGTAGAGAGATAGTTTTCTTTGAGCAGTTATCCTTTGACGTCATCTTTAACTTTGTTCTTTGATCATTGTTCTTTGTGGTGAAAGTGATAGTATGTTGTTGTCTGCATCAAGTCTGCCTTAGGTCTGCTTCGCTGCTCCAGTGTCTCCACGTCATTCTTCAACATGCTCACATGCTCTTTGACGTTGGAATTCAATACTGATGAAGTTCTTTAAGTCTTTAACTTTGTAGATTCTTTGATTTGACGAAGAATCATTCTGACTGTTGTGTTGCTTTTGGATAGAACTTCCATTAGTGATGATGTTGGCATGAGCATGAGAAGAATCAGCACGATCATCCCACTCTGGAGCTTCCATAAGAAGAAAACATTTCAAACGGTTAGTAATAAGCAGGTTCCGGCACTTACAAGTTTAAACTTCGAGAGTGTTAACAGCATAGTGTGAAAACACAACTCTAATTCTTACAAAGGCCGTTCCTGAACTGGAGTCCCACAAGTGAGATAACGCGATGTACCGAAGTACATCTACAGTTCAGATGAGTCACTGAGGTACACCGAAGCATCACCTCACGACTGTAGACCGTTTGAGACACACTAAGCATAATCCACAGGGAGTTACCGAAGTGACCTGCTGTCAGGGCTGTTTGATGTTGACCCTGGCAGGAGTTTCCATTCAATCACTGAGGATCACAGTTGTGAACCTCTCATAAATGTTTTAGACAGATTGCTAAGATCTGTGAAGGACTCGATATGAACCACTGATAATCTTATTTGGTGATCAACAAGTGGTGAGATGTCAAGTGTGCCTAAAAGATCTTTTGATGAATCTCGTGGCTCTAGACTTAATAGTGCGTTTTGGTTTTCCTGAGCGGAGACTAGGGAGAGGGTCTCCTTCTTCAATACCAGCGATCTCTAAGAGAAAGCCAATAGTTTATGTAGGGTTCCCTGTGAGAATGAAACAAGCTTCTGTTGAGAGAAACTTGAGTGGCTAAGAAGGTTTAGTGCATGCGTCACTGGGTCCATGACGACTTTTAATCTTCAATACCGGTGTCACTAAGTGACAACCAGTAGCATATGAATTGAACCCGGTGTCTGCCCTAAGTTGAATAATCTGGAGGGCTATTTCTTTTCACCCTTTACTTTACATTTCTTTTTGATTCTTCAACTCCTTCTTTCTCCGATTCTCATTTTCTCCTTTTTACAATCATTCCTAAGGACTTCTAACACTAACTAATGGTAGAGTCCTTGGGTAGATCCCTCCGGCTCTGGCGGATCATAGGACGGTTATTCCTAACCTTAGTCACCTTATAACTCCATGACTAACCTATGTTGCCATAAAACCATTTTGTACCACTGAAAAATTAAATCTCTCACAATGTTTATTAATGAAAACATTTTAGTACCACTGTAGAGATATGATTTTGCATAAATACTCCCCCTCCACATGTGCTTAATAGTTTTAATGGTTTAAATGCACAGTGAGGAAAGAGCGCGCACATTTTGAATTGATCCACTGAAGATAGACAATCCCCCGCGAGACACGGTTATGTTGCATAGTTAAAGAGTTACATTGTCAGCTTTTAGGTGACAACTAGCTCTAATAACTACCTTGAAGGTGTAGACAAACCTCGAAAGGTTGTCATACCCATCAGAGTTCATGTCTACCAAGAGTGTCTCGAATGTTACTTTCTACTTGGACAAGTCCTTTGCGGGACACGTTTACATTACTAGCGAACTAGCTTGAAATTATTACCCGTCCAGGACAAGTCTTTTCGAGTTACTAACAGTTTAGTACCGTCAATTCGTTGGTTAAGTCTGAAGTACACATATTCATTTGCATTTTGCACAACATATTTCTTATCACACAATTTTCTCCCCCTCAAAAATGGCATATTAAATGTTATTTTTGAAAAGTTTGACAATAAATATGACCATTTCGAGTGTTGCGGGAAGATGACCACTATGAACAATTTGTGAACAAAGTTTTAATGCAAATACTCCCCCTCAACAAGTGATATAAACGGTTGAGGTTTTGAGAATCATATGGGGAAGTACTTGTCTTTTTGAGCAAAACCTTGAAAAATGAAAGGTTTGATAGGTTTTACTCAAAAATAAGAAGCTTTCGCTCCTTTTATAAGGATTGTGGCACTGAAGCGTACCACAGGGTCCTTTCTTGACAATAACGGGTTGTACACTGTAATGTGTGCACAAGCCATCGACATATTTAATCACACATCCAAAATTATATGAAAGAAACAATCCAAGGGGTACCAGGAAGTGCAGTGATGTTCCCAGGAGTACGCACAGGGTGTTGAAAGCCGGTTATGTTAATCCTGGGTCGACCACCAACATAGCTCTCCAATCGTCTGAACTGATCCCTTCTGAACAACCGTTCATCAATCATGGTGATGATCCTTCTCACATTCCTCCGATCCTGAGAATTCCATCGCTTAGGGTTCCCAATGTTTTCACGTATATCCTTCAATCGATAAGCTAATCCGTCCCTAACCATCTTCAGAGTATGATCTCCAAATTTGTGAAGCTCATTACACGCCATCAAGCAATTGCGATGAAGTTCACTGCGATAAACGACACCAAACGGTTTGCTGATGAGCGTTAATTGTGATAGCTGGTTGATATCGGGAAGATCAAACTGTGGTGGAGTGAAGTTGACACGTGTCTGATATGATTCAACGGCAAGCTGGAGATCTTCAACACGTTCTTTTATGACTATGCGTCTGATAAAAATGAGCAGTGACTTGATGAATTCACGTTGTATTTCGGTTGAAAATTGTCTCATGCGACCCTGTACTTTGGCAAGGTACATGTCTTCAATATCGTTGAGAGACAAGTTCTCAAAGTCAGCTTCACAGAATGCATAATCCCTTTCATCCTGTCTTTTGACCACAATCTTTTTGAGAAAGGTGTAGTCCCATTTGGATGAAAGACCAACATGTTGGATGGCAACGATGTCTTTAGTACTAAACACTGCATGTTGTGACTTCTGAACCTGACAGCTTCTGTAGTAGATTCGTCGGTGTTCTGGCCAGTGATGAATCCATACAATGCATCTCGATCGTATGCTTCCACTGTGTTGGAGAACAAGTGAGTGGCACGTTCCTCAATGGCAATGCAGTTTGAGTAGATAGCTGCAGGGAATGGAAGTGTCAAGGATGTATCATATTTCCTTGAACCATCGCCACCATGGAGAAGAAATTCCAGGTCTTTGTTGAAGAAATATCGGAAGGGAATCCGTGGTTCATCTGGTTGGCCAATGGTTGGTAGAGGTTTGGTCCAATCGGTGTAGTATGAAGGGTTGTCCCTTTTTGTGAAGTCAATGTTTGCTTCCGGGTTGAGCCAATCCATGTTGTTAGACGTAGCTCGAGCAATGTTGTCAAGGTGATATTCGACCTCGAGGGCACTTTCAGAGCTGTCTTTTAGAAGTTGAAACGCTTCATTCTTGATTCGCTTCAACTCAGATTTCGTCATTTTCTTCACATGGAACTTTTCTTGCAAAAGTTTTGCATGCTCCAATGTAGAACCGTCTACCAAATTCAGAGCTGTCTTTTAGAAGTTGAAACGCTTCATTCTTGATTCGCTTCAACTCAGATTTCGTCATTTTCTTCACATGGAACTTTTCTTGCAAAAGTTTTGCATGCTCCAATGTAGAACCGTCTACCAAATTCTGACCTTCTTCATGGTAGGGAGTGTTATTAACAAGAGTAGAGAACCATTCAAATTCTTCAGTTTTGTCGTCATCTAGCCAAGATACGACGTCAGTCTTAGGCATCTTCTTCTTCTTCTTTTTTGAAGGCCTAGATGATGATGCTGGTTTCTGAACTTGTTTGGGAGAGGTGGGTTGTTGTAGGGGCTCAAGGACCTCTTCATCGTCACCACCCGTATACTCAAAATAATCACCGGTTTTCTGAGTCAGGGGTGGTAACTCGGAATCGTCCTGAGGTTTACCTGTAGAAGAACTAGGAGGGGACCTTTGTTGAGTAGGAGTCCGTTGGAGAGGAGGTAACATAGAAGATGATTCACCAGACTTCTTTTGACGTTTAGCTTCATCATTCTTATCCTGATCTCTATCTTCATCGTCTCTAGGACATTTAGACTTTTCTGTTTCGAATCTACATGCTTCTTGGAGTTGGTAGTCCAGCAATGCTTGAAACAGCTTTCCTTCATCAGAGGTAAATGTCCTAGATCGTTGAGACATTTGTGTCACAAGCTTGGCCACCAATTCATTATCCGAGAAAACTATAGGATTAGATGGATTGATTGTGACGGTTAAAGGTGTTGATCTTATACTTTGCTTGGCTATCTGCATAAGATTTGGATATAGTTGTCTGGTGAACAGCTCCTTTGTGACTTTAGGAACGATATTGTGAAGGTACTTGTTAGTGTAACCTTCGATCATTTCGTTCAGTTCCTCTTGACGATGACTTTTCATGAATTCCTGAATAAACTTCCTTTCTCCTTTCATCTTTTCATGCTCGTCATACAGATGCCGTATGTGATCAGCATAGAAATTCAACTTCTTTTGGAGAATGTCTTTCTTTCTGACTTGTTGGACAGCTTTCACAATTCTTTCATGAGTCTGAGAAATCCAAGATCGAGGTGGTTTCTTCACAGATTTGGATGTTGATTTGGTTGACTTCTTTGATGGTGGTGGTGAGGAGTGAGATGAAGAATCTGATGAGGAGGAGACATGAGGAGGCTCGGGGTCCTTGGGCGGTTCAAAAGTTTCCTTCTGTGATCGTGTAGGACTTTCCAGAAGCAGCTTGTAATAATCAGCATCTTTATCTTTCTCAGACTTCTCAGTTTCAGATTTCTCAAAGTCATATTCGATAGTATCCTCCACAAGCTTCTGTTGTTGTAAAAGAGTGGTGGCACCAGATCCCTTATCGGGTTGATTAACCGCATCAGGACCTGGTGAAGAGTGGGCAGCACCACTTGATCCTCCGGGTCCACCCATTTGATCTTTTGCAAATTCTTCAACTTTTTGAAGGTGTCTAACGAGTTTAAACTTCTTCCTGTAGGATTGATCCAGTTGCTCTTCATCACTTTCTGAGCTTGAGCTTTGATCATACGGCACAAGCGCTGGAGTCTTCCCTTTGCCATGTTCAGCTGGAGGACTAGGAGGTTTCGGTACTAATGGAGTGTCATCCTTTGCAGTTTCAGAGTACGTAATCTCTTCTTCTGATTCAGTACCTTTAGAGCTTTCGTCCTTAAGCTTTCTTTGCGGTTCAAGTGTGGGAATAGGTTCAGCTTCCTTTACGAGAACAATCCTTTCGCGAGGAGGATTCCTTTTGGGAAACTTCCTTTGACTTTCAGAACTTACTGCACTTCCAGCACTTCCTCTTCTGGTTCTCCGAGTAGGAGTCCCTGAAGCCTTTTCATCAAGATGGCCAACTTTTCCTTCTTTTACGGCTACCCGATACCTTTTGTACGTTTCCAGCTTTTTGATTTCCTTTGTAAGAAGGTGATCGGGCAACTCAGCACCCTGTTTCTTCGTAGACGATTCTTTGATTCTGACAGATAGTATGGGCTCAGTCAAGATGTCATGATTATCTGGGTCATTGAGTCTCCTGGGGATTTCAGGATGAAGTCCAAGAGCTCTCTGGATCAACAGTTTGGTGTATCTGACATAGGGAATTTTGGAGCCAAGCTTCTTATGAAACAGCATCATGTCTTCCCATAGCAGTGCTTCAATTATAATGTCCTTCTTGTTGATCAACGACCAGAAAATTTGCAGTTCCATGAGCTTGGGATGCTCATAGCCACTGTCACGACCAGAGACTGATTTGGTGATGATCATATAGAGTGTCCTCCATGGTTGAGGAATATTCTTCAGCTCCACGTGAGAGTGCTTAGTAATGATTCCTGTAGATTCATCATAACCAATATCTATCAAGAATTGCAGGACAGTCTCTTCAGTAGGGGTAGCAAAGAAGTCGGTTGGAGCGATGTTTGGAATGATGAGAACAGCTCGTAAGTCATCAGGAGTGATAGTGACTTGTTTGTGATTAAGAGTCACATTCACAGCATTTTGACCAGTGATCCTCTGCATAGAATCCCAAAATTGTTGAATGTAGACCTCTGGAACTGTGGCAGAGTGTGAGAGCATGTTCTGGTAGGGATGATTCCTGAGAATATCCACTGCAATGAGACAAGAAGATTCTGAGCATGTGAGGGTGTCAAAGTCAACCCTAAGATTGTTCTTTCCAAGCTTTCTCGGATAACCTTCTGGAAAGATATCAGCAATTGTAAGAACTTCTGATGCATCCACATTCATTTGTTCAGCCATGTCGTGATCTGAAATAACATTAGCCAAAAGAACCAACATATCAAAAGACATAATGTTAGTCAACAGAAGGTTTTATTGTCTAGTTATTGAATGTACAGTGTCAATGATTGTTACGAGTCCTAAGTCACTTGTTTGTCCAATAGTCTAATGACGTCGTGAAATGTTTCGTGAGTTAGTTAACTTTAAGTTTTAAAGTTTATGTCATCACTTATTGTTTACACCATATCAAACGATTAAGTTTATTAGTGACATTATTGGATTCGTGACGTTATGATTAGTTTATTTACAAGTTTGTACACGTAACAATTCATAATGAAGGTCAATCAAGGCTTAAGCGTAGTATTGACAAGGTTAAGCGTAAACAGTAATGACATACGCGTAGACGAAAGCTTACGCGTAGGATCCTAACTTACGCGTAAGAGAAGTTACGCGTAGGAAAGGGGGCCTTATGCGTAGGGCTTACGCGTAGGCGTATAAAGACCTTACGCGTAAGGCTTACTCGTATGAGTAGGCCTTATGCGTAGAGTCACTGTTTATGCATATCCTTCACAGGATACGCGTAGTCCCATTGTAGAACCTTATGCGTAGTAGTTACGCGTAGGATTTCTCTTACGCATAACTTCCTACGCGTAAGGTAATCCTTATGCGTAGAGATTCAATGACATTGATTCTGAGTTTTACGAGTAGCAAGCCTGAAATAAAACATCATAACATCAATCTTAACACTTATATTCATTTTAACATCAAATCATGGCATGAAAACACATTTAACATTTATGCGTAGAAAGTCATATGCGTAGGTCAAAACCCTAAGGGTTATGAATTACGCGTATGAATTTTAACCATAGGATTTGCACCATACTTTTTCTGGTAGTTTAAGAGTGTTGTGAGAGTCTTTAAACCAAGTATTAACATCTAGTTCGAGACGAATCAAAAATACCCAAACTTTTAGAACTTTAAACCCTAAATCCTAATTCTGAATCAATTAGGGTTTCTGGGTAGTTAAAGGGCCTGGAAATCTTTAATACAGCATGATATAAACAATTCACAACAACCTTTTTGACCAGAAACATACACATTTGAAAACACCCAAAACCACGCATAAACCCTAATTTTCAATAATCATTCAATTCGAGTTTCTAGGTTTGTTTTGAGGATAGAAAACATATCATTGATGTTATTAAAACATTTTGACATTATCTTTTTAGCCACAAACACATAACACATGATCATGTGTTCTTACGCGTAAGCGAAGAACACACAATCACCCATATAAGTAGATTTGACCGTTGGATTTATTTGAAAATCAAAACCAATGTTTAAAAACATGTTAGAAACATTAATCCACTTACAGTTTGATGATCAAAAACACAGATTGGATGAACGATTTTTAGGCGTAGGATCTTGTTAGGTTTAGAGTAATAAATGTGAAGTGGAAGTTAGGTGGAGGACTTTTATTGAAAATGACTTTCATCTTTTGACAGTTTTGGTCCCTCCACCTTTTCCTTTTTCAAACAAAGCCATTTAACTTCCATTTTGGTTACCGAACAAGGTTTTTAGGAAAGAAACTTGACGACACTACCCCTCGACTTAAGAAATAATGAAAGGTTATAAATTTAGTCCGAGGAGTGTCATTTAACCAGAAACATTTACCACCATTGATAAAAGAAACAACCGGGATATTATAACATGCAAGTACACAGATATTTAGAAACAGTTAAGTGAAAATTTTCTCCCCCTCAACACTTGATCGTAAAAATACTGAATTTTGAAAGATTATAGTGTTGAAGGAAGAAATGTACTTGCCATGTTGAAAGATTATAGATTAGAAGAATATTTTTGTTGTTTTATAAGATTTTATATTTTTGTATTTTGTTTTTGAAAAATTATTTACAAAAGATGTTTTGGTGTTTGACAGGTTTTTAAGACTGTTTTAAGAGGTCATCCAATTCCTCTTGAGTCAAACACCTCATACCAATCCGGTGGATCAACTCATTAAACCTAGCGGGAGGCAAGGCTTTGGTGAGTAGATCTGCCAATTGGTATTCTGTACCCACAAAGTATAATTCAACGGTTACCTGTGCCACGTGGTCTTTGATGAAATGATAGCGAAGATCGATGTGCTTTGATTTCGAGTGCTGAACTGAGTTGCACGAGATCGCAATGGCACTCCGATTGTCGCAGTACATCGGGATTCTGTCAAATACGTAACCATAGTCTTTGAGTTGTGTTCTCATCCAAATGACTTGAGCACAACACGCGGACATGGCTACATATTCTGCTTCGGTTGATGACAGCGATGTACAATCCTGCTTCTTTGATTGCCAAGACACCAGTTTATCACCAAGAAATTGTAGAGCTCCTGAAGTACTTTTCCTTGAGTCTAAGCATCCTGCGTGGTCAGTGTCTGAAAAAGCGATTAGTTCAAAACCAGAATCCTTCGGATACCAGATCCCCAAGTTAATGGTTCCCTTGATGTATTGGAGGATTCTTTTAGCCTCAGAGAGGTGGGTTTCAGTTGGTCGCGACTGATAACGGGAGCATAGATAAACGGCAAAGACAATACCAGGTCTGCTAGCTGTTAGATACATGAGAGACCCAATAATACTTCGGTATTTGGTAGGGTCAACTAATTTCCCATGTAAATCAGCGTCTAGCTTCTTGGTATGAGTCATTGGTGTGGCATAAGTATCACAGGTTTTCATTCCAAATTTGTTTAACAGTTCAAGGGCATATTTGGACTGACTCAAGAAAATACCACGGGGTGATTGATGAACTTGCAGTCCTAGAAAGAACGTGAGTTCACCCATCATGGACATTTCAAAATTTTTCTTCATTAGTTTTGCAAAAGCGGTTGAAAACTTTTTATGTGTAGACCCAAAAATGATGTCATCCACGTAAATTTGAACAATTAAGATATGTGCCCCGTGATATTGTATAAAAAGAGTTGGGTCAACCGAGCCTTTGGTGAAATTATTAGCAATGAGGAAAGATGATAGCTTATCGTACCATGCCCGAGGGGCTTGTTTGAGACCATAAAGAGCTTTGTTCAGTTTGTAGACATGGTTCGGGCACTGATGAGTGTCTAAATACTCATCATTTTTGTACAATCTAAACTACAAAAACATCTGAAAACACTCAAAAATGCTTCAAAATGATGAAAATATCACAAATCAGTGTTTTATGTGTTTTAAATGCAAAAATATCAAAATCAGATGAAAAATGATTCAAGTTTGCAAAATTGGCAGTTTTAGTCCCCCAAGTTTTAAAAGTTGTCAAATCTAGTCCCTGGAATTCAAAAATGTGAAGTTTTGTCATTCAAGGTCCCTGAAATATTCTAAGTTGTTAAAAATGATCCTTGAATGATTCTTTGGTCAAATGGCGGAAAAGGTCCCTAAAGTTTGAAAATTTGCAAAATTAGTCCTTGGACTTTTTAAAAATGGATTTTATGCAAAAAGGGTCCTTGCACTATCAAAGTTGTCAAGTTTGGTCCTTGTAATAACATTGGAAAAAGTATCATGATCAGTCCCTCAAGTTTGGAGAATTTGCATATTTGGTCCTTGTATACTACTAAACCAAACCGGCCCTTTTGTTATTTCAAACACAAGCCCAAATCCAATCCCTTGGCCCATATCCAACCCAACCCCGTTTAATATTAACCCACCGGTCAACAAAAGTCAAAAAGACTTGCGCGCGCCCAAAACCCCGTTTACTGTAGCTCTCCCTCTCCCACCTCTGATTCTCCAAAACCAGAGCAGTTTTCCACTTTTTTCAACCTCCCTCACCTTAACTTGTCCCCTCCACCTCCACTAACACCAAAACCTTTAATTGATTGAAACCAAACCCAATTAATGATCAAACCTGCTAATAAGAAAATTGGCGCCAAAAAGACACTTGGACGGTTTTGATGCATTTCAATGATCCAATGGCTCAGAGATGGTGGGAAAGATTCAGAGGTCAATGAGAAGTCATAAAAGTCTATAAAGAGGAGCTAAGAAGATATGTATCAATGTATCTAGTGTAATCTTTAAATTTCTAAGTCGTTTTAGCTTAATTTTCAATTTCAGTGTATGTTTTAATCTTAAAACTCTGTATTTCAAGTTTTTATGTTATAAGAAAGCTTTTGTGAAACATCAATCTCAATATCAAGTTCCAATTCTGTTTATGCAATTTTTCCTTCAAAAATCTCATATGCTTCAAATATTGTTTTTAGTTGTTTGTATGGACTGAAATAGATCATATAAGCTCCCAGAAAGCTCATTCAAGCTTTTAGAAACATTTAAAACAAGTTTAGAAGTTAAAATCAGAAATCACCAAAAATACCAATTAAATAGTTTAAAATTAAAAAATCCTATGGAAAAGGTGTTCACAGCTGGAGCAGGGTAAATCTTGGATGGCCTTGGGTTAGTGGCTTAGTGGTAAGCCTATAAGAGTGTTCTTGGTTCCTAGTTCATGGTTTTCAGTTGGATAACACTTGTAAGCACTTTTGGTCATTTTGGAATTTTACTATTGTAGTTGTTCTTTAGCTTAAATTGTTGTTTCTTTATGTTCATTAGATATAGTTAAGTGTGTCTAACCAATAAAATCAGTTTGTAGTTCTTTTAAATTTGTAGTTTATAAAAATTCTATTTTTACAGTTAAAATAGATTAAGTCTTAATTCTCAGTTTTATGTTATTGTCACTGTATATTTATGTTTATTTAGTCTTATTTAATGATAATATAGAGTCTGCAATCAAGTTCATGGTCTAAATTTGTGATTTGCTTTGTAAAACTTCAAAACAGTCATCATAAGTGGTGTTTGGTTCTTTGTGTTTAAAGGTTCTCTGGTCATTGGACTTATTTGAAGATTGTTTAACTTGGCTCTAATAACTAATCTCAGTCATAAAAACCAGTGCTCATAAGCAAAAAGTCAAAAATTCTTTTAATCACATATTGTGCAGTCACTGTTGGAATTTTAAGATCTAGGATCATGATTTTGTGTTAGCAAGTTGTTAAAATTACTCAAATCAGTCTTAGTTCACCTTGTAACAACATAATCAGTGCTTAGAATCAGATCAAAGTTCACTTTGGTCAAACTTTTAGTTTAAATCAAAAAGTCAAATTTTCATTAGGTCGTTTTTGAATAAACTTTGGAATTTCATTGTGTGTTCAATAATAAGTTTTAGCTTAAAGGCTCTTAGGGTATTAAAGTCTAGTTGCTAAACAAAAATATAAAAATACTAGATCTCTTTGAATCAGCTTATAAAGTGCTTTTTAACTAGCTTCTTGTTGGTACCTGTTCTGAAACCATGCCCTGTGCACAGTTGGTTGGTCCAACTTGATAAGCTCACATAGAGCTTATTAGTTGCTCAAATCTTGTGATCTTTGGTTCTTTGGGAAGCCAACCTGGTCATCTTTGATTGTCAAGCTTAAGTTTTCACTTTTTAGCTTGTTGGCTAGGGCTGCAAGTAGCTCTAATATTGTCCCATTTCTGTGTTATAGTCATAAGTGCTTATCTGCTTATTCTAGCTTATCAGTGTGCTTCTTTTTACCTTTTAGCTTCATTTGAGTAGTTTTTAGTTTATTGTATCTTATTCCATCCTTTGTTTCAGTGTGCAAGCTTGTTTGAGCTTATTTCACTAAATAAGCTCATAAGCATAACTGTTGTGATCATAAGCTTGTAATTCAGCTTATTTGTAGTTTGTAAAATTTTTGTGTTTGTTAAAGTTTCATAATATCAGTAGTAAAGTAGTTTTCAAAAAGAAAATCCAGAAAAGATCAATTTAAAATCAGTGATAGCATTTATTTAATAGGTTTTAGCTTTTTGAATTTTCTTTTTAGCTTATTAATAAGAAAATCTTGTTTTTATACTTTTGTTAGTTTTCTGTCATCATATAGTATTTTTAGAAAAATTTTCATAATTTTCCTAATCTTTTTAGTATTTATTATAATTTTAAATAGTTAATAATAGTAATTAATTAGTAATAAATAATTAAAAAGCATAAAAAATATCTTTTCAGTTCTAAAACTAGTTTTATCATATTTTAGATTTTTCCAAGTTAAAATTTCATTTTTCCAGGTTTATTTTATATTTTCTAGTAATTAAGTGTATTTTAAATAACAATTAATTAGTAATAATTAGATAAAAAGTGTGAAAAATATATTTTTAATTTTAAAATTAGTTTTATAATATTTTAGATTTTTCTGAATCATAATTTTATTTTTCTAGCCTTATTTTGTATTTTCTTCTATTTTAGAGTATTTATTAAATAGTTAAAATAGTTTTTAATTAATAATAATTAATTAAATAGTTGTAAAAATAATTTTCTTTTTCTAATAATTTTCTTTTATTTTTAGGATTCCAAAAATGTTATTTTCATATTTTTAGGTCTTTTATTTCTTAGATTTTACTTTTTATTTTGTACGTGTACGTAGTTTTTAAACGTACGTTTTACGTTTCTTTTATCTGATTGTTGTGCTTTCCATTTCTGTCTCCAATTCCATTCCAATCAATCAGTAGTGTAATTTCTCATCCAAAACCTTTACTGATCACTATCCTTAGTGATCACTCTATCATCTGAGTTTGTTTTGACACACCATTGAGTCTCCGTGGGACTTAACGACCCGGGAATTCATTGTATTCTCCAGGACTTCATTGTATTTGTGTTTTAAGCAGTTTTAAGCTTCTTACGGTTAGCCATTCACAAGTGGCTAGCTTGTGTGAGGTAGCTTGACGGTTTAGCACATATCAAATTTTGGCGCCGCTGTCGGGGAGGCTTTAGCGTGTGTTTAGCCATTTTCAGACCCATTCTTGCACATACCCCATCATTTGTAAAAAGTTTTTTGTAAAGTTATAGAAAATCAAAAAGTTCATTAGCACTTTTCCTAAAGTGTTAAAAACACCAAAAACAATATAAAACAACAAAACAATCGTAGCGTTTTCTATCTTGTATTGTCTTTAAGGTGATTCTTAAAACAGTACGATTTGGTTAAACGAGACGATACCAAAAATATTGTCCAAAAGTTTTTGAACCCTTTGCACAAATCTATACCTACGTCTTTTCAGTGGTACTTAATTTATACATAAAAATCAACCACCGCAAATCAAGGCAGTGCACTACCTAACTGGGGGTGCGACCATAATAAGTTCCCGAACATCAGATTTAAAACTTGCCTTTGTGTCACTTGTGATTTGGTGTACCTTTTTCAAAGAAGCCATTTCATTTGTGATTATTGGTTAAGTTCACTTGTTGTTTTGCCTCATTTGTTTTGAAAATTGATTTTTATACTTAGTGCATGCGCACTCGTTTTTCCAGTTCTACAAGTCCACTTTCAGAACTTGGAAAGATTCCTCGTAGACGTAGAGGACGTTCTGCTCCTTCAGCCGTGACTGAGGAACGTCTACCACCACCACCCCCTGTCGAAATGGCAGAAGACAAACCCATGAATGAGCTTCTCCAAGCACCCATCGAGGGTTACGGAGATGCTATTGTTGTCCCAGCCATCGTGGCTGACACCTTCGAGCTCAAAACCGGGTTGCTTAATCTAGTAACCCAAAGCCAATTCTATGGTTTTGAGCGGGATGATCCTCATGCACACATTCGATGGTTTAACAAGATTGCATCTACCATCAAGTACAAGAATGTCCCACATGAAGCTATCAAGCTTCTTCTGTTCCCATTTTCTCTAGAGGGACAAGCCCGGAATTGGCTTGAGAAACAACCCCCTCGTTCTATTGAGACATGGGAAGATCTTGTCACCAAGTTCGTTAACGAGTTCTATCCTCCATCCCGAACCACAAGTCTTAAGAATGAGATAATGAATTTTTCTCAGAGATTTGATGAATCATTCGGGGAGGCATGGGATCGTTACAAAGAGTTGCTTCGCAAGTGTCCGCATCACGGTTTTACCGAGTTAATGCAAATGGATACTTTCTATAATGGTCTCAATCAGACCAATCAAGACTCTTTGAATGCCTCCGCGGGAGGTAATTTCCTGAGCAAGACTACCAAAGAAGCCTTGCAAATCATTGAGAACAAATCTCAGGTCCGTCCTTTCCGAGCAAAGACATATCAGTCTCATGCTGGACCTTCTTCTTCTTCATCCCCCGTGAGTACATCTAGCACCGATGCTAAGATTGACAAACTCACAGACATTGTTCAGGCTTTGGTTCTTGCTAACCAAAAGAAAGTGACCTTCACTCAGACACCAACACATGGTGAAGTGAAGAAAGTCGAGAGTTGTGTTACTTGTGGTGGTCCTCATGCTTACTACAATTGTACTGCCACCGATGGTAGTCCTTTTGAAGCCAATGCTCTAGCCGGTAGTTCACAGCAAGGAGGTACTCAATACCATCCTCAAAATGAACCACACTACCGTGCTAACACTAATCAGGCACCACCCGGTTTTAACCAGAATCATAACATGCAAAACCGGAATCAGAACCAACCAAGAATGAACCAAGGTTATCAAAACCAAGGTAATTTCTATCCTGGACCCAATCAAGGTTTCCAACATCAAGGAAACCTTAATCAAAACAATTTCAATCGAGGGAATCAATTTCATGGGAATATGAATCCTAATCAAGGGAATTTTGGCTATAATCAAAACATACGGCCTCAAATTATCCCTCCAGCTCCTCCCGCCATTATTCCTCCAGGACCATCATCTGATGAGTTACTGAAGCAATTCATGAAATCCCAAGATGAAATGAACAGGTTGTTGGTCAGTCAGATTGCTGATCTTAAGAAGTCTTTAAATGATCAACCCTCGGGCTCAGGAAAACTTCCTAGCAACACGATCGCTAACCCGAGGGGCGATGCAAAGGCGATCACAACCAGAAGTGGTGTTTCATACAATGGACCTGCTATTCCTACTACCTCTTCTTCTTCTTCTCTCCCAAAGGTAGTGGAAAGTGAACCTCCGACACACAATGGACCTACGACTCCAATGCCTCCTCCACCTGTGGCAATGAGTCAAGTTACCAAGGAAACAACGGACAAGGTGCATTATTCAAGCCCACGAAGTACCGCACACGTCCTACCTTCGGTAGTCCAACCTGAAGTTGTCCAGAAACCCAAGTCAAATCAAGGAGTTGTTTTTGAACCTCCTGTAGCTCCTGTTGAGAATCAGAAATCCAAATCTTCTATTCCTTACCCATCACGTTTGAATGAGCAAAAGCTCCGCGAGAAAGCTAGTCATCAAATGGACAAATTTTTCCAAATTTTCCAAGAGTTACATTTTGACATAAGCTTTGCGGATGCTATCATGCTGATGCCCATGTTCGCATCGACTCTCAAACACATGTTAAGCAATAAGGAAAAGCTGTTTGAAATGGCAAAAACTCCTCTTAACGAGAACTGCTCAGCAGTTATTCTGAAGAAGCTTCCAGAAAAGCTTGGAGACCCTAGGAAATTTCTCTTACATTGTGTATTCCCAGGAATGGTTGAATGCTTTGCCCTAGCAGATCTTGGTGCAAGCATCAACCTGATGCCTTATTCAGTGTGGAAGAAACTTTCTCTTCCGGAACTTACTCCTACATGCATGACTCTTGAGCTTGCAGATCGTTCCATATCCCGTCCTCTTGGCATTGCCGAGGACGTATTTGTGAAAGTAGGAAAGTTCCATTTTCCAGCTGACTTCGTGGTTGTTGATTTTGATGCCGATCATCGGGTTCCTCTCATTGTTAGTCGAGGATTCCTGAGAACGGGCCGTGCTCTCATTGATGTATTTGAGCAAGAAATCACATTACGTGTTGGTAATGAAGCTGTCACCTTTAACCTTGATCAAACTTCGAGGTACTCCGCAAACTATGATTCTGAATCGGTTAACCGAATAGATATCATCGATGTTGCTTCTGAAGAGTACTCTCAAGAAGTTCTTGGTTTTTCTCATAATTCTGTGAGTGGGGATTCCACCACATCTTCTCAACCTATCATAGCCAATTCTACTCCTTCTCTCACTCCGTTTGAGGGAAGCGACTTCATCTTAGATGAGATTGAAGCATACTTGGCTAGTGATTCTGTTCCTTGGGAAATTGATCACGCTCCAATTGACATTGAGGGGGACATACTTCTTATTGAGAAGTTGCTCAATGATGATCCATCATCAACCCCTCACCCTAGTGATTCAATCCCAGATGAGATTAATCAAAATGAGATTAATCTAGAGGGAGATATTCTTCTAAAGAAGTTGTTAAATCAGGACACTTCTCCTCCTCTCCCTCCCATCAAACTTCATAACAAGGAAGTCAAGTCAGTTGAGAAAACTGAAGAATTTCCTGAGGTTGAGCTTAAGGACTTACCTCCTCATCTCGAGTATGCATTTCTTGAGGGTGATGATAAATTACCCGTCATTATTGCTCGAGATTTGAGTAAAGATGAAAAAGCTGCTCTCATAAAAATCTTGAAGTCACACACGCAAGCAATTGCTTGGAAACTCTCCGACATTAAGGGTATCAACCCTGAGTTTTGTACTCATAAAATCTTGATGGAGGATGACTTTAAACCAGCAGTTCAACATCAGAGACGAGTGAATCCAAAAATCCATGATGTTATCAAACAAGAGGTTATCAAACTTCTTGATGCAGGATTGATTTACCCGATCTCGGATAGTCCTTGGGTCAGCCCAATTCATTGTGTTCCAAAAAAGGGTGGCATTACTGTTGTCACAAATGAAGATAACGAGTTAATTCCAACTCGATTGGTTACGGGATGGCGTGTGTGTATTGACTATCGTAAGTTAAATGACGCTACCCGTAAAGACCATTTCCCTCTACCCTTCATGGACCAGATGCTTGAGAGATTAGCAGGGAGTGAATACTATTGTTTCCTTGATGGTTTCTCGGGTTACTTTCAGATCCCTATTGATCCACAGGATCAAGAGAAGACTACATTCACCTGCCCATACGGAACTTTTGCCTACAAACGTATGCCTTTTGGCTTATGTAATGCTCCTGGCACGTTCCAACGATGTATGATGGCCATTTTCCACGACATGATCGGGGAAACAATGGAGGTGTTTATGGATGACTTCTCGGTCATTGGGGATTCGTTTCAAACATGTCTCTCCCATCTAGATAAAATGCTCAAACGGTGTGAAGACACCAATCTTTGTCTAAACTGGGAGAAAAGCCACTTTATGGTCAAAGAAGGCGTAGTCCTTGGCCATAAGATTTCTAAAAATGGGATTGAGGTAGATAGAGCAAAAGTCGATGTTATTGCTAAATTACCTCATCCTACTACCGTCAAAGGTATTAGGAGTTTTTTAGGTCATGCCGGTTTCTATCGTAGATTCATTCAAGATTTTTCTAAAATCGCCCGGCCTATGACCCATCTTCTTGAAAAGGATGCTCCTTTTATCTTCTCACCTGAGTGCATCAAAGCTTTTGAAACATTGAAGAAAAAGCTTACTGAAGCACCCATTCTCGTTGCTCCCGACTGGGACTTGCCCTTTGAGCTCATGTGCGATGCAAGTGATTTTGCTATCGGTGCAGTCTTAGGGCAACGTAGAAACAAGCATTTTCAGCCTATTCACCACGCGAGTAAGACTATGACTGAAGCTCAAACTCATTACACCACCACAGAAAAAGAGCTATTAGCCGTGGTGTATGCATTTGAGAAGTTTTAGCCGTACTTAATCTTGACCAAATGCGTAGTGTATACGGATCACTCGGCTCTTAAATATCTCTTTGCAAAACAAGATGCAAAGCCGAGATTGCTTCGTTGGATTCTCCTCCTCCAAGAATTTGATATCATTATACGTGATAAAAAAGGAGCTGAGAATCTAGCTGCTGATCATCTGTCCAGATTAGAAAACCCTCACCAAGATGTTTTCGAGAAAAAGGAAATAAATGAAACATTTCCTCTCGAGACGCTCAATGCGGTTTCTTTTCGTGGAAACTCTTCTACCCCATGGTTTGCTGACTTCGCAAATTACCATGCGGGTAACTTCATTGTAAAAGGGATGTCGACCCAACAGAAGAACAAATTCTTCAAAGATGTTAAACATTATTTCTGGGACGACCCTTTCTTATTCAAAATTTGTGCGGATCAAGTCATCCGACGGTGTGTTTATGGACAGGAAGCTATTGACATTCTCACAGCTTGCCATGCTGGACCCACCGGGGGCCATCATAGTCCAAACTACACCGCCAAAAAGGTGTTTGATTCCGGGTTTTATTGGCCCACAATCTATAAGGATGCCCACGAATTTGTCAAAGCCTGTGACGCTTGTCAACGTCATGGAAATATATCTCAAAGAAATGAAATGCCACAAAATGCCATTCAAGTTTGTGAGATATTTGACATCTGGGGTATTGATTTTATGGGGCCATTTCCTTCGTCTCGTGGAAACAAGTACATACTCGTGGCTGTTGACTATTTGTCAAAATGGGTTGAAGCAAAAGCTTTACCTACCAACGATGCCCGAGTTGTTGTGAAGTTTTTAAAATCTCTTTTTGCCAGGTTTGGAACTCCGAGAGCTATAATCAGTGATCGTGGTACACATTTCTGCAATGACCAATTTGAAAGAGTCATGCAAAAGTATGGTGTTACCCACCGTCTATCTACTGCTTACCACCCCCAAACAAGTGGGCAGGTGGAAGTTTCCAACCGTGGTATTAAAAGAATCCTTGAAAGGACAGTAGGCGAAAATCGTGCATCCTGGTCGGATAAACTTGATGACGCACTCTGGGCCTTCCGTACAGCTTACAAAACACCCATCGGGTGTACTCCATACAAGCTAGTATACAGAAAGGCATGTCATCTTCCGATTGAGCTAGAGCACAAAGCCTACTGGGCCTTGAAGCATGCAAATTTCGATATTCAGACAGCTGGTGATCATAGAAAAGTTCAAATGAATGAATTAAATGAACTTCGTGATCAAGCTTACGAGAACTATTTGATCTACAAGCAAAAGACAAAGAAGATTCATGACTCTAAAATCAAGAACCGCGTTTTCAACGTTGGTGATCGAGTCCTTCTTTTCAATTCAAGATTGAAGATTTTCTCGGGAAAGCTCAAGTCCCGTTGGTCTGGTCCATTCACCATTGCTAAGGTTTATCCTTATGGTACCATTGAGTTATCTCAGCCTGATGGTCCAAATTTTAAAGTGAATGGTCATCGAGTGAGGCATTACTTTGGAGAGGACATTCCTCCTGTGGTTGTCCCGGATCTACAAACTTTCCCCATGAACCAATGAATGCGGGGATCGAGTCAAGCTAATGACTCGGGAATCAAAAATATTAGCACACACCATATGGGTTTTCACCCATATTTCTGTCTTCTTACCCCCTTTCTACCACCCTAGTGTGGGGGGGTTGCCCCACATGTTGTGTATATATATAAGTTTCTAAAAAAAAAAAAAAAAAAAAAAAAAATCTTTCATAATAATGGCCGTAGTATTTCTCTTTTACGTTCTTTGTTTCGGCATAACCGCCGGTACTTTGAATATTGAGGGCAATATTCATTTCTAAGTGTGGGGGGGGGGGAATTCTCACGAATTTCATGTATTATTTACCCAATTCCCCCGTTTTTGGCCAAAATTTTTTTTGGAGTAAGTGTTCTACACTTACTCAGCTTGGTTATCAGTCCGCCATGTCTGTAAGACAAAAGGATTGGCTAATCCAGGAGCAAACGGCTCTTGGTAAAGATTTCTCAAATCCGTTTATATGGCTTGCAATTTGCCCAAAATTGTATGGTTCTCAACTCACCATATCCTAAAAAGTGAAGAGTTGGCTAGCCCGCAAGTTTATGGCTTGTGGTAAAGGCAGTGGAAAATCCATAATTGGTATTCAACTCACCAAAGATAATTCTGATAATTTATCTAAGAGTTGGCTAGTCCAGAGCAAACGGCTTCTGGTAAAGACACATCAAATCCGTTATATGGTTTATGATTTGCCAATAAATCATTTGGTTATCGTTGTACCAAGGTTCTTACTTGAATCAAAACAATTGGCTACTCCAGAAGTGATGGCTTTTGGTAAAGAGTTCTTTAAAATCCATTAAAGATCTAAATCATTGCTAGGGACTAGCAATATCTCAGTGTGGGGGATTGATGAGTGTCTAAATACTCATCATTTTTGTACAATCTAAACTACAAAAACATCTGAAAACACTCAAAAATGCTTCAAAATGATGAAAATATCACAAATCAGTGTTTTATGTGTTTTAAATGCAAAAATATCAAAATCAGATGAAAAATGATTCAAGTTTGCAAAATTGGCAGTTTTAGTCCCCCAAGTTTTAAAAGTTGTCAAATCTAGTCCCTGGAATTCAAAAATGTGAAGTTTTGTCATTCAAGGTCCCTGAAATATTCTAAGTTGTTAAAAATGATCCTTGAATGATTCTTTGGTCAAATGGCGGAAAAGGTCCCTAAAGTTTGAAAATTTGCAAAATTAGTCCTTGGACTTTTTAAAAATGGATTTTATGCAAAAAGGGTCCTTGCACTATCAAAGTTGTCAAGTTTGGTCCTTGTAATAACATTGGAAAAAGTATCATGACCAGTCCCTCAAGTTTGGAGAATTTGCATATTTGGTCCTTGTATACTACTAAACCAAACCGGCCCTTTTGTTATTTCAAACACAAGCCCAAATCCAATCCCTTGGCCCATATCCAACCCAACCCCGTTTAATATTAACCCACCGGTCAACAAAAGTCAAAAAGACTTGCGCGCGCCCAAAACCCCGTTTACTGTAGATCTCCCTCTCCCACCTCTGATTCTCCAAAACCAGAGCAGTTTTCCACTTTTTTCAACCTCCCTCACCTTACCTTGTCCCCTCCACCTCCACTAACACCAAAACCTTTAATTGATTGAAACCAAACCCAATTAATGATCAAACCTGCTAATAAGAAAATTGGCGCCAAAAAGACACTTGGACGGTTTTGATGCATTTCAATGATCCAATGGCTCAGAGATGGTGGGAAAGATTCAGAGGTCAATGAGAAGTCATAAAAGTCTATAAAGAGGAGCTAAGAAGATATGTATCAATGTATCTAGTGTAATCTTTAAATTTCTAAGTCGTTTTAGCTTAATTTTCAATTTCAGTGTATGTTTTAATCTTAAAACTCTGTATTTCAAGTTTTTATGTTATAAGAAAGCTTTTGTGAAACATCAATCTCAATATCAAGTTCCAATTCTGTTTATGCAATTTTTCCTTCAAAAATCTCATATGCTTCAAATATTGTTTTTAGTTGTTTGTATGGACTGAAATAGATCATATAAGCTCCCAGAAAGCTCATTCAAGCTTTTAGAAACATTTAAAACAAGTTTAGAAGTTAAAATCAGAAATCACCAAAAATACCAATTAAATAGTTTAAAATTAAAAAATCATATGGAAAAGGTGTTCACAGCTGGAGCAGGGTAAATCTTGGATGGCCTTGGGTTAGTGGCTTAGTGGTAAGCCTATAAGAGTGTTCTTGGTTCCTAGTTTATGGTTTTCAGTTGGATAACACTTGTAAGCACTTTTGGTCATTTTGGAATTTTACTATTGTAGTTGTTCTTTAGCTTAAATTGTTGTTTCTTTATGTTCATTAGATATAGTTAAGTGTGTCTAACCAATAAAATCAGTTTGTAGTTCTTTTAAATTTGTAGTTTATAAAAATTCTATTTTTACAGTTAAAATAGATTAAGTCTTAATTCTCAGTTTTATGTTATTGTCACTGTATATTTATGTTTATTTAGTCTTATTTAATGATAATATAGAGTCTGCAATCAAGTTCATGGTCTAAATTTGTGATTTGCTTTGTAAAACTTCAAAACAGTCATCATAAGTGGTGTTTGGTTCTTTGTGTTTAAAGGTTCTCTGGTCATTGGACTTATTTGAAGATTGTTTAACTTGGCTCTAATAACTAATCTCAGTCATAAAAACCAGTGCTCATAAGCAAAAAGTCAAAAATTCTTTTAATCACATATTGTGCAGTCACTGTTGGAATTTTAAGATCTAGGATCATGATTTTGTGTTAGCAAGTTGTTAAAATTACTCAAATCAGTCTTAGTTCACCTTGTAACAACATAATCAGTGCTTAGAATCAGATCAAAGTTCACTTTGGTCAAACTTTTAGTTTAAATCAAAAAGTCAAATTTTCATTAGGTCGTTTTTGAATAAACTTTGGAATTTCATTGTGTGTTCAATAATAAGTTTTAGCTTAAAGGCTCTTAGGGTATTAAAGTCTAGTTGCTAAACAAAAATATAAAAATACTAGATCTCTTTGAATCAGCTTATAAAGTGCTTTTTAACTAGCTTCTTGTTGGTACCTGTTCTGAAACCATGCCCTGTGAACAGTTGGTTGGTCCAACTTGATAAGCTCACATAGAGCTTATTAGTTGCTCAAATCTTGTGATCTTTGGTTCTTTGGGAAGCCAACCTGGTCATCTTTGATTGTCAAGCTTAAGTTTTCACTTTTTAGCTTGTTGGCTAGGGCTGCAAGTAGCTCTAATATTGTCCCATTTCTGTGTTATAGTCATAAGTGCTTATCTGCTTATTCTAGCTGTTAGGTCACTAGTTTTACAAACACAAGTTATAAGAGAAGAGATAAAGGTGATTGAACAAGTATCAAGCACACATACACAATAAGAGAGGCACGGTTAGGCGTAGGTGAATGTGTGAAAAGAATAACTTGAACAACCAACCCTCAAATGAGGGTTTACAAGAGTTTATATAGGCAAGGAGCTAGGGAAAACTCCCTCTCCTTTCCTATTCCTTATTGGGCTTGGATCAAGCTTATGGGCCTTCTACATAAGCTTGACCTTAAACAAACATAAAGGCCATAATAAAGCTACCTATTACATATGAAATATAAATACTTGAAATACTGTTTAGGAGTGATTCCAACAATCTCCCCCTCAAGTATATATGAATGTAAACGGTGAAGGTGTTGATGTAATAGTAGCGGTGACGTCTTCTGACATTCTTCTTTCTTGTGAGAGGAATTGCCTTGATTCGAACAATCTCCCCAGTGTAGAGAGATAGTTATCTTTAAACGGTTATGCTTTGACGTCATCTTTAACTTTGTTCTTTGATCATTGTTCTTTGTGGTGAAAGTGATAGTATGTTGTTGTCTGCATTAGTCTGCCTCAGGTCTGCTTCGCTGCTCCAGTGTCTCCACGTCATTCTTCAACATGCTCACACGCTCTATGACGTTGGAATTCAATACTGATGAAGTTCTCTAAGTCTTTAACTTTGTAGATTCTTTGGTTTGACGAAGAATCATTCTGACGGTTGTGTTGCTTTTGAATAGAACTTCCATTAGTGATGATGTTGGCGTGAACATGAGAAGAATCAGCACGATCATCCCGCTCCGGAGCTTCCATAAGAAGAAAACATTGCAAACGGTTAGTAATAAGCGATTTCCGGCACTTACAAGTTTGAACTTCGAGAGTGTTAACAGCATAGTGTGAAAACACAACTCTAATTCTTACAAAGGCCGTTCCTGAACTGGAGTCCCACAAGTGAGATAACGCGATGTACCGAAGTACATCTACAGTTCAGATGAGTCACTGAGGTACACCGAAGCATCACCTCACGACTGTAGACCGTTTGAGACACACTCCGCGTAATCCACGGGGAGTTACCGAAGTGACCTGCTGTCAGGGCTGTTTGATGTTGACCCTGGCAGGAGTTTCCATTCAATCACTGAGGATCACAGATGTGAACCTCTCATAAATGTTCTCGACAGATTGCTAATGATCTGTGAAGGACTCGATATGATCCACTGATGATCTTATTTGTTGATAATCAAGTGATTAAATGTCAAGTGTTCCTAAGAGATCTTTTGATGAATCTCGTGGCTCTAGACTCAATAGTGCGTTTTGGTTTTCCTGAGCGGAGACTAGGGAGAGGGTCTCCTTTTTCAATACCAGCGATCTCTAAGAGAAAGCCAATAGTTTATGTAGGGTTCCCTGTGAGAATGAAACAAGCTTCTGTTGAGAGAAACTTGAGTGGCTAAGAAGGTTTAGTGCATGCGTCACTGGGTCCATGACGACTTTTAATCTTCAATACCGGTGTCACTAAGTGACAACCAGTAGCATATGAATTGAACCCGGTGTCTGCCCTAAGTTGAATAATCTGGAGGGCTATTTCTTTTCACCCTTTACTTTACATTTCTTTTTGATTCTTCAACTCCTTCTTTCTCCGATTCTCATTTTCTCCTTTTTTTTTAATCATTCCTAAGGACTTCTAACACTAACTAATGGTAGTGTCCTTGGGTAGATCCCTCCGGCTCTGGCGGATCATAGGACGGTTATTCCTAACCTTAGTCACCTTATAACTCCATGACTAACCTATGTTTGCCATTTAAACCTCTGTATGTGAAAAATATCTCTCAAAGGGTTTGTAAATGAAAAACATGTTTGAACCATTGTGAGAGATAAGTTTTTGCATAAATACTCCCCCTCCACATGTGCTAAAGAGTTTTAATGGTTTAAATGCACAGTGAGGAAAGAGTGCGCACTTTTTGAATTGATTCACTGAAGATAGACAATCCCCCGCGAGACACGGTTACGTTGCATAGTTAAAGAGTTACATTGTCAGCTTTTAGGTGACAACTAGCTCTAATAACTACCTTGAAGGTGTAGACAAACCTCGAAAGGTTGTCATACCCGTCAGAGTTCATGTCTATCAAGAGTTTCTCGAATGGTACTTTCTACTTGGACAAGTCCTTTGCGAGACACGTTTACATTACTAGCGAACTAGCTTGAAATTATTACCCGTCCAGGACAAGTCTTTTCGAGTTACAAACAGTTTAGTACCGTCAATTCGTTGGTTAAGTCTGAGGTACATAGATTCATTTGCATTTTGTACAACATATTTCTTATCACACAAATTTTCTCCCCCTCAAAAATGGCATATAAAATGTTATTTTTGAACGTTTGAGAATAAATATGACCATTTTGAGTGTTGCGGGAAGAGTGACCACTATGAACATATTGTGAACAAAGTTTTAAATCAAATACTCCCCCTCAACTAGTGATATAAACGGTTGAGGTTTTGAAAAATCATATGGGGAAGTACTTGTCTTTTTGAGCAAAACCTTGAAAAAATGAAAGGTTTGATAGGTTTTACTCAAAAATAAGAAGCTTTCGCTCCTTTTATAAGGATTGTGGCACTGAGGCGTACCACAGGGTCCTTTCTTGACAATTACGGGTTGTACACTGTTATGTGTGCACAAGCCATCCACATATATAATCATACATCCAAAATTATATGAAGGAAACAATTCAAGGGGTACCAGGAACTGCAGTGATATTCCCAGGAGTGCGCACAGGGCGTTGAAAGCCGATGATGTTTCTCCTGAGTCGACCACCAACATAGCTTTCCAATCGTCTGAACTGATCCCTTCTGAACAACCGTTCATCAATCATGGTGATGATGCGTCTCACATCCCTCCTTTCCTGAGAATTCCAGCGCTTAGGATTCCCAACTTTCAGGCGTATATCTTTCAATCTGTACGCCAATCCATCCCTAACCAGCTTCAAGGTATGATCCCCAAATTTGTGGAGTTCACTACACGCCATTAAGCAGTTTCTTTGAAGTTCACTGCGGTAAACAACGCCGAAAGGTTTGCTGATGAGCGTGAGTTGTTTAAGCTGGTTGATGTCGGGAAGATCAAGCTGTGGTGGAGTGAAGTTTACACGTTTCTGATATGATTCAACAGCCATCTGGATATCTTCGACACGTTCTTTGATCACGATACGTCTAATGAAGAGGATAACTGACTTGATAAATTCACGTTGAACTTCAGTCGAGAATTGTCTCATACGACCCTGTACTTTGGCAAGGTACATGTCTTCGATGTCGTTGAGGGACAAGTTCTCAAAGTCAGCCTCGGAGAATCCATAGTCCTGTTCATCTTGTCGTTTGACTATGATATTCTTCAAGAATGTGTAGTCCCACTTAGACTTGAGATCAATGTGTTTGATGGCCACGATGTCCTTAGAGCTATACACTGCATGTTGAGACTTCTGAACCAGGCAGCTTCTGTAGTAGATTCTTCGGCGTTCAGGCCAATGATGAATCCCATACAATGCATCTTGGTCGTATGCTTGCACGTTGTCAGAAAACAAGTGAGTTGCACGTTCCTCGATAGCTATGCAGTTTGAGTAGATGGCCGCTGGGAATGGAAGAGTCAATGATGTAGTGTATTTTCTTGAACCATCGCCACCATGGAGAAGAAATTCCAGGTCTTTGTTGAAGAAATATCGGAAGGGAATCCTTGGTTCGTCTGCTTGGCCAATGGTCGGTAGAGGTTTGGTCCAGTTGGTGTAGTATGGAGGGTTGTCCCTTTGTGTGAAGTCAATGTTTGCTTCCGGATTGAGCCAATCCATGTTGTTAGACATAGCTCGAGCGATGTTCTCAAGATGATATTCGACCTCGAGGGCGCTTTCAGAGCTGTCTTTCCATAGTTGAAAAGCTTCATTTTTGATTCGCTTCAATTCAGATTTCGTCATTTTCTTCACATGGAACTTTTCTTGCAACAGTTTTGCATGCTCCAATGTTGAACCGTCTACCAATTCTTGACCTTCATCAGGGTAGGGAGTTTGATTGACAAGTGTGGAAAACCATTCAAACTCTTCGGTTTGATCGTCATCTAGCCATGTTACGACTCCGGGCTGAGTCGTCTGCTTCTTCTTTTTGGAAGGCTTTGATGATGATTCTGGTTTCTGCACTTGTTTGGGTGAGGTGGGTTGTTGTCGGGGCTCAAGGACCTCTTCATCGTCACCACCCGTATACTCAAAGTAATCACCAGTTTTATGAGTCAGGGGTGGTAACTCGGAATCGTCCCGAGGTTTATCAGTAGAAGACCGAGGTGGAGGAGACTTTTGTTGAGAAGAAGTCCGTGGTGGAGGAGGTGGCATAGATGTAGATTGACCAGACTGCTTCTGACGTTTAGGTGCAGAGTCCTTATCCTTATCATCGTCATCTCTTGACCGTTTGGGTTGATCGGCTGACTCCTTGCATGATGAACTGAGTTGAAAAGCAAGTAGACCTTCGAAAAATTTAGCTTCATCCGAAGTAAACGTTCCAGATCGCTTTGACATTTGCATTACTAGTTTAGCGATTAACTCAGATTCAGAGAGATCAGCTTCTTTGGCCATTGTATGTTTAACCAATGCGACGATGTTAGGGGTGAGTTGTCTGGAGAATATTTCTCTAGTCACACCGGGGACAGTGTCGAGAAGAAACTTGTGGGTTTGATCTCTTGCTGACTTCTCCAGTTCCTTTTGGACTTTAGGAACGATATCCTGAAGGTACTTTTGAGTGTAACCTTCAATCATTTCATTCAGTTCCTCTTTTCGATGACTCTTCATGAACTTCTGAACAAATTCCCTTTCTTTTTCCATCTTGTCTTTCTCATCATGTAAGTACTGAATTTGGTCAGCAAACCAATTCATTTTTCTGTAAAGTATGTCCTTCTTTCTGACTTGTTGGACAGCTTTTACAATCTTTTTATGAGACTGAGAAATCCAAGATTTAGGTGGTTTCTTCACTAATTTGGATGATGATCTGGTTGACTTCGTAGATGGTGGTGGTGATGAGTGAGATAAAGAGTCTGATGATGAAGAGACATGAGGAGACTTCATGTCCTTAGGAGTTTCTGAGGTTTTCTCCTTTGAGTGTGTTGGACTGTCTAGAAGAAACTTTGTATAATCATCCTCGTCATCTCTAGACTTTTCTTTCTCAGTTTCCTGTTTCTCAAAATCATACACAATAGTGTCCTCTACAGGCTTTTGTTGTTGGACAAGAGTGGTGGTACCAGATCCCTTATCGGGTCGATTAACCGCATCAGGATCTGGAGACGAGTGGGCAGCACCACTTGATCCTCCGGGGCCACCCATTTGATCTTTAGCAAATTCTTCGGCCTTTTGAAGGTGTCGGACGTTGTGAAACTTTTTCCTGTATGATTTATTCAGTTGCTCTTCTTCTTCTTCTTCAGAGCTCTCATCATAAGGTACAAGTGCAGGAGTCTTCCCTTTAATAGTTTGAGGACTTGGAGGTTTTGCTACTGAGGGATTAACGTCCTTTGCAGTTTCAGAGTATGTGATCTCTTCATCTGTGTCAGTAGCATCAGAGTCCTCGTCCCTGAGCTGTCTTTGCGGTTCAGGTGAAAGGATAGGAGTGGCTTCCAGAGACGGAACTTTCTTCTTAGGGGTGGGTTTCCTCTTTGGAATAGGTTTCTTCTTTGGAACATTCCTTTGACTATCTGTACTTGTGACACTTCCAGCACTTCCTTTTCTGGTTCTCCTTACAGGTGTACCAGAAGATTTTTCATCGAGATGACCAACTTTGCCTTGTCTGACTGCTTCCAGATACCTTTTGTACGATTCGAGCTTTCTGACATCTTCAGTTAGAAGGAAATCTGGCAGCACAGCACCTTGTTTCTTTGTAGACGTTTCCTTGATTCTGACAGAGAGAATAGGTTCCGTCAACATGTCGTGATTGTCGGGGTCATTGAGCCTCTTGGGAATGTCAGGATGAAGTCCAAGTGCTCTCTGGATCAACAATTTAGTATATCTGATGTAAGGAATCTTTGAGCCAAGTTTGTTGAGAAATGACATCATGTCATCCCAAATCAGAGCTTCGATAGCGATGTGTTTCTTGTTGACCAATGCCCAGAATATTTGCAGTTCTATGAGCTTAGGGTGCTCATAGCCGCTGTCACGACCAGAAACAGACTTGGTGATGATCATGTAGAGAGTTCTCCAGGGTTGAGGAATACTCTTAAGCTCTACGTGAGAATGCTTGTTGATTACTCCTGTAGCCTCGTCATAACCGATATCGATTAAGAATTGGAGAGTGAGCTCTTCAGCAGGTGAGGCATATAGTTTGGTTGGATCGACTTCAGGAATTAGGAGAACAGCCCTTAAGTCTGCAGGTGTAATGATGACTTGTTTGTGATTCAAAGTCACCGTCACAGCAGTTTGTCCTTTGACCCTTTCCATAGTGTTCCAGAACTGTTGGATGTAGATCTCAGGAATAGTTGCAGAGTGAGTAAGCATGTTCTGATAAGGATGAGTCCTCAGAATGTCAATAGCAATTAAACACGAAGATTCAGAGCAAGTGAGGGTGTCAAAGTCAACACGGAGATTATTCTTTCCTATATTCATTGGATAGCCATGAGGATAGATATCAGCAATGGAGAGAACTTCAGGTGCATCCACATTCATTTGTTCAGCCATGTCGTGATCTGAAATAACATTAGCCAAAAGAACCAACATATCGAAAGACATAATGTTAGTCAACAGAAGGTCTTATTGTCTAGTTATTGAATGTACAGTGTCAATGATTGTTACGAGTCCTAAGTCACTTGTATATTCAATGGTTCAATGACGTCGTGAAATGTTTCGTGAGTTAGTTAACTTTAAGTTTTAAAGTTTATTTTATCACTTATTGTTCACAACATATCAAACGATTTCAGTTTATTAGTGACATTTTAGGATTCGTGATGATATGATTAGATTATTTACAAGTTTGTACACGTAACAAATCATCATGAAGGTCAATCCAGGGTTAAGCGTAGTTTTGGCAAAGTTATGCGTAGACAGGAATGATATATGCTTATGCGTAAACTTACGCGTAGAATCCTAACTTACGCGTAAGAAATGTTACGCGTAGGAAAAGGAGACCTTATGCGTAGGCATATATTAACCTTACGCGTAAGGCTACTCGTAAGAGTTGACCTTATGCGTAGAGGTCACTGTTTACGCATATCCTTCACAGGATACGCGTAGTCCATTGTAGAACCTTATGCGTAGAAGCTACGCGTAAGACTAATCTTACGCATAACAAGCTACGCGTAAGATGATCCTTAAGCGTAGATTAATAACAACCTTGATTCTGAATATTACGTGTTGCAAGCCTGAAATAAAGCATCATTTCAACAAAGTTAAACACATAGCATTCGTTTTATGACAAATCAAAACACATTTGCACAGTTTAATATTTACGCGTAGAACTGCATACGCGTAGACTAAACCCTAGATCTACGCGTATGAGATCTAGCCACAGAATATGCATACAACTGATTCTGGGAGGACTAAGAGGCATATAGAGTTGTTTTGGTCAAGTTTTAACATCAAAAGTGTCAAGAATCAAAAGTACCCAAACCGTATGAACACAAAACCCTAATTTCCATTTAAGAGTAATTAGTGTTTCTGGATGTAATCTGGGCCTAGATATAATCAATTCAACTTGATAACAACCTTATACAACAATCTTTTTCAACAATTCACTTCACATTCGAAAACACCCAATTCGACTTATAAACCCTAATTTTAAAAAATCATCAATTAGTGTTTCTGGATGGAATTTGATGGTTAAACTGATATTATTGAAGTATTTGAAACATTTTGACACAATCCATTTAACCACAAACGTCCACACAATTATTGTGTGTTCATACGCTTATGCGTAGAACACATAATCACTTGTAACATGAATTTTAACCGTTGGAATTGAATGAGATTCAAGACCTTATCTTAAAAACATGTTTAGATCACAAGAACACTTACACAATGAAGATCAAAAGCACGGTTTTGTTGAGTGAATATTAAGCGTAGGATGGTTTTAGGGTTTTTTCAATAAAGTGAAGAATAGACAAAGGTGGGAGGGTGTTTTATTAAGAGTGATTTTAACCTTTTGACAGTTTTGGTCCCTCCACCTTTTCAATTTTCAAACCAAGCCATTTAACTTCCATTTTGGTTACCAAACAAAGATTTTATGAAAGAAACATGACGACACTCCCCCTCGACTTGAAAAAATAATGAAAGGTTATTAATTTAAGTCCGAGGAGTGTCTTTGAACCAGAAAATGTACCACCATTTGTAACAGAATCAACCGATATGTGATAACATGCAAGTACACAGATGTTTTGAAACAGTTAATAGATTATTTTCTCCCCCTCAACACTTGATCGGAAAAATACTGAATTTTGAAAGATTAAAGTGTTGACGGAAGAAATGTACTTGCAATGTTGAAAGAAAGATAGATTAGGAGAATGTTTTTGTTGTTTTATCGGATTTTATATTTTTGTATTTTGTTTTTGAAAAGTTTGTATACAAAAGATGTTTTGGTGTTTGACAGGTTTTTAAGACTGTTTTAAGAGGTTATCCAATTCCTCTTGAGTCAAACACCTCATACCAATTCGGTGAACCAACTCATTAAACCTAGCGGGAGGCAAGGCTTTGGTGAGCAGATCTGCCAATTGGTATTCAGTACCCACAAAGTATAATTCAACAGTACCCTGTTCCACGTGGTCCTTGATGAAATGATAGCGTAGATCGATGTGCTTTGATTTCGAGTGCTGAACTGAGTTGCACGAGATTGCAATGGCACTCCGATTGTCGCAGTACATCGGGATTCTGTCAAATACGTAACCATAGTCTTTGAGTTGTGTTCTCATCCAAATGACTTGAGCACAACACGCGGACATGGCTACATATTCTGCTTCAGTTGATGACAGCGATGTACAATCCTGCTTCTTTGATTGCCAAGACACCAGTTTATCACCGAGAAATTGTAGAGCTCCTGAAGTACTTTTCCTTGAGTCTAAGCATCCTGCGTGGTCAGCGTCTGAAAAAGCGATTAGTTCAAAACCAGAATCCTTCGGATACCAGATCCCTAAATTAATGGTTCCCTTGATGTATCGGAGGATTCTTTTAGCCTCAAAGAGGTGGGTTTCAGTTGGTCGCGACTGATAACGGGAGCATAGATAAACGGCAAAGACAATATCAGGTCTGCTAGCTGTTAGATACATGAGGGACCCGATAATACTTCGGTATTTGGTGGGGTCAACTAATTTCCCATGTAAATCAGCATCTAGCTTCTTGGTATGAGTCATTGGTGTGGCATAAGTATCACAGGTTTTCATTCCAAATTTGTTTAACAATTCAAGGGCATATTTGGACTGACTCAGAAAAATACCACGGGGTGATTGATGAACTTGCAGTCCTAGAAAGAATGTAAGTTCACCCATCATGGACATTTCAAAATTTTTCTTCATTAGTTTTGCAAAGGCGATTGAAAACTTTTTATGTGTAGACCCAAAAATGATGTCATCCACGTAAATTTGAACAATTAAGATATGTGCCCCGTGATATTGTATAAAAAGAGTTGGGTCAACCGAGCCTTTGGTGAAATTATTGGCAATGAGGAAGGATGATAGCTTATCGTACCATGCCCGAGGGGCTTGTTTGAGACCATAAAGAGCTTTGTTCAGTTTGTAGACATGGTTCGGGAACTCAGGATCAACGAATCCATCTGGTTGGGTGACATAGACCGTTTCTTTAAGTTGCCCATTGAGAAACGCCGTTTTGACATCCATCTGATAGACCGTCATGTTCATATGAGCCGCGAACGCGAGAAATATCCGAACAGCCTCAAGACGAGCAACCGGAGCAAAAGATTCTTCAAAGTCTATTCCTTCTTCCTGACGATAACCCTTAGTAACTAGCCGTGACTTGTTTCGGATAACATTCCCTTCAGCATCCAATTTGTTTTTCCAAATCCATTTTAAACCAATGACGTAGACCCCTGTTGGTCTTTCAACCAGTTCCCATACTTCAAGACGTTTGAATTGGTTGAGTTCTTCTTGCATGGATTCAATCCAGTTGTCTTTTGTCATTGCGTCTTTAATGTTTTTAGGTTCAGATTGGCAGACAGTGAGTGCATAAATGCAGTGTTCACCATCTGAGTGAAGACGTTGTCTCGTAACGACTGGTTGATTCGGGTTGCCAATAATATTAGCCAGAGGATGGTCTTTAGTCCATCTATGTGTAGAGGGTTGATGTTGGTATACATTGTGCAGATTCTGAGGATTCAAATGGTTTGTTGAAGATTCCGCAACATCTGGTGCAGCAGTCTCATTAGCGAACGGGTTGAAGAACGCATTTGGATCAAAATCTGCAGGTGGGGGTACTTCATTCAGAATATCATAAGCTGGTTCATCATTGTTGGAAGCGGTGTGTTCAACTGTTGTGTTGGAGTCAATTGGTGTAGGTGCATCTTCAACAGTAGTTGTTGTAGCAGGTGTATCAGGTATAGGAATATTATCAGGTTGTGCAGCGGAAACAGCGGATACACCAGGAGCACGTTCATCAATATCGTCACAGAACAGAGGAGCAAATAACCTTTCCATTTGTTTGACGAGTTAGCTGAGGGCTTTCTTCAGCTGATGATGGGGGTTGAGGGAAGTTTAAACGGTTGTGACCGGGTTCTAAGCTGTTATACTCAGAAGCCATATCCGTGAGTTCATCGAAATGAGCATGAATCGTTTCCATTACCTCCTTAGTTCGACGATTCCAGATCCGGAAACCTTTAGAATTGTCACAGTATCCAATAAAGACTCCAATATCAGCTTTGGCTTTGAGCTTTCCAAAATCATCACGATAATTATTCGGATAGCAAAGGGATCCAAATACATGAAAGTGTTTGAGGTTCGGTTTATAGTTGTGGACAAGCTCAAAAGGTGTTTTGTTGTGGCATTTAGTGATCATAGAACGGTTTTGAGTGTAGCATGCAGTAGATACAGCTTCTGCCCATAAGTAATCTGGAAGTTTAGCATTGATTAACATTGTTCTTGCAGCTTCCACTAACGTTCGGTTTCGTCTTTCAACAACTCCGTTTTGTTCAGGTGTACGTGCAATAGATGTTTGATGCTGAATTCCCACTTTCTCATAAAATTCACGAAGGGTTTTGTTAACAAATTCAGTTCCTTTGTCTGTTCTGATTATCCGGACGGTGTTGCGGAGCTGAACCTGTATTTTTGTGAGAAAGGTGATGATCATTTGTGGAGCTTGGTCTTTGCTACGAAGAAAGTAGACCCAAGTCCATCGTGAGTAGTCATCAACAATTACTAAGATGTAGCGTTTGCCGTTGATCGTTTGCACACGCATCGGGCCACACAAATCCATGTGAAGAAGATGAAGCACATGCTGAGAGCTGTGTTCCACCTTTGAAGGAAAATGAGCACGAGTGCTTTTCCCTTGTGCACAGGCTGAGCAAAGGTGATCTTTTGAATACCGGAATCGTGGGAGTCCTTCAACTAGTTTGTGTCGAGCAAGGTTGGTGATGGTTTGAAAGTTTAGATGTGAGAGACGACGGTGCCATAGCCAGGATTTTGTTGATGTTGCCTTAGAAAGTAAGCAGATGGGAGAGGAAGCAACCATGTCTTGCATAGAAATAGTGTAGAGACTAGAATTACGCGAGCCAGACATAAGGTCATTTCCTTGTAGATCACGAATGAAACAAGTTTTCTCCCTGAAAGCAACCTCCAAATCTCCATCACAAAATTGACCTACTGAAAACAGATTGTGACCGAGGCCTTCCACATAGTAAACCCTGCTGATTTCGATGTTCCCATTAACATAATCTCCGTAGCCCATGATGGCTGCGAAGTGATCGTTCCCGAATCTGACAGTGCCAATGAACTTTGCAATAAAGTTTGATAACAGTTTAAGGTTGCCTGTCATGTGTCGGGAACATCCGCTATCAACAATCCAGAGAATGATCTGTATCACCTGCATTACACACAGACGACACAGATGGAATAGAAGTAGATGTGGAACCCGAAATGTTAGAGGGTTCCGAAGCAGGTATATTAGACATACACACATTGAGAATTTTAGGCATCCACTTAAATCCTAGTATGTTATATATCCATTTCTGCCATCTGTAACTACTCTTTGCTTTAGTCTTAGTGAAAGCACTAGGTGGTACTACATTCTTAGGAGGTGAAGTGGTAGCTACTGTGATAGCAATGGTTGCCTTAGAATCTAAGGAAGGTGGTTTACCAAGCACAGACTTAGAATGATTAGTGGGCCTAGAGGTATTCCGATTCTTAGGATCCCGTAATCTAGAGATTATAGCTTTAGCAACACATTTGTCATGACAATCAGAATTCATACTCTTTTGACAAATAACACAAGGTGCATCAGACTGAATATCAAAAGTACTTAACGGTTTAGCATTCGTTACATCACTATTTCTATTACATTTGCCAGACGTAACATCTATAGTGGAAGCAACATGATTTTTATTCAGAGTCCTAGGGTGTTCTTCTACTTTAGCATTCCTTATTGATCTTTTCTTAGGTCGCAACTTCCTATTCTTCGATTGAGTGCTCCTAGGCTGTGAAGTGCGGACGTTTGGAAAAGATGCAACTATTCCTGTTTCAGTAGAGGGAAACACATTAGCAACTTGTGATTTGGCAGTGGGAATTCTAGGTTCACGATTACTAAGTGTGACTGGTGCTAATCTCTTAATCACAGTAGGCGGAAGTTGTTCATACTTTCCTAACATTTCCCGTAACTTAGAGATTGTGTGAATCAGATCTTGATTTTCAGAACGAATATTACCAGTAAAATTCATAACTTCTCTAGTGTAAGCAAGATAGTGATCAAGTTCGTTTGATGCTTCATCTCGAGTCTTTTTGAGTAAATCAAATATGACACCATATTCCTGTTTAACTTTTAAAAGTTCTTGTTCATATTTTGAGATTTGACTTTTCAAAGACACGTTTTGATCATCCAGTTGCTCAATTTTAGGATCAGAAGATTTTGCACTCAATTGAGCGATTTTCTTTTGAAAATTAAGTTGATGGTTGTGAATATCTTTTTCACACCATTGAAGACGACGTTTTGCATTGTAAATTTCCGTGTGTAATCGTTTATTTTCTGCTTTTAAAGACTCGATCTGAAGCACATTATCGGTGTTCTCAACAGTAACAACAGTTTCAACAATATCAGCAGAGATATAATCAGATGCAAATGGCAAGGCATGAAGTAACACAACATTATGGATATCAGCACAGATAACATCTTCCAAGAGTCGATCAACATCTTTTCTCAACAGTTTCTTTTTGCGTTTTGTGTTAGAAATAGATGTTTCTGTTTTCTCGAAAACATTTTTCATTACCCCAAGTTCCTTATGAAAATCCTTTTCCCAGGCAATTGCACAACTTTTCAAGTTTTTAACATTAGGTAAAAGATTTTTCTGAAAAATGTCTCTTTGTTCTCGCGCCAGAGGCGATTGAAAATGTTCAACTTTGATTTCAGATCGATATTCTATCTCATGTTGTAAAATTTTGAGGTCAGCCATGAAAATGTCAAAATATCGAAGAATTTTTCGATTTTCAGGTTGTGAGTTTACTTCACTAATGGAAGGTAAAGGACCATAAGTTTGTGCAAAGTCTGTTTTGGGATTAACAATAGAAGACTCAGGTGTTTTGATGATAACCCTTGGTGTGTTAGAAGAATCCGTTGGTGTGACGAAAGTGACTGCGTTTTTATAATTAAAAGGTTTGTTGTAAACAACGTTTTTTAATTTTGATCGACTCTCGTCTTCTGCATCTAATTCCTCTTGACGATGGTATTCAACAACACTCATGACAGTATTATCAATTTTGTATTATGCACTGGAAACTTCAGGAGTTGGTTTGAATGTTTTTAGTGAAAGCTTTGGTTTGTAATCAGCTAGATTTTTTCCATATCCTTTTGGATTGGGTTTTAAGGTAAACTTTTCAATAGCTGTTACGGATTCACCATGTTTGTAAACAACAGTTTTAAACTCTTTAAGTTTGTTTTGCAAGCCGAGAATTTCTTCAAGAAGGTCATCTACCCGATTCGTTGAATGCTTTTTGTATGCGGAGAACTGTTTTTGACAATTTAACAACTCAGCCTTAGCTTTTTGATTTTCCAAGGTGAGAGCGTTAATTTGCTTTTTATGTTCGTGTTTCAGTTGGTCTAATTCAGACAACAAAGCATTCTTCGAGGCAGCTAGATCACGCATCTGTCTCTCTAAATATTTTTCGTTTTGATGAGATTTTGCAAACGCGGCTTCAAAACCTTTTTCACGGTTTTCTTGAGTTTTGAAAAAATTGAGTTGCATTTGTAAACATTCAAAATCCTTGGTTAACAGTGCATTTTTACTTTTTAAGGATTGATTTAATGCATAACATTCCTCCATTTTGATTTTATGGTCTTGAATTAACCGAGCAAAATCCGGATGAGGCAACAGATCATCTTGTTCAACGTGAGTCTCAACATGATCATTCTTTAGATCCTCAAGTACGACCACGGAGTCAATTTGATTATCAAAGGAAACCATAAGGTCATCTTGATCGTCAAATGTAACTACAGGGTTAACTTGAAAATCATGAGAAGAAGATGTAGAAGACTCATTTTGAACAGTCTGATCCGTGCCGGATTCAGATATTGGTGGAGATATTAGTTCAGATATGATGATGGTTTGTTCGGGTACCTGAGACAAGCCATCAGTGTCATACACTGGGCCTGTATCACTCATGTGCAGCTCATGCATATTAGCCATCAACATAACAGCTGCATTAGCCTGCAAGTCCTCCATATCATCATCTGAGTCTGCATCTGCCATAAAGCTCTGTTCTTTGTCTGTGAGAGATCCACCAGCTTCATCCTTAAGAGCCAAAAGTAAGGCCTCTTTGAAATAAGCACTGCCCCTAGTCCTTGGCTTTGGGCATGCATTAGCCAGGTGTCCCTTCTCATTGCAGTTGTAGCATCTAAGACCATTTAACCGATTCTGAGCATTTCCCTGTTCCACCACTTGAGCTCTGTTGTTATTCCTACCCACAGCATTAAACCCTTGACCACCGCCCATCTGACGACCATAATCACGATTTTGAACTTCAACACGTCCATTGTTCACAACAGCTTGAGTCCGTGTGTTAGATGAGGAACGAATACGATTGTTGGATTTGTTGGTGTAACGGCCAAAAGCATTAGCAATCATCACAAATCCTTGTTGCAGTGCTTCGAACGGATCTGTTTCCTCAGTCGCTTCACTGACATATGCTTGAGCATTGTTGCTGTATGGAACCAATTGATTTTGTTGAGGTTGTGACTGTGAAGGTGTGTTTGAAGCAGTTGGTTGAGTTGCTGGTTGAGAGGGATAATTCTGTTGAGCATACAAGGCAAGTTGTTGATTGTCCGGTTGTGACTGTTTAGCAAATTGAGCACGGAGAATCCTTTCCCGATCAACTTCCTTTTCATGAGGCTTCAAGTAATCGTACAACAATCCATAAGTAGAATGATGCATATTCTTCGCTTGACGGAGAAAAATGACATACTTCTCCCATTCTGGACCAAGACTACTCAGGAACTTAGTATTCACTGCAATTCTTGGCATGATGATGTTGTGTTTATCCAAATCATTGATGATATCTGAAAATCGATGATGATAGGACTCTAGTGTCTCTCCAGGTTCAATCATGAAGTGTTCATAAGCCAAGTAAATTTTGGATTCCAAATCCTCCTGATTGAGTACAGATCCTTCCATAAGAAGACGAATATGATCCCACATTTTTTGTGCAGTCTTTTGAGCATCAACACTACGAAGAATTGGGTTTGGTAATCCTAAGAGGATGTATTCCATTGCAAGTTCATCAGCTTCATAGTGTAGAAGTTCTGTAGGATTTAAATCTGCAACATTAGCAATGTTGGTTTGTTCATCTCTTGGTGGAACAGCAGTTGGATCTCCGGGTACAATGACAGTAGGCATCTCAAATGGACCTTCCAAGATAACCTTCTTTAAGAACTTTCCATGTGGCTTCTTCAGATCACAAAACCTAAAGAACCTTATCACCCATTGATCGTAGTTTCCTGGAGTGAGCATTGGAGGTCTATCAAGTGATCCAGCTTCATGAATTGATTGTTGGCTGCTTAAAGCTTCACACATCTTAGCAAACCAAGTGGGTTCCTTCATAGTGCTTCGTGATGGATGTTGATTGAAATCGTTTGTGTAGGGTAGAGTTTGAAGACTTGGTGGTGGTTGAACCATTTGTGGTTGTGGAATTGTACCAAGTTGTGGAGTATGTTGCTGATTAAATTGTTGTTGATAAATAGCTTGTTGTTGATTCCATTGTTGATGTTGTGGAGTTAATTGTTGTTGTTGTTGATGAGTATAAGTGTGAGGGAAATAGTTAGAGTATGGTGGTTGAGACATGATGATAAACTTGTGTGGTAAAGATGGATCTTTGTAGTCGAATGAACCTTTGTTGATGAAGTATCCTTAGGCGTAGAAAAGACAAGAACCAAGTAGCACTTATGCGTAAAAACACCAAAAGTTACGCGTAACAATGAGGAGTTACGCGTAGGTTTTAGCTTACGCGTAAGTAGGGAAAAACACTAAAGTTAAGCGTAGACAAAAGTTAGGCGTAGAAACGTAGGCGTAGGATTACCTTATGCGTAGACCGTAGTTTACGCGTAAAGTGAATCTTATGCGTAGGAATTCTACGCGTAAGCTTATGCTTATGCGTAATTTTAGGGTTTTTTTGCCCAAATGATCTTTTACACTTCACAGTGCAACAGATATCCAAAGTCGACGTATTTTCAGACTTATCCAAGTAAGAAAACACGGATTAAACCAGAAAATTGAAGATCAAACCAAGGAAAATCTTACGCGTAATTTTAGGGTTTTGATACGCGTAGGATTACTCGTAACTTTGATTCTGCCCAAATGTGTTTCTAAACCAGTTTTTTGTTATGGAATAGCTTCAATAGTACCAAAAGAACACAAAAGTGTGAATTTTGATGTACCAAAACTGCTAAACGGGTTACGCGTAGAACGACACCCACGAACAAAAACAAGCTTAAAAACGTAAATCCACGCATAAAGTTTGAAACTTTTTGCCAAAAACAAGTATTTTAACACCTCAAAACATTGAAAGTACAAGAATCTTGGATTAAAAAGTGTAAAAAAACGAGTTTTTAAGATAACCAAAGAATGCGTTATCTCTACGCGTAAGATCCAAAACTAAAACTTCAAAAACAAACGAGTACACCCAACTATTTGGCGATTGATACCACTGTTAGGTCACTAGTTTTACAAACACAAGTTATAAGAGAAGAGATAAAGGCGATTGAACAAGTATCAAGCACACATACACAATAAGAGAGGCACGGTTAGGCGTAGGTGAATGTGTGAAAAGAATAACTTGAACAACCAACCCTCAAATGAGGGTTTACAAGAGTTTATATAGGCAAGGAGCTAGGGCAACACTCCCTCTCCTTTCCTATTCCTTATTGGGCTTGGATCAAGCTTATGGGCCTTCTACATAAGCTTGACCTTAAACAAACATAAAGGCCATAATAAAGCTACCTATTACATATGAAATATAAATACTTGAAATACTGTTTAGGAGTGATTCCAACACTAGCTTATCAGTGTGCTTCTTTTTACCTTTTAGCTTCATTTGAGTAGTTTTTAGTTTATTGTATCTTATTCCATCCTTTGTTTCAGTGTGCAAGCTTGTTTGAGCTTATTTCACTAAATAAGCTCATAAGCATAACTGTTGTGATCATAAGCTTGTAATTCAGCTTATTTGTAGTTTGTAAAATTTTTGTGTTTGTTAAAGTTTCATAATATCAGTAGTAAAGTAGTTTTCAAAAAGAAAATCCAGAAAAAGATCAATTTAAAATCAGTGATAGCATTTATTTAATAGGTTTTAGCTTTTTGAATTTTATTTTTAGCTTATTAATAAGCAAATCTTGTTTTTATACTTTTGTTAGTTTTCTGTCATCATATAGTATTTTTAGAAAAAGTTTCATAATTTTCCTAATCTTTTTAGTATTTATTATAATTTTAAATAGTTAATAATAGTAATTAATTAGTATTAAATAATTAAAAAGCATAAAAAATATCTTTTCAGTTCTAAAATTAGTTTTATCATATTTTAGATTTTTCCAAGTTAAAATTTCATTTTTCCAGGTTTATTTTATATTTTCTAGTAATTAAGTGTATTTTAAATAATAATTAATTAGTAATAATTAGATAAAAAGTGTGAAAAATATATTTTTAATTTTAAAATTAGTTTTATAATATTTTAGATTTTTCTGAATCATAATTTTATTTTTCTAGCCTTATTTTGTATTTTCTTCTATTTTAGAGTATTTATTAAATAGTTAAAATAGTTTTTAATTAATAATAATTAATTAAATAGTTTTAAAAATAATTTTCTTTTTCTAATAATTTTCTTTTATTTTTAGGATTCCAAAAATGTTATTTTCATATTTTTAGGTCTTTTATTTCTTAGATTTTACTTTTTATTTTGTACGTGTACGTAGTTTTTAAACGTACGTTTTACGTTTCTTTTATCTGATTGTTGTGCTTTCCATTTCTGTCTCCAATTCCATTCCAATCAATCAGTAGTGTAATTTCTCATCCAAAACCTTTACTGATCACTATCCTTAGTGATCACTCTATCATCTGAGTTTGTTTTGACACACCATTGAGTCTCCGTGGGACTTAACGACCCGGGAATTCATTGTATTCTCCAGGACTTCATTGTATTTGTGTTTTAAGCAGTTTTAAGCTTCTTACGGTTAGCCATTCACAAGTGGCTAGCTTGTGTGAGGTAGCTTGACGGTTTAGCACAGATCAGGCACTCTGGATCAACGAATCCTTCGGGTTGGCTGACATAAACCGTTTCTTTCAGTTGTCCGTTGAGAAACGCAGTTTTGACATCCATTTGAAAGACCGTCATATTCATATGAGCCGCGAACGCGAGAAATATCCGAATAGCCTCAAGACGAGCAACCGGAGCAAAAGTTTATTCAAAGTCTATTCCCTCTTCCTGAAGATAACCCTTAGCAACTAGACGTGACTTGTTTCGGATGAAGTTCCCTTCAGCATCCAATTTGTTTTTCCAAATCCATTTTAGACCAATGACGTAGACCCCTGTTGGTCTTTTAACCAGTTCCCATACTTCAAGACGTTTGAATTGGTTGAGTTCTTCCTGCATGGATTCAATCCAGTTGTCTTTTGTCATTGCGTCTTTAATGTTTTTAGGCTCAGATTGGCAGACAGTGAGTGCATATATGCAATGTTCACCGTCTGTGTGAAGACGTTGTCTCGTAACGACTGGTTGATTTGGGTTGCCAATAATATTAGCCAGAGGATGGTCTTTTGTCCATCGATGTGTAGAGGGTTGATGTTGATATACATTGTGCAGATTCTGAGGATTCAAATGGTTTGTTGAAGATTCCGCGACATCTGGTGCAGCAGTCTCATTAGCAAACGGGTTGAAGAACGCATTTGGATCAAAATCTGCAGGTGGGGGTACTTCATTCAGAATATCATCAGCCGGTTCATCATTGTTGGAAGCGGTTTGTTCAACTGTTGTTGTGGAGTCAACTGGTGTAGGTGCATCTTCAACAGTAGTTGTTGTAGCAGGTGTATCAGGTATAGGAATATTATCAGGTTGTGCAGCAGAAACAACGGATACACCTGGAGCACGTTCATCAATATCGTCACTGAACAGAGGAGCAAATAACCTTTCCATTTGTTGACGAGTTAGCTGGGGGCTTTGTTCAGCTGATGATGGGGTTTGAGGGAAGTTTAAACGGTTGTGACCGGGTTCTAAGCTGTTATACTCAGAAGCCATTTCCGTGAGTTCATCAAAATGAGCATGAATTGTTTCCATCACCTGTTTTGTACGACGATTCCAGATCCGGTAACCTTTAGAATTCTCACAATATCCAATAAAGACTCCAATGTCAGCTTTGGCTTTGAGCTTTCCAAAATCATCACGATCATTATTCGGATAGCAAAGGGATCCAAATATATGAAAGTGTTTGAGATTCGGTTTGTGGTTGTGGACAAGCTCGAAAGGTGTTTTGTTGTGGCGTTTTGTGATCATAGAACGGTTTAGAGTATAACATGCAGTAGATAAGGCTTCTGCCCACAAGTAATCTGGAAGTTTAGCATTGATTAACATTGTTCTTGCAGCTTCCACTAACGTTCGGTTTCGTCTTTCAACAACTCCGTTTTGTTCTGGTGTACGTGCAATAGATGTTTGATGCTGAATTCCCACTTTCTCATAGAATTCACGAAGGGTTTGGTTAAAAAATTCAGTACCTTTGTCTGTTCTGATTAGTCTGACGGTGTTGCGGAGCTGAACCTGTATTTTCGTGAGAAAGGTGATGATCATTTGTGGAGCTTGGTCTTTGCTTCGAAGAAAGTAGACCCAAGTCCATCGTGAGTAGTCATCAACAATTACTAAGATGTAGCGTTTGCCATTGATCGTTTGCACGCGCATCGGGCCACACAAATCCATGTGAAGAAGATGAAGCACATGCTGAGAGCTGTGTTCCACCTTTGAAGGAAAATGGGCACGAGTGCTATTTCCTTGTTCACAGGCTGAGCAAAGATGATCTTTTGAATACCGTAATTGTGGGAGACCTTCAACTCGTTTGTGTCGAGCAAGGTTGGTGATGGTTTGAAAGTTTAGATGTGAGAGACGACGGTGCCATAGCCAGGATTTTGTTGATGTTGCCTTTGAAAGTAAGCATATGGGAGATGAAGCAACCATGTCTTGCATAGAGATAGTGTAGAGACTAGAATTACGCGAGCCAGACATAAGGTCATTTCCTTGTAGATAACGAATGAAACAAGTTTTCTCCCTAAAAGCAACCTCCAAATCTCCATCATAAAACTGACCTACTGAGAACAGATTATGACCGAGGCCTTCCACATAGTAAACCCTGCTGATTTCGATGTTCCCATTGACATAATCTCCGTAGCCCATGATAGCTTCGAAGTGATCATTCCCGAACCTGACAGTACCAATGAACTTTGCAATAAAGTTTGATAACAGTTTAAGGTTGCCTGTCATGTGTCGGGAACATCCGCTATCAACAATCCAGAGAATGATCTGTATCACCTGCATTACACACAGACGACACAGATGGAATAGAAGTAGATGTGGAACCCGAAATGTTAGAGGGTTCCGAAGCAGGTATATGAGACATGCACACATTAATGACTTTAGGCATCCATTTAAATCCTAGTGTGTTATATATCCATGTCTGCCATCTATGACTACTCTTAACACTCAAATGTTAGAGGGTTCCGAAGCACATTATCAATATTCTCAACACTCATAACAGTATCATTAATTTTATATTCTGCACTGGAAACTTCAGGATTTGGTTTGAATGTTTTGAGGGAAAGCTTTGGTTTGTAATCAGCTAGATTTGGTCCATATCCTTTTGGATTGGGTTTTAAAGTAAACTTTTCAATAGCTGTTACTGATTCACCATGTTTGTAAACAACAGTTTTAAACTCTTTAATTTTGTTTTGCAAGCCAATAATTTCTGCAAGAAGGTCATCTACCCGATTCGTTGAATGCTTTTTGTATGCTGAGAACTGTTTTTGACAATTTAACAACTCAACCTTAGCTTTTTGATTTTCCAAGGTGAGAGCGTTAATTTGCTTTTTATGTTCATGTTTCAGTTGTTCTATTTCAGACAACAAAGCATTCTTCGAAGCAGCTAGATCACGCATCTGTCTCTCTAAATATTTTTCGTTTTGATGAGATTTAGCAAAAGCGGCTTCAAAACCTTTTTCACGGTTTTCTTGAGTTTTGAAAAAGTTGAGTTGCATTTGTAAGCATTCAAAATCCTTGGTTAACAGTGCATTTTTGCTTTTTAAGTCCTTATTTAATGCATAACATTCCTCCATTTTGATTTGATGGTCTTGAATTAACCGAGCAAAATCTGGAGGAGGCAACAGTTCGGCTTGTTCAACGTGAGTCACAACATGATCATTATTTAGATCCTCAAGTACAACCACGGAGTCAATTTGATTATCAAGGGAAACCATAAGTTCATCTTGATCGTCAAATGTAACTACAGGGTTTATTTGAAAATCGCCAGAATGAGGTGTATATGACGCATTTTGAACAGTCTGAGCCGTGCCGGATTCAGATATTGGCGGAGATATTAATTCAGATATGATGATGGTTTGTTCGGGTACCTGAGACAAGCCATCAGTGTCATACACTGGGCCTGTGTCACTCATGTGTAACTCATGCATATTAGCCATCAACATAACAGCTGCATTGGCCTGCAAGTCCTCCATATCATCATCTGAGTCTGCATCTGCCATAAAGCTCTGTTCTTTGTTTGTGAGAGATCCACCAGCTTCATCCTTAAGAGCCAAAAGAAGAGCCTCTTTGAAATAAGTACTGCCCCTAGTCCTTGGCTTTGGGCATGCATTAGCCAGGTGTCCCTTCTCATTGCAGTTGTAGCATCGAAGACCATTCAAACCATTCTGAGCATTTCCCTGTTCCACCACTTGAGCTCTGTTGTTATTCCTACCCATAGCATTAAACCCTTGACCACCTCCCATTTGACGACCATAACCACGATTCTGAACTTCAACTCGTCCATTGTTCACAACAGCCTGATTTCGTGTATTGGATGAAGAACGAATACGATTGTTGGATTTGTTTGTATAACGGCTAAAAGCATTAGCAATCATAACAAACCCCTGTTGCAATGCTTCGAACGGATCGGATTCCTCATTAGTTTGACTATGAAGTGCTTGATCATTGTTGTTGTTGTATGGAACCAATTGATTTTGTTGAGATTGCTGTGATGGATCGTTTGGTGTGACTGAGGCAGTTGGTTGAGTTGCTTGTTGAGGAGGATAACTTTGTTGAGCATATAAGGCAAGTTGTTGATTTTCCGGATGTGTAGGTGGAGCAATTTGAGCACGGAGAATCCTTTCCCGATCAACTTCCTTTTCATGAGGCTTCAAGTAATCGTACAACAATCCATATGTAGAATGATGCATATTCTTCGCTTGACGGAGAAAAATGACATACTTCTCCCATTCAGGACCAAGACTACTCAGGAACTTAGTATTCACTGCAATTCTTGGCATGATGATGTTGTGTTTATCCAAATCATTGATGATGTCTGAAAATCGATGATGATAAGACTCTAGTGTCTCTCCAGATTCAATCATGAAGTGTTCATAAGCCAAGTAAATTTTGGATTCTAAATCCTCCTGATTGAGTACTGACCCTTCCATAAGAAGATGAATATGGTCCCACATTTCCTTTGCAGTATTTTGAGCATCAACACTTCGAAGAATTGGGTTAGGTAATCCTAAAAGGATATATTGCATTGCAAGCTCATCAGCTTCATAGTGTAGAAGTTCTGTAGCATTTAGATCTGCAACAGTAGCAATGTTGGTTTGTTCATCTCTTAGTGGAACAACATTAGGATCTCCGGGTACAATGACAGTAGGCATCTCAGATGGACCTTCCAAGATAACCTTCTTTAAAAACTTTCCATGTGGCTTCTTCAGATCACAAAACCTAAAGAACCTTATCACCCATTGATCGTAGTTTCCTGGAGTGAGCATTGGAGGTCTATCAAGTGATCCAGCTTCATGAATTGATTGTTGGCTGCTTAAAGCTTCACACATCTTTGCAAACCAAGTGGGTTCCTTCATAGTGTTCCTGGATGGATGTTGATTGAATTCATTTGTGTAGGGTTGAACTTGAAGACTTGGTGGTGTTTGAACCATTTGTGGTGGGGGAATTGCACCAAGTTGTGGAGTATGTTGTTGATTAAATTGTTGTTGATAAATTGCTTGTTGTTGATTCCATTGTTGATGTTGTGGAGTTAGTTGTTGTTGTCGTTGAGGATAAGTGTAAGGGAAATAGTTAGAGTATGGTGGTTGAGACATGTTGAAAACTTGTGTTGGTAAAAATGGATCTTTGTAGTCGAATGAACCTTTGTTGATGAAGTGTCCTTAGGCGTAGAAAAGACAAGAACCAAGTAGCACTTATGCGTAAAAACACCAAAGGTACGCGTAACAATAAGGAGTTACGCGTAGGATTTAGCTTACGCGTAAGTAGGGAAAAGCACTAAAGTTAGGCGTAGACAAAAGTTAGGCGTAGAAAGTTAGGCGTAGGATTTTCTTATGCGTAAGACTAGGCTTAGGCGTAGGAAAAATCTTAGGCGTAGAATTTCTACGCGTAAGCTTATGCTTATGTGTAATTTTAGGGTTTTTGCCCAAATGATCTTTTACACTATCACAGTGCAAAAGATATCCAAAGTCGACGTATTTTCAGACTTATCCAAGTAAGAAAACACGGAATAAACCACAAAAATGAAGATCAAACCAAGGAACCACTTACGCGTAGTTTTAGGGTTTTACTACACGTAGAAATGCACGAAATTTTGATTCTGTCCAAAAGTGTTTCTAAACCAGTTTTTGTGTGATAAAATAGCTTCAATAACACCAAAGCCTCTAAAACATTTACGAGTAGGATAGAACCCTCGTTCAAAAAGTAGATGAAAAACAACGATCCACGCATAAAGTTTGAAACTTTTTGCCAAAAACAAGTATTTTAACACCTTAAAACGTTGAAAGTACAAGAATCTTGAATTAAAAAGTGTAAAAAACAAGTTTTTAAGTGAACCAAAGTATCAAACGTGTGTTTTAAGCGTAGGATCGAAACCCACTTAAAAAACAAACACGATTCACCCAACTAGTAGGCGATTGATACCACTGTTAGGTCACTAGTTTTACAAACACAAGACTATGAGAAAGAGATAAGGCGATTGAACAAGTAAAACAAACACAAACACACGATATACTAAGATGGTTATGCGAAGAGTGTAGGTGAAAGAAATAACTTGAACAACCAACCCTCAAATGAGGGTTTATAAGAGTATTTATAGGAGGGAAGCTAGGGCAACACTCCTAGTTCCCTTCCTTTCCTTTATGGGCTTGGGCCTAAGCTCATGGGCCTTCTACATAAGCTTAAGGCTAATAACAAACATAAAGGCCATAATAAAGCTAACTATTACATATTAATCACTAACACTTGATTATGGATTAGGAGTGATTCCAACACAGACCATGGGATTATTTGACTATCCTTGGGTCTAAGTAACACACAAACGTGTTATATGGTTTCACAAGGATGAGTTGGAGTATTATGAAGGCTTAGACATCACATAGAACTCATGGTTTGGTCTTTTTAAAACGTTATGAGGGGTCGTTTGGTCGAGAAATACTCAAAGGGTCTAACAACTTGTGTAACATGACCAATTTTGAGAATGAGGGCACGCATAGGTTTAGTGGGAAGTGAGAGAACTCTTAACATGCTTAGAAACTCATTTGAGGTCGTTTAGAACACATTAGGACTCCTTATAAATCGTTTAGTATTTATTTTGATCAAATTGGGTAAGTTTGAGAAATGGGTGAACTTGCTTAGCTTTGGTGTTTATTTTCTGTCCAAACGATCGTATAAGATGTTTATTTTAGTTGTTCTTGATTCTTAGCAATGTGATAAAATGATCCATGTAATTAGTTTTATAGCTTGTGAGTCGAATTTGCAAGATAACAAGTCAAACTGATCATATGTTGAGTCATTTGTTAAGTGTGTTATTGGATTTGCTTTTTGGCTTAGGATTGGATTAGTCCCGTTTAGAAAATAATTAAGGGTTCGTTTAGTGTATAGTTGGGTTTAGTGATGGGCTAAGTGTTAAACGTGGCCCATTAGGTGTTATTGGATCCAAATTGGTATGTTAGGCCCATTAAGAGAAAAGTGGGAACCAAGGGGGATTGTGAGGTGTATTGTGGTGTTTTGGTGATCAAAACATTACTAGGGTTCATTTTGTACATGTTTAAAAATATCATGGTACGTGTGTGAGCTCGTTCCAAGGGAGTGTGTGAATCACATAACATATATTGATTCGTTGTTGCACAGTTTAAACAAAAGTTTAAATTCTTGCCTAAAAATGGGTGTGTGAACAGTAATACATAATTAATCCTTGATTAACGTTTATTAATAACTGGGGGATTTTTACAGGATGTTACAGTACCTACCCGTCTTTATGTTTGTGGTGGTTGTGATTGTTTACGAAAACAAATGTGGGTATTTGGCGCGAATTTGGTCCTCATGCTCCCAAGTATACTTGGGTCCTCGCTTAGAGTTCCATCGAACTTTAATGATGGGGATACGGTTTTGATTTAGTTGTTTCACTTACCTATCCATAATTTCCACGGGCTCTTCCGTGAAAGTGAGTTTTTCATCGAGTCGGATCTCTTTTAGAGGGATTACAAGAGATTCGGCGGATAAGCACTTCTTCTGGAAGCTCCAGTTGATATGCCACTGGGCCAATCCTTTCCAGGATTTAAATTGTCCAATGTACCTCGGGTTTAACTTTCTGCACTTTCCAAAGCAAACCATCCCTTTCCACAAAGATACTTTCAACATAACTCTATCTTCTACCTGAAATTTCATTGGTTTCTGTCTTATATCAGCATAACTCTTTTGTCTATCTTTAGCAGCTTGCAGACGTTGTCTAAATTTAAATATCTTTGTTTCCATTATTTAATGTATTAGTTCAGGTCCTGTGAGTTGTACTTTTCCTACCTCGGCCCAACAAACAGGTGATATGCACTTTCGACCATACAGTGCTTCAAACGGGGCTGCCTTGATACTGGCATGATAGTTGTTGCTGTACGATAATTCTGTCAATGGCAAGTGTTTATCCAACCTTTACCAAAATCGATTACACATGCTCTAAGCATGTCTTCCAGAGTTTGAATCGTTCTTTCACTCTGCCAATCAGTTTAGGGGTGATATGCGGTGCTCATATTTAGGCGGGTACCCAAAGTTTTTATGCAACGACTGCCAAAATCTAGAGGTGAATCAGCTATATCTATCAGAGATAATGGAGATGGGTACTCCGTGTCGGGGTCACTATTTCTTTAAGATACAGCTGTGCGAGTGTGCTCATTTCATCAGTTTCTTGGATTGGTAAAAAATGAGCAGACTTTGTGAGTCGATTAACGATAACCCATATGGTGTCTAATCCGGTGGATGTCTTCGAGAGTTTGGTGATGAAGTGCATTGTAATCCGTTCCCATTTCCATACGGGAAGATTGGGTTGTGTGAGTAATCCTGATGGTCTCTGACATGTTGCCTTTACCCTGGCACAAGTCAAACATATCCCGACATACTCAGCGATGTCGGCCTTCATGTTTAGCCACCAATAAAGTTTCTTAAGATCCTGATACATTTTATCAGAATCAGGGTAAATGGAGTACTTCGATTTGTGGGATTCATGCATGATGAGGTCTTGCATACCTCCGTAGAGTGGAACCCAACTTCTTTCTTTAAAACAGAGCATTCCGTTCGCTCTCTTTACAAAGTTGTTCTTACTATCTGGCATGCCGTAAATCTTTTCACTGGGTCGGTTATCTTCTCTGAGGGCTTCAGACTGAGCTTTGAGGATTTGTGATGGGAGTGGTGAACAAATCGTCATTCCTAACTATCAGACTCGGAGGGGTTTAATACGCTCCTTTCTGCTTAAAGTGTCGGCCACAACGTTCGCCTTCCCTGGATGATAGCGAATTTCGCAATCATAATCACTGAGTAGCTCTAACCATCGACGCTGCCTCATGTTTAACTCCTTCCGATCAATAATGTTTTGAAGACTCTTGTGATATGTGAATACCGTACACTTGGTGTCGTACAGGTAGTATTTCCATATCTTAAGAGCAAATACTGCTGCTCCTAATTCCGGATCATAAGTTATATCGTTTTCTTCATTCTTCTTAAGTTGTCGAGAAGCATAGGCTATTACCTTGCTCCTTTGCATCAGTACTGCGCCTAAACTGAGGTGTGATGCATCACAGTTCATCACGAAATCTTCACTTCCTTCGGGTAGTGCTAAGATGGGTGCTTCACAAAGATTTTGCTTCAAGAGTTGGAAAACTGACTCTTGTTTTCCTCCGCACTCATACTTCTTGTTCTTCTGGGTGAGTTCGGTCAGAGGCTTGGCGATTTTTGAGAAACCTTCTATGAATCTTCTGTAGTAACCTGCAAGTCCTAGAAATTTCCGAATCTCTGTAGGGCTGGTAGGGGATGCCCATTCTTTTACTGCTTTATCTTGGTTGGGTCTACGTGAATGCCTTGACTATTGATGACATGTCCAAGAAATTGTACATTTTGGATCCAAAAATCATATTTGGAGAATTTAGCATACAATTGTTCTGCCTTGAGCAACTCTAAGATGGCTCTTAGATGTTCAGCATGTTCTTCTTGGTTGCGGGAGTAGATGAGAATATCGTCTATGAAAATGATCACGAATTTATCCAAGTATGGTTTGCATACTCGGTTCATCAAGTCCATGAATACTGCAGGTCCATTGGTCAAACCAAATGGCATCATTTGAAATTTGTAATGACCGTAACGTGTTTTGAAGGTGGTTTTGGGAATATCTTCTTCTTGAACTCTCAGCTGGTGATATCCTGACCTTAAATCAATCTTCGAGTAAATGCTCCATCCTTGAAACTGATCAAATAAGTTGTCAATCCTGGGTAGCAGATACCGGTTCTTTATGGTGAGCTTGTTCAACTCTCTGTAGTTGATACACATTTGGAATGATCCGTCCTTCTTTTTAACGAATAACACTAGAGCTCCCAGGGTGAGGAACTGGGTCGGATGAATCCTTTATCCGAAAGCTCTTTCAACTGTTCAGACAACCCCTCCATTTCGGATGGTGCTAACCTGTAGGGTGCTTTTGCTGTTTCTGGCACTAAATCAATCTGAAACTCTACTTTACGAACAGGCGGAAGACCGGATAACTCTTCAGGAAATACTTCAAGAAAATCTATTACTACGGGCACATCTTCAAGTCGCTTCTGCCCCGACTTGTTTTCCGTCACTTGAACCATAAACACTTAACATCCTTCATTCAGGTACTTCACCGTCTGGATAAATGAGATAATACCAAATCGGGTCTTACTTTGGTCGCCTTGGACAATAAGGGTCTCACCATTTAGGGGAATATGGACGGTTTTCTCATCGCAGACTATCCTAGCACGGTGTTGGGACAACCAATTCATACCAATAATAACGTCAAAACTACCAAGCTGAATAGGCATGAGGTCGATAAGGAAGGGTTGGTTTTGTAAGATTATAGTGCAACCTCGTATTACGGTGTTAGTGCCTTTAGGTTTCCATTAGCTATTTCGATTTCATAGATGGTGTCTAACTTAGTTGGAGCAATGTTTAATAGAGAAGCAAAGGAAATAGACATAAAGCTCTTATCGGCACCAGAATCAAATAAAACTTTTGCACTTTGCTAATTAATTAAAAACGTACCCGTGACAATGTCAGGGTCTCGTGGTGCATCTCCATCTCCTAGCACATATACTCTTCCACGGGCGGGGTTTTTAGCATTCTGGTTTGTGCATTGGTTCTTGTAATGCCCCTTTTCTCCACACTGGTGACACACCACAACCACTGGTTGGTGGCCTTGCAGTCAATGGTCTTATGACTTGTACTTTGGCACTTTCCACACTTGGCGGTGCAAGGTCATGTGTGATGCAGCTTGCATCGGTTACACAAGGGTTGATTTCTGGCGTAAGGAATCCTGTCAGTTGGTGCAACAATATAAGCCTTGGCAGATTCCTGCCTGCGGTTTTCTCTGTGATGGTGGTTGTTGCGGCTCTATCGGCAGTTGTGATTACGGTAATTGTTGTTGTGGTACCTGCTGTTGCTGTGAGGGGTGGTTCTCTGATCATCATTCTTTCGTTTAAGATCAGTATGCCCGATAGTTGATTTACGCTTAATTTCCCGATCTAGTAGCTTTTGGGCAATGGTCATTGCTTCTTCAAGTATTGGAGGTCTGGACGCAGTAACATTCCCTTCAATACTTTAAGGTAGTCCCTTAAGGTACTGTTCCAATGTCCTGTCGAGATCTGGCACCATAGTTGGGCACAGTGCAGCCAACTCTTGGAATCTTTTGTTATACGCTCTTAGGTCAACTCCTTTCACAACCAAATGGTGAAATTCATCTTCCAGTTTCATGACTTCGTTACGGGGGTAGTATTTCTTCAGCATTTTCTGCTTGAGCTCAGACCAAGAGATCCGATGTGCCTCCTCGGTACCCATAGTTTGAGTTATAGCATTCCACCATGATTAGGCCTCACCCAATAGAGTTCCTGTAGCATACATGACTTTCCATTTGTCAGGGCAACCGTTCCTCATGAATACAGTTTCAGAATGCTCAAACCATTGAGCCAATTCGGTTACTCCTCCAGTACCCTTAAAGTAAGCTGGTTGGCAGCTCATAAAATCCTTGTAGGTACATTTGTGTGGGGTGATAGTCACGCTTTCTCCAGTGGACCCGTTGATACTGCTTGAACGGGCCACTGGAGCTTCTTGGTTTTCGAGTGCAACAGCCATGCCATCGGCTATCATTTTACAGATATCTTACGGAGTCATGGCTGGTGTCGGTGGGGTAGCTGCTCTTCTTGTGTGTGCCATACTTCTATTAATAAATTAAGAAAACACAAGTTTAGATTTTTATATTATGACCAGGCTGGAATATCTCAAGTAAATTTATGTCATAATGATATTGTTGTTATGTGGAATTACAACCATTTACGTCTATATGAATCACAAAATCACAGCATGTCCAAAGATTATTTTATGTAGATATATGAAGTGATTAGCACTTGGTATGGGATTACTAAAGAACAAAGTGATTCATCATCTACAAAAGCTGAAGTGCAACAACTTTCTTTACATTCATCAAGTTTTCTTCCGAAACACTCATTATTAAAGTTTTCCATTATTATAACCCAAACATAACACATAGAGAATCATCACAATCTTAAGCATCACGACATGTATGAATACAATTCACAACACACATGAATATAAGACAAAAACCATAGAAGTATAAATCAACATCAATATATAGCAAAATCCATAACCATAATATAACGTTAATAAACTTGATCCATTGGTCTTTTATTAAGTTACATATAACAGGGTAGATGTCTCAAAACTATACAAGATGTAATCCATGTCTAACTCCCGGAAGTCTACTCCGTACTCTCCCTGAGCTCTGACATATGGTCCAGTAGTGTCTGTTGTTTGACTCACCTCTCTGTAACAAGTGTCTCCAGTGTATCTATCCGCTCTGCATGACGCTCTAGCTACGTTATGATGGTGGTGGGTGTGCGGGCTACTGCTGTCCTAGATGACTCTCCGGTCTCGTAGACTCGACCCGGAGGGGAAAAACCTGGTGGAAATGGCATGTATGAAGAGGTGCGGGATAATTCATCATCCGGTGGTGAGGTGGGAGGTGTGACTTGGCGAGGTGCCAATGGGTAAGTCTGTGTAAGTGTATCAAAGAGGTAGTCCGGCATAACTGGCGGTAGTGGAGGTGAGGCTGCTGGTGGTGACATGGAATGCTCGGGGGAAGAGGGTGGTGATGGTCCAAACATGTCCAGAGGATGCGGGTGATGATGGTGGTGGTGGTACAACAGGGACCCTGGGTGCTCGCACTATCCTGCGAGGAGTGTGTATCTTGATAGGACCATTAGGGTACCTCCTAAATGGTCTCATGAAGGGTTCTGGCTCGTAAGGTTGGAGAATCCTAACTCGTCGGCCTTTGAAGACCTGTGGGGGTGGTTGTGTAGGTAGGGGAGTCTCTGATCTAGGGGCATGTGTCCACTCCCAAGTCTGTGCAATCCGGTCATCTGATGACGGGGAGCTGGGGTCGCCAGCTGATGCCACAGGTGAAATTGAGGGAGTAGGAAGAATTTCACCCTCTTCAAAGGGCTCTGTCTCTCTGTCAGATGCATGTAGTCACTGTTGTGACTCCATGTACTGATCATGCGTTAGTGGATGAGAAATATGTGCTTGTCTGGCTTCCACATATGGGTCATCTGGTAAAGGTGTGTATGTTGGTACTGTAAGTGACACTGCTAGGGTAGGAACAACTTCACCCTCCTCAAAGGGCTCCCGTTTCACTAGATAAGGCTCTCGACACTACAGGGGTCGATGCACCATGAGGTATTGGGGATGTAGTGGAAGATAGATTATCCTCAATATCTGCCTCAAACGAGGAAGTGGTGTGGTGTGGGGATAAAGACATGGTACTGTAATAACCCAGTCATTAGTAAATGTAAGTTATATGCATAGAATCAAGTATACAAAATCATCAAGAGATAGTCCGGGGGAGGGAGTGCAACATCCTTAACAAGGTATTGAAAGTACGTAGGCACGGAGTGTTGGGATATGAAATGTCAAAGTACTGAAGAGTTAAAGTACTGAAGAAGTCAAAGTACTGCTAAAGTATAAAGTCAAAGTACTGCTCGATACATTAAAGTACTGCATGCTTAAAGGACTGCTATGCAAAGTCGTTAAGGATTAATGTGTAAATTCTAGAATGTTCTAAGCTTAATATAGTATTACTTGTCGTAAAAGGTTATAATTGTAAACCGACTAGGGTTATCCTTAAGCCTATAAAACTTTATTAAGTAAATTCCGCATACTTAATAGAGTTTGCTCAGTGTTTCATTGTTAATAACTTAGGATTTATCCGAGGTTATTAAACCCTTAACAAGCTATATAGTTAGTTTGGTTAGAGTACATCGATCCAACAAGTGGTATCAGAGCTTGTGTGGAAACTCTGACTAAGAAGAAACCTTAAAACCTAGTTAACAACAAAAACCTAAAGATGTCGACTGAAGCTGTTCCACCCCCATCCATCACCTCACTAAGAATACCAATCATTAAGAAGGGAGAATATGACCTATGGAGCATGAAGATGAGGCAGTACATTGCTATTACAGACCATGCACTATGGAATGTAATTGTCAATGGTAATGAAGTAGTTCCAGAACCTGTAGAGATTCCTGGACAACCTAAACCACCCAAAGCCGTTTTACCTGCTGCAACAATAAGAAATCAAGAGAAGGCTCTCAACATACTGTTATCTGCTATTCCTAATGGTCATCTACTCAAGTTCCATGATGCTAAGGATGCAAAGCAACTCTGGGCTGCTCTCAAGACAAGGTTTGCAGGTAATGATGCTTCCAAGAAAATGCACAGAAATCTGTTGAAGCAGCAGTTTGAAACATTCACTGTTGGAGAAAGAGAAGGCCTTGATGCTGCCTATGACAGATTCCAAAATCTTCTCAGCATGCTGGAGCTATACAAAGCAGAGGTTTTAGTTGAAGATGATAATCTAAAGTTCTTAAGGAGTTTGCCATCGACATGGCATGTGATTGCTACTATGATCAGAGGACAACCTGGTTTGGATGTTATGGACTTTGATGATCTTTACAATCATCTGAAGGTGTATGAGCATGAGATGAATGGCCAAACTAGTTCAAAATCTCAAAGTATTGTCTTTTTGTCATCTGAAAAGAGAGGCAGTACTTCCACTAAAAGTACTGCTTCTCCTACTAAAAGTACTGTTGCTCAAAGTACTGTTGCCTTTTCTACCCCTACCTTTGCTCAACAACCCTCACCAACAAATACCATCCACTCAGATGAAGTTGTATGCTCATTCTTTGCACAACAAGCTACTCTACCTGTTACTTATGAAGAAGATTTGTCACAAATTGAAGAAGATGCTCTTGAAGAAATTGATATCAGGTGGCAAGTTGCTATGATCACTGCAAGGATCAGGAAGTTTATGATGAAGACATGAAGAGGCATTGACTTCAAACCAAAACAGGGAATCACTTTTGACAAGTCCAAGATTGAATGCTTCAATTGTCAAAAGACTAGACATTTTGTAAGGGAATGCAGGTTTGCTAAATATCAAGCAAACAGGATGACTGAGAAACCAAAGCTTGAGCTAAAAGAAATTCCTATTACAGAAACAAAAGCTTTGGTTGCTCAAGAGAATCTATCAGAGGTTGACTGGAGTGATGAGTTTGATGATGAACCAGTAACCTACTGTATGGTAGCTGTGAAGGAATCAGTGGAAGAGTTTGATTGTAGCACAGCTTTTGAAGAGGACCTTGGACATGCTGCTTTGGAATCCAGAGATGGTATAGGAAGCTTTGATTGGAGCATGGAGAATGAAGATGATCCTGTTCTACTTGCTATGGTAGCCACTTCACCAAATTCACCCCTATCTCTGAGGTATGCTCTAAGTGTCATAATTTTTATCAAAAAGTGCTAAATGATTATGTTACTGAAAGAGATAATTATCAAAGGGCTAGGTCTAAGGTAGCTGGTTATCAAATTACTTTAGAGTCTATGGAAGCCAAAATAATAACTCATGAAAATAATGAAATGGCTTGGGCAGAAAAGTATGAACAACAGGATTATCAGTTAAAATTAAGTGAATGGAAGTTAAATTGTAAAATTTCTGAAATTGAGAAACTGACTAAGGAGAGAGATGAATTGTTAGCAAAGTTTGGTGCTTGGAAAGAATCTGGTCTTTCTCATGTCACTTATGTTGAAAAACAGAGAAGGGCTTACAATAGAACTGGACTAGGTTTTGGTATGGATTTCAGTAGCATAGAAGAAAACCCACCTAGTGATAAGGATGACCTTGATTTTGAGGATATAACAACTAGTGATGATGAACTTATTAACTATGTAGACACAACTAGTAATGAGGAATCACTTAGTGAACCACCTCCTGAATATAAGAAAGACAAAGGTTATCATGCTGTCCCTCATCCCACTGGTAGTCATCAACCTATTAGACCTGATGTTTCTCGTTTTGGTGTAGACAACCTAGAGTTTAGGAAAAAGCTTACTAGTCAATCTAGGTTTGAAACCCCAAAAGAAACTGTTGAAAAATCTAAGGATAATGATGTTAAAAGTCAAGCAGTACCTTCAACTCAAAGTACTGCTACATGTTCAGCAGTACCTTTAGGAAAACCTTCTCAAAATACTGCTAAACCTTTTTGGGATAATTTTGGTCAAAAACAGTTTTAATCATTCACCTAGAAGACATAATAGTTTTTGTCATAGACATAGAGGAAGCAATTTTGGGAGTTTGGGTCAAAAATTGTGTTTTGTTTGTTATAGTCCTGATCATCTGATTAAGCACTGTGACTTTCACTCAGAGTACCTAAGCAAATTCCCAAAGAACAGAACTGCCAACCAAAAACCAAGGGAGACTAAACCAGTTTGGAATCATTCACATAGGGTTAACCATAACAACTTTTCACAAGACTATGGGTACCCTCACCAGAGAAGACCTTTTTCAAAACCGCCAGTACCTGCAAACACTTTCCAAGGTACTGTTAAGCCAAAACCAGTACTTTCTCAAAGTACTGCTCAGTTTTCACCAAACACCTTTTGGAATAGGAACCCTAGGAGATCTAATTACTATCAATCTAGAAGGCGTTACAACTCAAAGAAAGTAGATAGATCAAGGGACTCTACACCAGAAGTTAAAACCAAATGGGTTAAGAAGGAAAGTACTGATGGGGAACAAACAGTACTTTCAGTAAGTTAAAGTGAAACAGAGATTTTGGTTGATAATAATAAAGTAAACTTGAATGAAAAAGAGATTTTTATTGAAAAACAAACACTAGTTTTGGAACAACCAAAGATAATTGATCATGTACTTAAAGATAGTGGCAATTACATACTTAAAGAATTTAAGTATGTAACTCCACAAGGGGAACACAAGTCAGTAATGGCTTGGGTTCCTAAAATTAACTAACTCTTTTATCTTTGTGCAGGGCAACCCAGAAGAGGAGCTTAAAGATCATCTAATTGTGGATAGTGGTTGCTCTGGAAGCATGACAGGAGACAAGGAGATTCTGTCAGATTATAAGTCATATTGTGGAGGAAGAGTTGCATTTGGGAATGATACTAGTGGAGGTAGAATTAGTGGGAAAGGAACCATCAAGACAGGAAGCATAGATTTTGAGAATGTTAGATATGTGAAGGAGCTCAAGTTCAACCTGTAGTCGGTATCTCAGATCTGTGACAAGAAGTATCCTGTGCTATTCACTGACAAGGAATGTCTTATTCTTTCCCCTGAGTTCAAACCTGTTGATGATCACTTGGTAATACTTAGAGTACCAAGAACCAATGATGTGTACAGTCTTGATATGAGGACTCTTAGCTCTTCTGAAAGAGCAACATGTTTAGTAGCAAAAGCAACTCTTGAAGAAGCACATCAGTGGCATAGAAGATTGGGCCATGTAAATTTCATCAACAAATTGGTCAAAGGAAATTTAGTTAGAGGTTTACCCACTAAAACTTACAAGAATGATCACTCTTGTTTGGCGTGCAAGAAGGGTAAACAACACAAAGCTTCATGCAAGAAGCTTGAGGAAAGAACTATTAGAGAACCTTTGGAGTTGCTGCACATGGATCTACTTGGTCCTGTTTCTGTTACTAGTCTAAACAAGAAAAAGTACTGCTTGGTTGTGACAGATGATTGCAGTAGATTCAGTTGGGTATTTTTCTTGGGATTTAAAGATGATACTTTTGATGTTATTCATGATCTTATAATAGCACTTGAAAACAAATTGAGACTCAAAGTTAGAGGTATTAGATGTGACAATGGGACTGAATTCAAGAACAAGATTATGGATGAATTTCGTGCCAACAAAGGGATCAAGAGGGAGTTCAGTATTGCTAGAACTCCACAACAGAATGGAGTTGCAGAAAGAAAGAATAGAACTTTGATTGAAGCAGCCAGAACTATGCTTGCAGATTCATTATTACCTATTCAGTTCTGGGATGAAGCTGTAAGTACTGCTTGCTATGTGCTTAACAGAGTATCAGTTACCAAACCTCAGATGAAGACACCTTATGAGTTACTAATGGGAATCAAACCAAACATTCATTTTCTAAAACCTTTTGGATGTCCTCTGAATATTCTCAACATAATTGATCATTTGGGAAAATTTGATGGCAAGTCAGAAGAAGGATACTTATTGGGGTACTGCACCAACAACAAAGGATTTAGAGTGTACAACAGAGTCACCAATAAGGTTTAAGATTGTCTTCATGTTAAATTTTTAGAAGATCAAGAAAATCAGAAGGGTAAAGGTCCTGATTAGATGTTTGATCTTGAAGTTTTGACTCCTTCTATGAACTATGTACCTGTTAGAGAAGAAAATCAACCTGTACACAACGGAGAAGATTTACATTATGTTGTTCATGGAGTTCATATTAGACCTGATGTTGTTCCTGATGAAGAACCTATAACTCTTGAGAAGGAGAAAAGTACTGATGAGCCAAAAGCTACATTATCTGCTGAAGATCAAGCTATTCAAGATGAGCTTAATAGGATGCTTTTTCAAGATGTCATAGCACAATCTTATGATGATGATCACAGAAGAGCTTATGAAGAAGCAAAGAAAAAGAACAAGACTGCAGAAACCTCTCACAGTACTTTAGATCACAGTACTTTGGGTGACAGTACTTTCGATCAAAGTACTGCTGCACCTGTTGACAGCACTTTGGATGATTTGGATGATCCTACCATGCCTGGCTTAGAAGACACTGATGATGAATTTGAAGATGAAGGTATTTTCTCAGATTCCAATGAAGGTGCTGATTTTACAAATTTGGATGATAATGTTGAAGTTCCACAGACTCCTATTTTAAGAGTTCATAAGAATCATCCTACTGATCAAATCATTGGACCTTCTAACTCTGGAGTGCTTACAAGGACCAAAGCTAAGGGTTTTTCTAAACCTCACAATACTTTACTTAGCTTTGTTTATAAACAGAATAGGCTAAATCACAAGGATCATCAAACATGCCTGTTCACTTGCTTTATCTCTCAAGAAGAACCCAAGAATATAGCTCAGGCATTATCTAAAGAAAGTTGGGTTGAAGCCATGCAAGAAGAACTTCTTCAATTTAAACTTCAAGAAGTTAGGTACTATGTGATCTACCTAATGGAAAAAAGGTCATTGGTACAAGATGGGTGTTCAGAGTCAAGAGAGATGAAAGAGGGAATGTCATCAAGAACAAGGCAAGGTTAGTAGCTCCAGGCTATAGACAAGAAGAAGGAGTAGATTATGATGAAGTATTTGCTCCTTTATCAAGGATTGAAGCCATTCGAATCTTCCTTGCTTTTGCATCATATATGGGATTTCAAGTTTATCAGATGGATGTCAAGAGTGCCTTTCTCTATGGCACTATTACAGAGGAGGTTTATGTCAAACAACCTCCTGGTTTTGAAGATCCTACACATCTAAACAAAGTTTATAAAGTGGTAAAGGCTCTTTATGGTCTTCATCAAGCACCTAGAGCCTGGTATGAAAGGCTCTCTACTTTCCTATTGCAACATGGTTATAGGAGGGGAGCAATAGACAAGACTTTGTTTATCAAGAGAGATAAGAAGGATATCATGCTGGTACAAGTATATGTAGATGATATCATATTTGGAGCTACAAAACAATCCATGGTCAAGGAGTTTGAGAAGATGATACAGAATGAATTTCAAATGAATTCAATGGGTGAGTTAACTTTCTTTTTGGGAATTCAAGTTAAGCAGTCAAAGGAGGGAATTTTCATAAGTCAAGACAAGTATGTATCTGACATACTGATAACATCAAATAGTCCTGAATATTAAGTGTCAATTTCCTCCAATAATGCTCGTTATTTATATCATTTATATGGATTTACGCTTGTTTTCCACTTTCAGGTAAATTACGAGCATTGGAGCTAAAGAGACGCGGAAATGGAAACATTACTAAAGATTTATCACAGTATGCTTATTTTGAAGAAGTTACGGCGTAACTCATCTCTCACATTACGCCGTAACTATTGCGTGACCCAGAAGTCCAACTTATCAAGAGGTTACGGCGTAACTCTTCCCTAAGGTTACGACGTAACTCCATTAGGTCAAAAGAGGTTCCACGCCGCTAATACTTACGCCGTAACTACTGCATCACTTACGACGTAACCGAGTTTATTGAAGACTACAGGGTAACCACTTATAAGGTTACGCCGTAACTAGCAGATCTAGTGCATTTACGATGAAATAGAAGGTTATGGCGTAACTCCTCTATTGGTTACGCCGTAACCCGGACCTGGCCTATACATACCCCACGAATTCCAGCATTTCAAAGCATCCCATTCCACACACAACACTCTTAGAACATGGGAAAAAGCTCAAGGCAGGTCTAGGGAAGCATACGGAGCTGTTTCCAAGGGAGAAGTCACACCATTACGATAAGCTTTAGCGTTTATTATTTCTTTTACTTTCAATTCATGTATTTCGTACATTTGAATATTGAATTGATTTGCATGATTAATATGAGCGGCTAATCACCCTTTGGTGCTAGCCTAGTTATGATTCCTTAATTGTTTTGTTTGCGTTTACCTTTACTTCCGTACAATTAGTTCTAAGTGTATGCATGCATAGTTCTTTGGTAGTCACCCTTGGTTCGATAGTTTTGAATGGCGATAGAGGCCAATTGCCTAGGAGATATGACCAACTGACCCTAGGTGAGCGGACTGAGACGGGAAGGGTAAGATATGACCAACTGACGACCCTTTCTACTTGTGCGATTTGACCAACTGATCACCTATCGTTTGGATGAACTTAAGAATTGGGGGGTGTAGTGTCTAAGTTCCTAACGGCCGGGCACTCACTATTTAGAATCTAGCATGTAGCGGTACTTAATGACTCGACTTAGGGGACCAGGAACAACAGGACTTATGACGGTGCGAATTGACCAAATGCTGTCCTCTCGAATTTGACCCCACCTGAAGTAATTGGAAGTAGGTAGACATAGACATAACTAGCTAGAAGGATTAACTAGGTTAGCACCACTATTCCTCTATTGATTTCCCTTCACACATTTATTTTCTTTTATTTTATTTTCTGCATTAGTAGTTTAATTAATTAAAACATTATTAAACCATTATAATTCTGTGACAATTAGACTTAGTAATAATCCAACACACATAGCTCTTGGGACGACCTCGGCTTTACCATTTACTACACTACACACGACCGGGTACACTGCCCGTTAGTGCATTAGGGTAGACCATAGGTATAGCGAGATATTATAAATATTAAGACCTGGTCAGTAAAACCTGCATCACATACTTAAGAAGTTCAATTTTGATGCTATGAAGCCTGTTACTACACCTATTAAATCTATCAACTCACTGGGAAAGGATGAAGATGGACAACCTGTTGAAGTCAAGTTGTACAAATCTATGATTGGCTGTCTTATGTACTTAACTGCATCTAGGCCTGATATCATGTTTGCTGATTGTTTATGTGCAAGATATCAAGTCTCACCTAAGGTCTCTCATTTGAATGCAGTGAAGAGAATTTTCAGTTATTTGAAACAACAACCTAAGTTAGGGTTGTGGTATCCAAAGGATCCTCCTTTTCATTTGGAAGCTTTTTCAGATAGTGATTATGCAGGTGACAACTATGACAGAAGATCAAATACTGGAGGATGCCAATATCTTGGAAGAAGATTAGTTTCATGGTAGTGTAAGAAGCAAACAATTGCAACAACATCCTCTACTGAAACAGAATATGTGACTGCTGCAAGCTGTTGTGGACAAGTTTTGTGGATGCAGAATCAACTCTTGGACTATGGGTTCAATTTCAAGAATACTCCTATCAATATTGATAATGAGAGTACCATTTGCATTGTGAAGAATCCAGTTTATCATTCCAAGACCAAGCACATTCAGATTAGGCATCACTTCATTAGAGATTGTTATGAGCATAGGCTCATTAATGTTGTCAAGGTACATACAGATGATAATGTAGCTGATTTACTCACCAAAGGATTTGATGTCTCAAGATTCAATCACTTGGTGGTAAGCATTGGAATGATTAATTATTGATTTACATTTAAGGGGAGGACTGAATAGTTAGTTAGACAGTCATGTGCTTTGCTTAAGGGGAGGCAATACAATGCCCTCATGGAGTGTCTGTTATTATAGAGAAGAAGATGGAAAAGTACTGATGTTTTGTCCTATGAAAGTACTGCTCTGAAAGTACTGCTCTGGAAAGTACTGCACATGTGGAAAGAACTGCTTGTCTTATCAACGTACTGTTCCAACGGTCAAAAAGAAGGGTAAATTCAAATAACGGTAACTTTGTTATTATGGGCTGTGATTTTTCAAATCCTACCTATAAATAACTACTTCCCGATTTTCCCTCTCATCTTTATTTGTATCAATCTTTTCCATATTTCTCTCTCTCACACACTTACGTATTCAAGAATCAATATCTTTTACAATCATCCATGGCAAACCTACACACAGTTTCTAAACACAACATGGTGGCGAATTTAGATAAAACGGAGGCTAATGTCATCTTCCATGACATAATTGATTTCTTAACTGGTTCTCCAATCAGTTATGCGCTTTTGGTTTAACCTGATATAATTGAGCCCTGGATACAGCAGTTTTGGGCAACTGCAAGGACGCATATGGAGAATGATGAATCTTGTATTCAAGCTAAAGTTGCTGGAAGGCTTATCAAGATTACTGAAGCATCAATTCGTGAAGATTTATTGTTTGATGATGCAGAAGGAGCTATTAGGTTTGATAAACAGCTTCTTCGGGATACACTGAGAGATATTGGATATGAAGGGTCTTTGGCTGACACAACAACATTCAAGAAGCCCTTGTTCAGTCCACATTGGAAGTACCTGGTACATGTTCTTCTTCATTGTATCAGCTCTAAAAGTACTTCTTGGGAGCAATTTGGTTCAAACATTGCATCTGCACTGGTAGGATTGGCTACAGACCGTATGTTCAACTTTTCAAGGCTAATCTTAGATGGAATGCTCTCACACATCTCTCATGGATCAAGATGGTTAATGTATCCGAGATTTATTCAAGTCTTCTTGAATAAACAACTTTCAGATGTACCAAAGCCTTCAAGTCTTTTACCTATTATGGTACAACCAGCCAAGATCTTCACATTTATGGCTAGGAAAAGTGATCTGTTTACTGGAAGGAACACCCCATTAACCACTTTGTTGGGATATGAAAGTGCTGAAGATATCAAAGTACTGAAGATATGAAAGTACTGTAAGCTGCAAAGTACTGGAAGAAGTCAAAGAGTCAAAGTACTGCTAAAGACAAAGTCAAAGTACTGCAAGATGAAGTCAAAGTACTGCTAGAACAAACAAACTGTTATATTCGTTTATGGAAAGTATTGTATTCCATGTTTAGATTACTTGTCGTACAAGGTTATCAATTGTAAACCGACTAGGATATCCTTGAGCCTATAAAAGGACTCCTAGATTGGCATTAGAGGTACGATTTCAGAAAAAGAGTTTTAGAGTTTACGAATTAGTGTTTTAGAGAAAAGTTCGATTATCTTAGAGTTGTATTAGAGTATCTGCATAATAAGCAGATTTAGAGTTTATAATAAAGTTATTCTTCTTAGCTTTGTTAAGTAAATTCCGCGTACTTAATAAAGATTGCTCAGTGTTTCTTTGTTAATAACTTAGGATTTATCCGAGGTTATTAAACCTTAACAAGCTAGTTAAGTTAGTTTGATTAAAGTATATCGATCCAACAAGTGGTATCAGAGCTTGTGTGGAAACTCTGACTAGGAAGAAACCCTACTTCAACAATATTCAAAGATGTCGACTGAAGCTGTTCCACCACCCTCAATCACCTCACTCAGAATTCCAATAATCAAAAAGGGAGAATATGATCTCTGGTGCATGAAGATGAGGCAGTATATTGCCATTACAGACCATGCTTTGTGGAATGTAATTGTGAATGGGAATGAAGTAGTTTCAGATCCCATTGTTGTTCCTGGACAACCTACAGCACCAAAGGCAGTTTTACCACAAGCAACTATAAGGAATCAAGAGAAGGCTCTAAACATTCTCTTGTCTGCCATTCCAGATGGTCATCTTCTCAAGTTTCATGATGCTAAAGATGCTAAGCAGCTCTGGGCTGCTCTCAAGACCAGATTTGGAGGGAATGAAGCCTCTAAGAAGATGCACAGAAACTTGCTGAAACAACAGTTTGAAACATTCACAGTAGGAGAAAGAGAGAGTCTTGATGCTGCATATGATAGGTTTCAGAATCTCCTCAACATGTTGGAATTATACAAGGCACCAGTATCAGTTGAGGATGCTAATTTGAAGTTTCTAAGGAGTTTTCCATCTTCATGGCATGTGATTGCTACTATGATCAGAGGACAACAAGGATTGGATGTTATGGACTTTGATGATCTCTATCATCAACTGAAGGTGTATGAACATGAGATGAGTGGTCAACCCAGTTCCAAATCTCACAGTATTGCTTTTCTATCATCTGAAAAGAAGAGCAGTACTTACAAAAGTACTGCTTCTCCTCAAAGTACTGTTTCTCAAAGTACTGCTGTTTACAATCCCCCATCATATGCTCAGCAGGCCCCACCATCTACCACTTTGAACTCAGATGAAGTTGTGTGCTCCTTCTTTGCACAACAAGCAAGCTTACCTGTCACTTATGAAGAGGATCTAGCATAGATTGAAGAAGATGCACTTGAAGAAATTGATATCAGGTGGCAAGTTGCTTTGATCACTGCAAGGATCAAAAAGTACATGAAGAAGACAGGCAAAAATATTGATTTCAAGCCAAAACAAGGAATAACTTTTGACAAATCTAAAATTGAATGCTTCAATTGTCAAAAGACTGGTCACTTTGCAAGGGAGTGCAGGTTTGCTAAGTATCAAGCAAACAGAACATCTGAGAAGCCTAAACTTGAGCTTCAAGGAAATTCCAATAACTGAAACAAAGGCTTTGGTTGCTCAAGAGAATTTATCAGAGGTTGACTGGAGTGAAGAGTTTGATGATGAACCGGTGACTTACTGTATGGTAGCAGTGGAAGATACAGTTGAAGACACAGTGGAAGCATTGGACTGGAGCACTGCTTTTGATGAAGAATCTGAACATGCTGCTTTGGAATCTGATGATGGCTTTGGAGGATTTGATTGGAGCAAAGAAAGTGAAGATGATCCTGTTCTTCTTGCTATGGTGGCTACTTCACCAACTCAGTCTCCTATCTCTGAGGTATGCTCAAACTGTTATGAGTTCTATCTAAAACTGCTTAACAGTTATGTGATTGAAAGAGATAATTGTATTAGGGCTAGGTCTGAGGTAGCAGGTTATCAAATCACTTTAGAGTCTATAGAAGCTAAAATCATAACACATGAAAATAATGAAATGGCTTGGGCTGAAAAGTATGAACAACAGGATTACCAGTTAAAACTTAGTGAATGGAAACTAAATTGTAAAATTGCTGAAATTGAGAAATTAACTAAGGAAAGAGATGATTTGTTAGCTAAGTTTGCTGCTTGGGGAGAGTCTGGCTTGTCCCATGTTGCTTATGTTGAAAAACAAAGAAGGGCTTACATTAGAACAGGCTTAGGATTTGGAATGGATTTTAGTAACATAGATGAAAACCAAACTAGTGATCAGGATGATGGTGTTTTTGAGGACATAACCACTAGTGATGATGAGCTCATTAACTATTTAGATTCATCTAGTAATGAGGGCTCAGTAAGTGAACCACCTCCTGAATATAAGAAAGACAATGGTTATCATGCTGTTCCTCATCCCATTAGTCATCACCCCTCTAGGCCTGATGTTTCTCATTATGGTGTAGACAGTCTAGAGTTTAGGAAGAAGCTTGTTGCTCAATCTAGGTCTGAGAAACCCAAAGAAACTGTTGAAAACAATGTTCAAAATCCGGCAGTACATTTAAATCAAAGTACTGCTCAACAAGCAGTACCTTCTGCAAAACCTTTTCAAAACAGTACTGCTAAACCTTTTTGGGATAATTTTGCTCAAAACAAATTTTATCAGTCATCAAGAAGGCAAAACAATTTTGGGAATAGACATAGAAGAAATCACTTTGGTCATATGGGTCAAAAACTGTGTTTTGTGTGTTATAGTCCTACTCACCTAATCAAAGATTGTGACAAACACTCAGAATATCTAAGCAAGTTTTCAAGGAATAAGTCTAACAATCAGAAATCTAGAGAGCACAAACTAGTTTGGACTAATTCTAATAGGGTTAATCACAGAAACTTCACACTAGATCATAGATACCCACATCAGAGAAGACCTTCAGTATCTCACAGTACTTTCCAAAGTACTGCTCAGAGACAAGGTACTGAAAACCATACTTAGGATAGAAATTCTAGGAGATCTCACTATCAACCTAGAAGGTATCACAATTCATATAGGGGATCTAGATCACAAGAACCACCTGTTAAAACTGAATGGATTAAAAGGGACAGTACTGCTGAGAGACATACAGTACGTTCAACAAAAAGTGAATCAGATGTTTTTGTGTCAAAAGAAAATGCTAATAATCTGGTGAAAGAAATTTATGTTGAAAAACCAGAAAGTTTTGAAAATCCACATGCTAAACATCAAAAGATAATTTTGGATCATCATGTGAAAGATAGTGAGAATTACATACTCAAAGAATTTGAGTTTGTAACTTCTCAAGGGGAACACAAGTCAGTAATGGCTTGGGTTCCTAAAAGTTTCTAACTCTTTTCTTTGTGTGCAGGGCAACCCAGAAGAGGAGCTTAAAGATTATCTTATTGTGGATAGTGGTTGCTCTGGAAGTATGACAGGCGATAAAGAGATCCTGTCTGATTTTAGAAATATTAGTGGAGGAAAAGTTGCATTTGGGAATGATCCCAATGGAGGAAGGATTACTGGGAAAGGAACAATTAAAGCTGGGAGAATCGATTTTGAGAATGTCAGATATGTGAAGGAGCTAAAGTTCAACCTGTTGTCAGTCTCTCAAATTTGTGATAAAAAGCATCCTGCGTTATTCACTGACACAGAATGTCTCATTCTTTCTTCTGACTTCAAACCTGTTGATGATGACTTGGTAGTACTTAGAGTACCAAGGACAAATGATGTGTACAGTTTAGACATGAAGAGTCTACATTCTTATGGAAGAGCCACATGCTTGGTGGCTAAAGCAACATCTGAAGAGGCACATCAATGGCATAGAAGATTGGGCCATGTGAATTTCAAGAACATCAACAAACTGGTCAAAGGCAATTTAGTTAGAGGTTTACCTTCAAAGACTTACAAGAATGATCAATCATGTTTGGCATGCAAGAAGGGTAAACAACACAAAGCTTCCTGCAAGAAGCTTGATGAAAGAAATATTAGAGAACCATTGGAGCTATTACATATGGATTTATTTGGACCTGTCTCCGTGGCAATTTTAAATAAGAAGAAGTACTGTTTGGTTGTTACTGATGATTGTAGTAGATTCAGTTGGGTTTTCTTTTTGGGCTTTAAAGATGATACTTTTGATGCTATTCAGACTCTAATTATAGCACTTGAAAACCAATTAAGACTCAAGGTTAGAGGTATTAGATGCGACAATGGAACTGAATTCAAGAACAAGCTTATGGATGACTTTTGTGCTAATAAAGGCATAAAAAGGGAGTTTAGTATTGCTAGAACACCACAGCAAAATGGTGTTGCAGAGAGGAAGAATAGGACCTTGATTGAAGCAGCAAGGACTATGTTAGCAGATTCTCATCTTCCTATTCAATTTTGGGCAGAAGCTGTAAGTACTCCATGCTATGTACTTAACAGGGTCTCTGTCACCAAACCACAGATGAAGACACCCTATGAATTGCTGATGGGCAATAAACCCAACATTCGTTTTATGAAGCCTTTTGGATGCCCTCTTACTATTTTGAACACTATTGATAATCTGGGGAAGTTTGATGGCAAGTCTGAAGAAGGTTACTTATTGGGATATTGCACTAACAGTAAAGGCTTTAGAGTCTACAACAGAGTTACTAAGAAGATTCAAGATTGTCTTCATGTTGAGTTTCTAGAAGATCAAGACAAATGAGAAAGGAAAGGGTCCCGATTGGATGTTTGATCTTGAGATTTTATCTCCTTCAATGAATTATGTTCCTGTTAGAGAAGAAAATCAACCTTTGCACATTGAAGAAGATATTCAATATGTTGTTCATGATGTTCATATTAGACCTGATGCTGTTCCTAATAAAGATCCTGTAAGTCCAAAACAAAGTACTGATGTTCCTAAGCAAAGTACTGATTCTTCAAACCAAAGTACTGTTGCACCAAAATCCTCATTATCTGCAGAGGATCAATCTATTCAAGAGGAACTTAATCAGATGCTTCTTCAAGATGTATTAGCACATTCTTACACTGATGAACAAAGGAGAGCTTATGAAGAGGCAAAGAAGAAGAATAAGACTGCAGAGTACTCTTACAGTACTTTGGACAGTACTTTCAACCAAAGTACTGCTGCACCTGTTGACAGAACTTTAGATGATTTGGATGATCCTACCATGCCTGAGTTAGAAGAAACTGATGATGAGCTTGAAGATGAAGGTATTTTCACAGATTCCAATGAAGGTGCTGATTATACTAACTTAGATGATACATATGAAGTTCCACAGTCTCCAATCTTACGAATTCATAAGAATCATCCAACTGATCAAATCATTGGTCCTTCTACATCTGGAGTTATGACAAGACACAAAGCTAAGGGTTTCACAAAACCTCATAATGCTTTACTTAGCTTTGTGTATAAACAAAACAGGCTAAATCATAAGGACCATCAAACCTGCTTATTTACTTGTTTCATCTCTCAAGAGGAACCCAAGAATATTGCTCAAGCTTTGACTAAAGAAAGCTGGGTTGAAGCTATGCAGGAAGAACTTCTTCAATTTAAACTTCAAGAGGTTTGGGTTTTATGTGATCTTCCAGATGGGAAGAGAGTTATTGGAACCAGATGGGTTTTTAGAGTTAAAAGAGATGAAAGAGGCAATGTTATCAAGAACAAGACAAGGTTAGTTGCTCAGGGTTATAGATAGGAGGAAGGGGTAGATTATGATGAAGTATTTGCTCCTGTGGCAAGGATTGAAGCTATTAGAATATTTCTTGCTTTTGCTTCTTATATGGGTTTTCAGGTATATCAGATGGATGTCAAGAGTGCCTTTCTTTATGGCACTATTACAGAAGAGGTGTATGTGAAACAACCTCCTGGTTTTGAAGATCCTAAACATCCAAACAAAGTCTATAAGGTGGTTAAGGCTCTTTATGGTCTTCACCAGGCACCTAGAGCTTGGTATGAGAGGCTCTCTACATTCTTATTAAAACATGGATACAGAAGGGGAGCTATAGACAAGACTTTGTTTATCAAGAGAGACAAGAAGGATATCATGTTAGTTCAAGTTTATGTTGATGATATCATCTTTGGGGCTACCAAACAGTCTATGGTTAAGGAGTTTGAGCAGCTGATGTAGAAGGAATTTCAAATGAGTTCAATGGGAGAGTTAACATTCTTTTTAGGACTTCAGGTTAAGCAGTCCAAGGAAGGAATTTTTATTAGCCAAGACAAGTATGTTACAGACATACTTAAGAAGTTTAATTTTGATGATATGAAGGCTGTTACTACACCGATTAAATCTATCAATTCATTGGGTAAAGATGAAGATGGACAACCTGTTGAAGTCAAGTTATACAGATCTATGATTGGCTCTCTTATGTATCTCACTGCATCAAGGCCTGATATAATGTTTGCAGTTTGTCTATGTGCAAGATATCAAGTCTCACCAAAGATCTCTCATCTGAATGCAGTAAAAAGAATTTTCTGTTATTTGAAACAACAACCTAAGTTGGGGTTGTGGTATCCTAAAGAGTCATCTTTTCACTTGGAAGCTTTTTCAGATAGTGACTATGCAGGTGATAATTATGATAGAAGATCCACAACTGGTGGATGCCAATATCTTGGGAGAAGATTAGTCTCCTGGCAATGCAAGAAGCAGACAATTGCAGCAACATCATCTACTGAAGCTGAATATGTAGCTGCTGCAAGTTGTTGTGGTCAAGTTCTGTGGATGCAAAATCAGCTCTTGGATTATGGGTTCAATTTTAAGAATACTCCTATCAATATTGATAATGAGAGTACTATTTGTATTGTGAAGAATCCTGTGTATCATTCCAAGACAAAACATATTCAGATTAGGCATCATTTTATTAGAGATTGCTATGAGCATAGGCTCATTAATGTGGTTAAAGTTCACACGGATGACAATGTAGCTGATTTACTCACAAAAGGTTTTGATGTGTCACGATTCAATCACTTGGTCGTGAGCATTGGAATGATTAACTACTAGGCTATGTTTAAGGGGAGGACTATAAGATGTTAGGTATAGTCCTGAGTATTGCTTGAGGGGAGGATGTTCGTTTATACTTAGTTTATATGAAGGTTTTTGGCAAAGTACTGTATTTCCTGAAAGTACTGCTTGGAAAGTACTGCTTGGGAAAGTACTGCTTATGTGGAAAGTACTGTTTGTCGTATTAAAGTACTGTTCCAACGGTAATATTGCTGGGTAATTGGTAATAACGGTAACTTTGTTATTTAGGATGTGATTTTTCAAATCCCACCTATAAATAACTACTTTCCGATTTTCCCTCTCATATTATTACTTTACATCTTTTCCATACTTATCTCCCAATTACCATCTCTCAATTATTCGATACACTCTTTATTGTGCTCATCTTTTTCAACAATGGTGAATCGTTTAACTGTTTCGAAGCACAATATGGTGGCTAATTTGGACAAGACTGAGGCGAATGTGGCTTTCTATGATATAATTGATTATCTTACTGGGTCGCCTATTAGTTATGCTCTTTTGGTTGAGCCGGATATAATTGAACTATGGATTTAAGAATTTTGGGCTAATGCTAGAGATAATATGGAGGAGGATGAATATTATATTAGATCTTCAGTTGCTGGAAGGACTATCAAGATTACAGAAGCCTCTATTCGTGATGCTTTATTATTTGGTGATGAAGATGGGGCTATTAGATTTGACAAGCAACTGATTTGGGATACTTTTAGAAATCTGGGTTATGAAGGTTCTTTGACTGAACAAACTTTCAAGAAAGCCTTATTCTGTCCTCAATGGAAGTTTTTGATTCATGTCTTGCTCCATTGCATAAGTTCTAAAAGCACTTCTTGGGAGCAGTTTGGGTCAAATATAGCATCTGCAGTGGTTGGCTTAGCTACAGACAGAGTGTTTAATTTTTCAAGGCTTATTTTGGATGGGATGCTATCGCATATATCATCTGGGGCAACTTGGTTGATGTATCCACGGTTTATACAGGTTTTCTTAAACAAGCAATTGGCTGATGTTCCAAAACCTGCTACTTTGCTACCTGTCATTGTGCAACAAGCCAAAATTTATACATTCATGGCTAAGCGAAGTAATTTGTTCAGAGGTGAAGATATTCCATTAACAACAACAATGATGGAAGTTGTACAAGCTGTACGTGATGCAGCTGGAGAGGATGAAGAAAGTGAAGGTACTGCTTCTGCACAAGGTACTGCTTCACAAAGTGCTGCCTCACAAGGTACTGCATCTGCAAGTACTGCTTCTCGTGAAGGTACTGCATCTTTACAGGGTGATGTTTCTCCAAGTCCTGAAGTTCAAGCAGAGATTGAGAGAACACCTACTCCATCTCCACAACGTTCTGTTCCTGTTTCAGAGGCACATTCTCATCTTCAAGGTGATGATCATACTATTCCTCGTGAAGGTTTGACTTTGGATAACTATGCTTTAACAAGGGAGTTAGCTCGGTTAAACAAGACTGTTGAGCGTCAAGCTAAAGCGCTTAAGAAGTTGAAGCGTAGGTATATCTGGTTAAGGAATTTTATTAAACCCTATATTCAAGGTTTCAACTTATGGGTTAAGGAGGAAAACAAACGTCGTAAAGCACTTCGTAAGGAATTGAAAAGAAAGAAGGTTCCTAAATCATCTTCTGTCAACTTGGGGAGGAATTCAGAAAAGGATAATTTGAAAGAAGATGTTATGAAGAAGAAAGAATCTGAAGAAGATATTACAAAGAAGAAAGAATCTGAAGAAGATATTACAAAGAAGAAAGAATCTGAAGAAGATATTACAAAGAAGAAAGAATCTGTAAGTACTGCAGAAAAGATTATTTCAGAGGAACAAGAAGAAGAAGTGCAAGTTCAAGGTACTGATATTCAAGGTACTGATGATCAAGGTACTGAACATCAAAGTACTGATACATCTAGGCCAGAAGTAATAACACCAATAACTCCAAGGGTATTGAATTTTGATGAAGAAGCTGGTCCTTCTACAACTGTTATAGAAGAAGAGGAGGAACCTAGATTCAAACCTATTCATTCTGCGAGTGATGATGAATTAGTTGCTACAATTCTTGATTTGTCACATCCAAGAGGAGGAGTTACTATTAGAGATGTACAAGAAGAAGAACAACCAAGAACTGATCAACCTGCAATTGATCCAAAAGACAAAGGGAAAGGTGTTCTGGTCGAAACTAAGAAAAAGAAACTAACTTTGGCAGAACTTAGAGCTATTGAAGTGGCTAGGAATGAAGCTGCAGCCAGAAAAGTTCAAGAAGAGTTAAATGCTAAATATAGAGAAGAACAGGAAGCTCAAGAAGCTCAGAATAGAGAAGCAGCTCAGAAATTACATGAGGAATTGAATGCTGAAGCTACTGAATCATTAGAGTCTCCTACACCTGTTCGATATATGCAAAGAAGACCTAATTTAGCTAAAGAAAGAAATGCAATGATGGCATATCTAAAAAGCAGAGGATTTAAAGGATTGCAGAAGCTAAATTATGTGGATATGAATAGATTATATGATGCTGAGAGAGAAGCTTATAAGAAAGATGTTGCAGGCATTAAAGACTTTAGAGAAGAAGCTTATTGGACTGAAGCTGAAAGGAAGAAAAGCTTAAAGAGAAAAAGAAAAACTGATGTTACAGATGTTCAGTTTTCAAAGAAAGAAAAGGTTGAATTAAGATCTGAGACTAGTGATGAATTGAAGAATTATCTCAGAGTGGTAGATTTTGATTATACAGATGAAGATAATGACATGAAGATGAACATATCAAAGATTAGTGTTTTCAAAGTTGAGAAATCTAAGAATGGAGACTACATGTTTTTTCACAAAGAAGATGAAAGTTTCAAAGTTTTCAAAAGGCTATGGGATTTGCTGCATATTATAGACAGAGTAGATCTATTCTACTTATATCATGTTGTGAAGACTTATTTTGAAGATAATCCATTAGAATGGATTGGATTGGTTTTACATGGTGATCTCATAACCATGTGGGAAACTACTGAAGAAAGCACTGATGATATATGGAAGGATCAAGAAAGCTGGGAAATAGTTTGCTGGAGATTCTTTGAAAAATCTGGAGTTCATGTTTTGGAGCTAGAAAATGGAACAATGATACACATGTTTGCAGAAAGAAGATACCCTCTTACAGTTGAGCTCATGAGAAGGATGCTAGAGCATGGATTGGAAGTAGAAGAGGCTAATGAAACTGCTTGCATGGTTGTCAATTTGCTTATAGACTGGACTACCATTGCTGAGAATGATCTATAACTGGTATGACTTTTAATTGAATAAATACTTTTTGATATATCAGTACTTTTATTCAAAGTACTGCTTATCAGATAATACTTTCATCAAAGTACTGTTTGCTGAACTAAACCAGTTGAAAGAATTTTAGAAAAACCTTTTTGCTAAGTATTAAATATTTTTGAAATAAAGGTTGAATAAATGGTTTTAGTGATGATAACATCAATAGGTTATCAATCCACCATTGTTACAAAAGGATTGACTAATCCATGAGCAAACGGCTCTGGTAAAGATATATCAAATCCGTTTTTAGTTGACAACTTGCTAATAAGTTGGATGGTCATCAACTCACCATATCAGTAATGTGAAGAGTTGGCTAGCCCACAAGAAAATGGCTTGTGGTAAAGGCTGTGGAAAAACCATTATTGGTAATTAGTTCACCATTAGATAAAAGAACTAACTAGTCCAGAAGGGTACAGCTTTTGGTAAAGACAAAACAAATCTGTTGATAGCTGGTGGTTTGCTAAAAATCATATGGTTATCAATGTACCATGGTCTTACACACCAAAACATTTGGCTACTCCAGAGATAATGGCTTTGGTAAAGAGTTCTAAATCCATTAAATTTTCAATGATTCACTTAGATGTGATGAGAATAGTATGCAACTTAAACTGAATTATTGTACAAACTGTCATATGTTGCTGTGTTACTGAAAAGATGGAGATTGCTGATGCTGCTGTAAAGAAAACAATTCTAATAGATACTTTGACAAGCACAGATATTACAGAGATACTATCTAAAGACTAAAGAACAATCCATTTTTAAAGATGAAGCTGTTAAAGATATATTCACAAAGGAACTTGAAGTCAAGCAAGTAGAATTCACATTAGGGGAGGATTGTTGGGATATGAAAGTGCTGAAGATATCAAAGTACTGAAGATATGAAAGTACTGTAAGCTGCAAAGTACTGGAAGAAGTCAAAGAGTCAAAGTACTGCTAAAGACAAAGTCAAAGTACTGCAAGATGAAGTCAAAGTACTGCTAGAACAAACAAACTGTTATATTCGTTTATGGAAAGTATTGTATTCCATGTTTAGATTACTTGTCGTACAAGGTTATCAATTGTAAACCGACTAGGATATCCTTGAGCCTATAAAAGGACTCCAAGATTGGCATTAGAGGTACGATTTCAGAAAAAGAGTTTTAGAGTTTACGAATTAGTGTTTTAGAGAAAAGTTCAATTATCTTAGAGTTGTATTAGAGTATCTGCATAATAAGCAGATTTAGAGTTTATAATAAAGTTATTCTTCTTAGCTTTGTTAAGTAAATTCCGCGTACTTAATAAAGATTGCTCAGTGTTTCTTTGTTAATAACTTAGGATTTATCCGAGGTTATTAAACCTTAACAAGCTAGTTAAGTTAGTTTGATTAAAGTATATCGATCCAACACACTTCAATGATGGAGGTTGCTCAAGCAATACGCGATGAGGCTACAGAGTGTGATGACAGAGAAGGTACTACTTGAACACAAGGTACTGCTTCTCAAAGTGCTGCATATCAAGAAACTGCATCACAAGGTACTGCTTCACAAGGCACTGATGTTATTGAAGGTACTGCAGTTTCTCCCACCTCATCACACCATACTACTCCTCCTATTGTGTCACCAGAACAAGATATTCCTATTCCTTCATCATCTTCTAGAGGATACACTACTACTATACCCCTTGAAGGTTTAGTGCTGGATAATTATGTTCTGACAAGGGAGTTAGTCCGATTGAAGAAAACCACTGAGGCTCAAGCTGCTCAGATAGTCTTATTGAAGATCAAGTTTAGAAAGTTCAAGAAGTCTGTTTGGCCCTTGGTTAAACATCACAGGTTATGGGTCAAAGCTGAAAAGAAGAAGCGAAGGCATTTTAAGAAGACTTCTACAGGCAAAAAGGTTCCTCAGCATTCTTCTGTCCAATTGGGGAGGAATTTAGAAGAAAAGAATTTGAAAGAAGATGCTGAACTATATAAAGAAAAGGAGAATGAACCTCAAAGTACTGAAGCACATGTAAATCTTCAAAGTACTGAGCCTGAAGGAACTGGTGTTCAAGGTACTGATGATCAAGGTGCTGCTGATCAAAGTACTGCTCTTCAAGGAACATATAGGCAAGAATTAATTACACCAAGGGTGTTAGATTTTGAAGAAGAAGCTGGTCCTTCAACAATTCCACAAGAAGAAGAAGCTGATACACCCAAACCAATACACACTGCAAGTGATGATGAAACTATAGTTGAGATATTGCATGATTTATCAAAACCAAGGGGTGTTAGCATTCCAGGAGTTGCTGAAGAACAACCTCAAGTTTCTTAATCTCAACCTGTGTTAGATCCTAAAGATAAAGGGAAAGGTAAAATGATTGAAACAAAGAAGAAAAAGAAACTCACTTTAGCACAACTAAGGGCTGCTGAAGTTGCTAGGAATGAGAAAGCAGCTAGAAAGGTACAAGCTGAATTGAATGCTGAAGTTGCTATTGAAGAAGCTAAGGATAAAGAAGCAGCTAAGAAATTGCAAGAAGAATTGAATGCTGAAGCTGTTGTACCATTAAAAACACCTATTCCTGTTTCTGCTCTACCAAGAAGACCAAATCGTGTTAAAGAAAGAAATGCAATGATGGCTTATTTAAAAAGTCAAGGATATATTGGATTGCAGAAGTTGAATTATGTTGAGATGAAACAGCTGTATGAAGCTGTTAGAGAAGCTTATCAGAAGCATGTTGATAGTATCAAAGATTTTAAAGATGATGATGCTCAGAAAGAAGATGATAGAAAAGGAAGCTTAAAAAGAAAAAGAACAACTGAAGTTGAAGATGATCAGCCATCAAAGAAGGTTGAGTTAAGGTCTGATACAGATGATGAATTAAGGAATTACTTAAGAATTGTAGAATTTGAGTATTCTAAAGATGATGCAGAAAAGAAGACAGAAAAGAAGACAGAAAAGAAGAAGAAAAAGTCACCAATATCTACTTTTGAAATTGTAGAATCTAAGGATGGAAATTATCTGATGTTTCATAGAGAAGATGAAAGCTTCATAGTGTTTAATATGCTATGGGATCTATTGCACATAATAGATAGAGAGGATTTATTTCATTTATATCATTTGGTGCAAGAATATTTTGAACACATTCCATCAGATGGTGTTGGTTTAATCTTGCTTGGAGATCTCACAACTGTTTGGGAAACTGAAGAATCAAGCACTGATGAGATTTGGAAAAATCAAGAAGATTGGGAGATTATCAGCTGGAGATTCTTTGAAGAATCTGGAGTACATGTTTTAGAGTTAGAAGATGGAACTATGATTCATATGTTAGCAGATAGAAGATATCCGCTTACATAAGATCTTATGAGGAGAATGCTAGAACATGGTATGGAAGTTGAAAAAGATAATGAAACTGCACTTATGGTCATCAAATTGTTTATTAGATGGACAACAATGGCTGAGGATGAAGCATAAAATACTGGTATGATGTTTATAATATATACATTTTTGAAAAACAAAGTACTTTATCTAAAGTACTGCTGAAACAAACAGTACTTTAATCAAAAGTACTGCTTGCAGCATAAACCAGTAAATATTTTTGAAAGAAAAACTTTTGTTAAGTAAAGAATATTTTGAAACAAAAGTTAACAAGCAACAATGGTTTTTGAGATGGTTATAACAGTAGGTTATCAGTTCACCATGTTTACAAAAGAACTGGCTAATCCATGAGCAAACAGCTCTGGTAAAGATATCTCAAATCCATTATATAGTTGACAACTTGCTAATAAGTTGTATGGTAATCAACTCACCATATCAGCAAATTTAAAGAGTTGGCTAGCCCACAAGAAAATGGTTTGTGGTAAAGGCTGTGGAAAAACCATTTATATGGTAATTAGTTCACCATGGTTGCAAGAACTAACTAGTCCAAAAGGGTACAACTTTTGGTAAAGACAAATCAAATCTGTTGATAGCTGATGATTTGCTCAAAATCATATGGTTATCAATGTACCATGGTCTTAAACACCTAAACATTTGGCTACTCCAGAGTTAATGGCTTTGGTAAAGAGACATCAAAATCCATTAAAATTTCAATGATTCACCTCTCACAAGAGTTTACACACCTGGAAGTGATGAGAATAGACTGAAACTTAAACTGAACTAATGTGAAAATTGTCATATGTTGCTGAGTTGCTAAAAAGATGGAGCTTGCTGAATGTTGCTAAAAAAGAATTACAAAGATAAAAATTACTTTGATGAAAGCACAGAAATTACAAAGACAAAATCTGAAGATAAAGATACAATCCTTGAAGACAAAGATGTTAAAGTCAAATATACAAAGGAACTTGAAGTCAAACAAGTAGAATTCAAGTTAGGGGAGGATTGTTAGGATATGAAATGTCAACGTGCTGAAGAGTTAAAGTACTGAAGAAGTCAAAGTACTGCTAAAGTATAAAGTCAAAGTACTGCTCGATACATTAAAGTACTGCATGCTTAAAGGACTGTTATGCAAAGTCGTTAAGGATTATGTTAGGTCACTAGTTTTACAAACACAAGTAATATAGAGAAAGAGATAAAGGCGGATGAACAAATACCAAACACACACACACGTATAAAAGAGAAAGGTTAAGCGTAGATGTATGTGAAAGAGTAACTTGAACAACCAACCCTCAAATGAGGGTTTACAAGAGTATTTATAGGAGGGAAGCTAGGGCAACACTCCTAGTTCCCATCCTTTCATATATGGGCTTGGGCCTAAGCTTATGGGCCTTCTACATAAGCTAGACCTTAAACAAACATAAAGGCCATAATAAAGCTACCTATTACATATGAAATATAAATACTTGAAATACTGTTTAGGAGTGATTCCAACAATCTCCCCCTCAAGTATATATGAATGTAAATGGTGAAGGCGTTGATGTAATAGTAGCTCTGACATCTTCTGACATTCTTCTTTCTTGAGAGAGGAATTGCCTTGATTCGAACAATCTCCCCAGTGTAGAGAGATAGTTATCTTTGAACAGTTATGCTTTTACGTCATCTTAAACTTTGTTCTTTGATCATTGTTCTTTGTGGTGAAAGTGATAGTATGTTGTTGTCTGCATCAGTCTGCCTCAGGTCTGCTTCGCTGCTCCAGTGTCTCCACGTCATTCTTCAACATGCTCACACGCTCTTTGACGTTGGAATTCAATACTGATGAAGTTCTTTAAGTCTTTAACTTTGTAGATTCTCTAGTTTGACGAAGAATCATTCTGACGGTTGTGTTGCTTTTGAATAGAACTTTCATTAGTGATGATGTTGGCGTGAGCATGAGAAGAATCAGCACGATCAACCCGCTCCGAAGCTTCCATAAGAAGAAAACATTTCAAACGGTTAGTAATAAGCGGTTTCCGGCACTTACAAGTTTGAACTTCGAGAGTGTTAACAGCATAGTGTGAAAACACAACTCTAATTCTTACAAAGGCCGTTCCTGAACTGGAGTCCCACAAGTGAGATAACGCGATGTACCGAAGTACATCTACAGTTCAGATGAGTCGCTGAGGTACACCGAAGCATCACCTCACGACTGTAGACCGTTTGAGACACACTCCGCGTAATCCACGGGGAGTTACCGAAGTGACCTGCTGTCAGGGCTGTTTGATGTTGACCCTGGCAGGAGTTTCCATTCAATCACTGAGGATCACAGATGTGAACCTCTCATAAATGTTCTCGACAGATTGCTAAGATCTGTGAAGGACTCGATATGAACCACTGATAATCTTATTTGTTGATCATCAAGTGATTAAATGTCAAGTGTTCCTAAGAGATCTTTTGATGAATCTCGTGGCTCTAGACTCAATAGTGCGTTTTGGTTTTCCTGAGCGGAGACTAGGGAGAGGGTCTCCTTCTTCAATACCAGCGATCTCTAGGAGAAAGCCAATAGTTTACGTAGGGTTCCCTGTGAGAATGAAACAAGCTTCTGTTGAGAGAAACTTGAGTGGCTAAGAAGGTTTAGTGCATGCGTCACTGGGTCCATGATGACTTTTAATCTTCAATACTGGTGTCACTAAGTGACAATCAGTAGCATATGAATTGAACCCGGTGTCTGCCTTAAGTTGAATAATCTGGAGGGCTGTTTCTTTTCACCCTTTACTTTAAATTTCTTTTTGATTCTTCAACTCCTTCTTTCTCCGATTCTCATTTTCTCCTTTTTACAATCATTCCTAAGGACTTCTAACACTAACTAATGGTAGTGTCCTTGGGTAGATCCCTCCGGCTCTGGCGGATCATAGGATGGTTATTCCTAACCTTAGTCACCTTATAACTCCATGACTAACCTATGTTGCCATTAAAACCACAGTAAGTGAAAAATCTCTCAAATGGTTTGTAAATGAAAAACATGTTTGAACCACTGTGCGAGATAAGGTTTTGCATAAATACTCCCCCTCCACATGTGCTTAATAGTTTTAATGGTTAAATGCACAGTGAGGAAAGAGCGCGCACTTTTTGAATTGATCCACTGAAGATAGACAATCCCCCGCGAGACACGGTTACGTTGCATAGTTAAAGAGTTACATTGTCAGCTTTTAGGTGACAACTAGCTCTAATAGCTACCTTGAAGGTGTAGACAAACCTCGAAAGGTTGTCATACCCGTCAGAGTTCATGTCTATCAAGAGTTTCTCGAATGGTACTTTCTACTTGGACAAGTCCTTTGCGAGACACGTTTACATTACTAGCGAACTAGCTTGAAATTATTACCCGTCCAGGACAAGTCTTTTCGAGTTACTAACAGTTTAGTACCGTCAATTCGTTGGTTAAGTCTGAAGTACACAGATTCATTTGCATTTTGCACAACATATTTCTTATCACACAATTTTCTCCCCCTAAAAAATGGCATATAAAATGTTATTTTTGAAACGTTTGAAAATAAATATGACCATTTCGAGTGTTGCGGGAAGAGTGACCACTGTGAACAATTTGTGAACAAAGTTTTCATCAAATACTCCCCCTCAACTAGTGATATAAACGGTTGAGGTTTTAAAATCATATGGGGATGTACTTGTCTTTTTTAGCAAAACCTTGAAAAATGAAAGGTTTGATAGGCTTTACTCAAAAATAAGAAGCTTTCGCTCCTTTTATAAGGATTGTGGCACTGAGGCATACCACAGGGTCCTTTCTTGACAATTACGGGTTGTACACTGTTATGTGTGCACAAGCCATTTTAGGGAAAAGATGAAATAAGTATGAAACAAATTAACCTTTCCCCAATTGACGATGTTTCAGAAATAGCTCCCCCTCGAACTGACAACTGTCTTTAGCAGATTTGAAACTTTTGATGAAGTCTACATTTCCTCTAACTTTTGACAGTTTCAGTATGCAGCGGAATTTGTAGATGAGCAGTAAACCATACAAAGAAAATCTGACTAATTGCGGAAGATTCGTTCGAGGGAAACATGCCAGAAATCAACAAGATCTTCTCGCGTATGTAGACGCATCACATCAAACAAACCATGAAAGACGAAATGAAACGACTTTCCCCTGAATGTTGTGGTCTTTCGGAATACTAGTCACTGTGAATATGCAATAACTCGATACCAAGACCGTGTGTGAGGCATCTTAACATTATATTTGGGTAACTTCACACAAGATAACCCGTGAAAGTTGAAACGATAACACTGAATTAAGACGTTTGAACCACAGATCGTCTCATTTCTTCGCCCTTATGGAAGAAATTTTGGAAAGCATTGGGTTTTCGCAAGGAATCATGTGGTCAAACAAAAGAAGCAAGGGACGCCTACACTCTCTCCCCCTCGATGTTTTCAATGAATCAGAATCATACACCACGTATGTTGATGATGAATTGAAGACATCAAAACCATGTATGAGGAGATAGTGAAACCATGTATGTCCAAGCAACCGAACAAGTGTGAAGTACCATAAATATCTTGAGAGAATCAACTGCTGACGAAAACATCTCAGTTCAATAAGTTGATCATCAGCTGTGACATTGTTGTATGAAACACTTTGTTCTTCTGTTTTCAGAGATTCGATTGGAGGTGCAGTTACAGTAACGGTTGTTGTTGTAGATTCAGATGTATCAGAAATTAGAGTATTATCGGTTGTGCAGCGGAAACATTCGATACATCTGAAGCACGACTTTTGACAGAATCTTTAACTAGAGGAGCAAGCAATGTTTCCAATTCATGACGATTAAGTACAATGGTGGAACAGCTGATGGATCATGATATTTATGACGGTGAGAAATGGGTCCTATGCTGTATTGCAATAAGAGCCATAGCTGTTGTACCTGCATAGAAAAATAGAAGGGGGGCAAGAAAGAAGAAACATGGATCCCCAAGTGTAACTAGGTTCCAGATGTTAGAAGCATAAAGATGTAGTGTCAATTATCTTCTTGACACCTGAACATGCTAGTTTGATGATTTCCTTTCCTGCCTCAGGGATGGATGTTGTGGGTATCCCACTTGTTTTGGTGTAACTACTTAGTATCTTGCCTGCAGGAATCCACCTAAGACTAACAGTTTTGAAAATCCTACCCGTTGGTATCCATCTAAGGTTAGATCTAGGGGATGTTGAAACTTCTTTTGGGAAGAGTCTGCGTCCTATATGGATCCACCTATTAGGTTTCTGACAGTTTACATTTAGATCAACGGGTTTATTTCTAACTGTTTGTTGAGTTAACTTAGGTTTTGGTTTGCTACTACATGTAGTGTTCAGTAATACACTCGAAGGTGATACACTAGGTCGTGAACCTAAGATTCCATCCTTTTGAAGAAGTGCCCTTTTCCTAGCCTTTTCTAGATCACAGTTCTTGTACGTGTCATTTGAATCATATGAATCTTTACTTTTAATGCTCAGTTTAGACACAGTGTTCAAACTAATCCTAGATTTGCCAGGAGCAGCCACAAATTGAGGTTTAACAGAAACAGGTTTAACAAAAACAGAAGCATTATTCTTAGGCCATGAATGTGGAGTGACTGGTTTTATCAAATGATTATTCTTAACAACTTGGGAGGGAAACCATGGTTTTAAAGATTTTGAACGTTCAGATTTAAATGCAGTTGGTTGTCTAACTACAGATTGTTTTCTGAAAGGTTGTAGAGACGATTTCCCCAAGATTGTTGGTTTAGCAAAATTAGTATCCACACTCTTGTCAGTTAATCTTCTCAGTTTGTTTTGTAAAGCAACATGTGCAAGCCCCTTTGCTTGAATTTGAGCCTTTAAATGCTCATTTTCTTTTACTAATGTATCCACACGATTACTTTGTTCATTTGAAAACTGACCATTGTGTTCTGAAGAAAAAGATTTGTTTTGTAGTTTAAGTTCAAGAGAGATGCAATGTGCCTCTAGTTTTGAAAAATCTTTATGAAACTGAGCAATGGTCTTTTTGAGAATAATGTTTTCAAATTCAAGAGTTTGATTTGACGTTTCAGTTGAATTGTTAACAAGTAAGGGCTCAGACATGAGATAGTTGTCTGGACATTGTGCAACACACTGGTCAACCTTTCCTTCATTACTAAATTCAGGTTGCTCAGTATGTTGTGTCGCATTTGCAGTCAGAATATGATCAACAGTAGATTGTAACTTGACCATCTGTTCTGTGTCAGTGTCATAGGTGGGTAAGATATCTTCCTTAACCATTTGTTCTTCGTGACAGTTGGGCTCGGTGTCGTAGTTAAGTATGATATCTTCTCCAGATCTGCTGCTGTCATCCTGCTTTTCCAATGCTACAACCTCATTGTCCGCATTACCGACAGATGCAGTAATCACAACATTCTCAACGTCCATTTGAGCATTCCTTTCATGTACATCAACTCTTTCACCTTGCACTGCGGGATATCGGGAATTTGATGATGTCTGACGCTTCAATGCTAGTTGAATAGCCATGAATCCTTCTTTCAATGCCACAAATGGATCTTTATGATCAGAATCCATTACACTCCCGTGCAGGAGAATCAAAGAGAAGAAAAGGTGCAAAGTCGATATAGCACACAGAAGGTCGATATAGTGAATTGCAATTTCCCTCCCAAAAATAATTTGAAAAACTTTTGACTCTCAATATTTGAAATTCACTATAAAATTCAATTCTAAGGTTGAAAGAAAAATTTGAGTTATGACAATTTTGACGCCAAATTTTACCCGAAAAATTTGAATTTGGGCCCAAAAATTTGAATTTTTGACCAAAATTTTCACGGTTAAACAAAAATTTGAATCTCGGTTAAACCTTTGTTGATGAAGTATCCTTAGGCGTAGAAATCACAATAAACCAAGTAGAACTTATGAGTAAAAAACACCAAAGTTACGCGTAACAATGAAGAGTTACGCGTAGGTTTAGCTTACGCGTAAGTAGGGAAAAAAGACTAAAGTTATGCGTAAACAGTAAGTTAGGCGTAGAAAGTTAGGCGTAGGATTCCCTTATGCGTAAAACTGGGTTTACGCGTAAGATGAATCTTAGGCGTAGGATTTTCTACGCGTAAGCTTAAGCTTATGCGTAAGTTTAGGGTTTTATCCCAAATGATCTTTTACACTTCACAGTGCAAAAGATATCCAAAGTCGACGTATTTTCAGGCTTATCCAAGCAAGAAAACACGGAGTAAACCACGAAACTGAAGATCAAACCAAGGATAATCTTACGCATAATTTTAGGGTTTCAATACGCGTAGGATTACTCGTAATTTTGATTTTGCCCAAATGTGTTTCTAAACCAGATTTTTGTTATGGAATAGCTTCAATAGTACCAAAAGAACACAAAAGTGTGAAACTTGATGTACCAAAACGGCTAAACGGGTTACGCGTAGAACGACACCCAAGAACAAAAACAAGCTTAAAAACGTATATCCACGCATAAAGGTTGAAACGTTTTGCCAAAAACAAGTATTTTAACACCTTAAAACGTTGAAAGTACAAGAATCTTGGATTAAAAAGTGTAAAAAACAAGTTTTTAAGCGAACCAAAGTATCAAGGTGCGTTTTAGGCGTAGGACCGAAACCCACTTCAAAAACAAACACGATTCACCCAACTAGTAGGCGATTGATACCACTGTTAGGTCACTAGTTTTACAAACACAAGTAATATAGAGAAAGAGATAAAGGCGGATGAACAAATACCAAACACACACACATGTATAAAAGAGAAAGGTTAAGCGTAGATGTATGTGAAAGAGTAACTTGAACAACCAACCCTCAAATGAGGGTTTACAAGAGTATTTATAGGAGGGAAGCTAGGGCAACACTCCTAGTTCCCATCCTTTCATATATGGGCTTGGGCCTAAGCTTATGGGCCTTCTACATAAGCTAGACCTTAAACAAACATAAAGGCCATAATAAAGCTACCTATTACATATAAAATATAAATACTTGAAATACTATTTAGGAGTGATTCCAACAGATTAATGTGTAAATTCTAGAATGTTCTAAGCTTAATATAGTATTACTTGTCGTACAAGGTTATAATTGTAAACCGACTAGGGTTATCCTTAAGCCTATAAAAGGACCCCTAGGTTGGCATTAGAGAATACATGTTTTTAGAGTTTTAGAGAAGTACGATATTAGATTTTTAGAGTTGTTAAAGAATCTGCATAACAAGCAGATTTAGAGTTATTAATAATATCGTTGAAAGTTAAAGTTAATTCTTCTTAGCTTTGTTAAGTAAATTCAGCATACTTAATAGAGTTTGCTCAGTATTTCATTGTTAATAACTTAGGATTTATCCGAGGTTATTAAACCCTTAACAAGCTATATAGTTAGTTTGGTTAGAGCACATCGATCCAACACGGAGGGCTTAAGGTGGTGTGGTGTAAATTGGTTTGCTTTAAAAACGTAGTTATAGTCCAGTGTTTAAATACACTTGGTTCTCTATAACCATGGATCTGATGCCAATCTATAACACCCTTAAAATTTCATTATAACAGCGGAAGACTAATTGGGGTATTACGTACAGGATCACAGTCATAATCATAGAAAAAGACTCAAAAGAGACATTTTCAAAGTCATTATTATTCAATTCAAATACTAAAGAGTTTTCATTGTTTAGCAAATCATAAATGACATATGAGTTTGAAATGAATGATAGAATTTATGTTTACACCAAAGACTCATGGTCTATTGCCCACTCCGTGCCTTGAATGCTGCTTCAGTTACTTGAGTTAAACATGCTAAAAAGTCAACAAAATTGTTGAGTAAATCCATAGTGTTTGTGTTAAGTAATCATTTGAACACAATATGAGTAATTCAGAAGTAAATCAGATTGTATATTGCAATAAGTCTCATGAACTCAAACATTAATGGGTGTGATATAATATAAGGGCCCACGGGGTAGGAGTTTGCCATTCTCCTAGTATAAATCAAATAATGTGCATTTGGCTATCAATCAGGCTAACACAAGGTTATCTATCCGGCTAGCAACAAATGGGCTGTCAATCTCGAATAGATCTATTCACAATATTCGCGTTCACTCGCAAGTGACTAAGGTTCATGATATGAGGGGCTTTATAGGGGCAACAGTATGTCTTATGCAATAACATTTAGGATAACATACATAAAAATAATTATGTTCTGTTTGTAGCATGTATCTCCCCACGAGTTTGTAAAATATTTAAAAGTGAGACTATGAACTCACCTCAGTTGGGGGGTGTAGGCAAGCAAGTGATATCAAGTGCAACTTGGGAATGACTCCAACACACAACCTGGATAATAGGGAAAACTCAGATTTTGGTGGTTTTAAGTTTGCCTTAACATGACATCGGGTAATTGACTTGTTTGTGGTTTGGGTGGTTTGAGATGCTTAAAATGCTTAAAGTTCGAAAATAATATTATCTGATTTTCATGTGTTTAGATTCAGTGAATGTGTTCTCTTCAAAAGTTAATGGATGATAAGTTATGCTTAACATAACTGTTTGGTGTTTTTCTTAGGATATGACTTATAGAACATTAGTATGGTAACATGATGCTCTCGCACCGGGTTTTAAATTTATATGCAAGAATTACCGATTAACTAGGAACACATTCGGGCAATTATACCCTAGTCAAGTTGTAGTATAGGTTTTGGAAAATCAAGGTCGTCCCAAGAGACTTGGTTGCACTTCAAGTGTCGTTTGTTTGTTTAAGCAGGTAACAAGTTGGTGGTTATGATTGTCACGGATCAAACCACATTAAAATCAATATAAGAACAAGCACACAACGAACATACATGTTTAGACAAATGATCACAAGAATATAAGGATGTTTAGTTTGGAAAACATATTATCAAAGGTGATCTTACGACTTATAGAACCAATAATAATAGTTTTGGAAAATGATGCAAAAAGACCGCGCGCCCTGAGGCTTATTACTTTCTGGACCACTTTTATTTTTAATTTGAAAATAGACCGAGGGCAACCGTTGTCATTGGGCAACTCATCGACATTGCGACAAGTGTCCCGTATGTGTAAGGTATTGTTTTTTGGGAAACTAAAATGCGGTGGGCAACCGTATAATGTTAAAAAGGGTTGTATCGTCATTTTACATTAGAAAAAAAAGTACACATTTGAATAGTAAAAGTACAATATCCATTAATTAAGAGAGTTCAAAATCCAAAAGTCACTGACCAATAAAGCATCCATAGTTACAAATCAAACCGTCTTCTTCGTCAGCCCCCTGTCTTCCTTGTAACGTCAGTTATGTCACCATCTTTAAAGCTACAGTGTTGATTGCAAACCACATTCGATTGATCAAGTTTTAAAAAAATGTTCCCAAATATGGTACGTAAATTTTCTTCTCGTTGTTTATTACATATGATTATTTCTAATTGGTTCTGTGTTATAATAAATCGTTTTTGTTATTCGATGAATACCTATGTTAGATAGGTGTTAATTCCATTTTATAATCCATTGCTCTTTTTTAGGTGTATCTGATTCATAATTATGTAGGGTATTTTTGGTTTTTGTTGACCCTTTTTAGGACTACGAAGCTAAGTTAATCATTACGAGTAAACTGAACTGCTTTTCTTAATTATGTAGGGTAAAATACATCTGTTTCGTTTACCGCTCTTCTACAGTTTGTTTAGAGGCTTCTTCTGCTTTGCCCTTTCCTTTTCTGTAGCAATTTCTTTAGCATTTACTTCCATATGTAATCTTTTAGCAATTTTTTCATCAAAAGCTATCTGATCCTCTGTACTTTGAAACACCAAAGTTGGATCTGCAATCACTTTACCCTTTCCAATATCAGTTTGAGTAACTACATCTTTCTGCATAGGTTCACCAATGTTTAGAGTCTTAGCAATAGGTCTAGGTGCAGGGATAGGGTGAGATTGCTTTTGGTTGACCAATTGTATGGCAATCTCATTGTCAGCCTTTTTTGGTTTTGGTGTTGGTGTTATTGATGTGGTTATAATTGTAGCAATGGTTGCCTATGCAGTGGAAACGTCTGAACTGGCAGTGGGTATAATAATAGCAGCAGTGGTTACTCCAATACTAGCAGTGGATGCAGCAATACTGGCAGTGGTTGCCTGCACCCCTTCATTCTCCTTTTCTTCAACTGCAGCCTTTAAAGAATCATCTTGACTCTTGAGGTTTGGAAAATTTATGTTTCCTAGTGAATAATATCAATAACTAATGGAATTTTGAGTTTAGTATTGCAATTAAGTCTAGTTAGAGTATATTCGCATGTAAAGAATATAGAGATTGGCTATTATTTTGATTATTTATGTTTTCACAAATGATATCATAAAATCATAACATAAAATTTGATGCAGTAATCTAGTACCTTGTTAATTAGATAAATACTTATTACCTTACATACCTAATAAGTCCAAAATAGCACATTCTTAAACATATACAAAACACATTCATAATCCTAAAAATCATCAGCATCAGCTGCAACTTCTTTGAGTATGTGTGACAACCCGTACTTTCAGGTCATTTCTCGACACCATTCATGTCTCATTATTTCAACATTTATAGTAAACTTGGTTTACTTGTTTCAAATTCGCGTAACCTTGGAGGTTTAGCGGCGAATTCATGATCATGACATCACGTACATTTCATATGGACTATGATTAGTCTACATTTCATTGACATCATGTGCATCTCATTAGTACATTCACGACATTCCATTTCACCTTCAACGCGTAATTTTTATATTTAATAATCTTTATCGCGTGAGTTATTATTTTAAATATTTAACCCGTTACTTTCAAAAATGATCCCGAGGTATTTTTAAAACTTACATTTAGTTCATAAAAACTATATTTTTAGTTTTCCTAGTGTTTCAAATTTATTTGGTAAATAAATCGTTAAAGTTTAATTATTACGTCGTTTTCTTAAAAATTATACGACAATTATTTTATCACTCAATTTTCACAAGGAAAGTATTTTTACAATTTTTAATATCTCATTACATTCTATTTTGATCTACTAAAAATACTTTCTACCTAAAAATTATCATTTACTTTATAAGTTACAAATAACTACATATCTACTTGCACCTTTTTCTTACAACTTGTTACAAGTAAATGTATATACATTTTATAAAAAAAAAATAGATATTTTGAGGACAAGAGACCCATAAAAACCGGCCCTTGAGGGGAGACAATTAATGTGGTATGGTATTTGATTGATAATAAATTTTACTTGTACATAAAGTCTAACTTAACTTGTTTTCTCATTCACCTCATTATTTCTCAAGTGTGTGTAAAAATAATTCTCCCTTGTTCCTCCTTCATCAAGAACCGGTTATACATCAAAGAGCACAAGGGATCAAAATTTTTCTTGAGATCAAGTCATTTACAACCTAGATTATATCCTTTATATGGTTTTGAAATAAAAACCAAGGATATTTAAGTTAATCCTTGTTACCTACACCTCTTCATTATCACTTGTAAGCATGTTTTTATCATTTTCATGTTTCCTTGTCATTTTCATATGTTTCTTTTCATTTTTGGAGCTTATATGCATGATATGTGATTTATACCATTTATTTCATGATTTTAGAAGTTATATATATATATTGGTCATCCTATAAATATTCCCATGGTATTCTTTGGTCTTGATGGTGATTAGGAACCCATGACACCCTAAGAAGGTGTATGGTAGGATTAGATTAGCTTTGGAGTTGATTTGAAGGGATTAGAATAGGTTTTGTCCGAGAAAAACTATTTTCGATAACTATATATTTGGTTCTGTCCTTATTTCGAAATTCTGGAAAAACCTACTGTTGGTACGACATTTTGGCCTTGATATTTAGAAAATATACTTTAAAACGAATCCGTGGCCTTTTGAACGGATAAAAACGGACTTATAACAAAGCCGTGGTGAATTTTTAAAGTTTGACGACGAAACGTAACTTTTTCAGAAAATTCAGCATGCAGTTTTTACATTGTTCGGGTCAAAAACGAGCCTTAAGCTTCACAAATTATTTCGACTTATCAAAAATATATTAGTTTACTTCGATACGAAGCTAAGGACATATTATACGTAGAAAACGGATTTGAAACGACAAATATATGCACGTTTTTATAAAGTTGCCGTAAATATTATTTTCTGAAAAACTATATTATTTTTACGTTACAAGTATTTCACTAGCTGTAACGTCCATGTTTGCGGCTGTTTTTAACAAGGTTGTGAAACTTTTTAGAACGAAATATCTTCTAGTAAAATCAAGTTCACCGGCCATATTTTTCAAAACAAAAAGCCGTTTGTCAAGCGGAGTTTTAGTAAATAAATTACGGATGTTCAAACATTGGCCGAAACTTATTTTCTGCACACAATTAGCAAAAATCACCAACTTTAACCTTTAATATCTTTATGATCGAGACCTTTTGGACGAAAACTCCTGAACTGAAACTTTTAGATATCGATACAAACTTTCCAAAACCGTCGAGTTCGTTCTCTAACGATCGACGTACACCATTTTACGACTATTTTTCCGGAGCCATTTTTGTTAATTTCATGATTTTTCCGACGACATTGTTTTGCGACGAAAAGTGTTAATTTCACCAAAAATCATTATAAAACCATTGTAGGATGACATTTTGACGTAAAAACATGTAAAGTCATTTTTGATTGGTCAAGACGTCAAAAGAGTATTTTTCGTCGACGAGTAATATTTTCAAAACCCGTAAATGGTATAAATAACATACGAAGTGCATGCATAACATTACATTGCAACTCATGACATATCATATCCTTCACAATAGGTCAAGATTAACGTATCACAATACATCTCGGTGTACTCACTTTTGTCTTCGCATCATTCCACCAAGTGAGTTTTCATAGCCCCTGCTTTTACTTGTTTTCATAAATGTTTTGGGGGAGATACATGCTCAATTATTTTCATATCTATCATGATTATTTGAAACTACATGTTGAACTGAACTGAATGCTTAGTCATGCGTAGTAACAGTTTTGCCACACTTAGAACTTCCATATCATATTCATTGAGCTAATGGTCTTGGTATATTCATTGATATTCATTGATCTAACGGACTTGGATAATATTGATCTAACGGACTCGGATAATGTTGAGCTAACGGTCTTGGTATAACATTGGGCTAACGGACTTGGTATATTCATGTACTTGGTACAATCATGGACTAACGGTCTTGGAACGATTTGATCAACACTCATATTTGTTATATCAAGTAACTATTGATACATTAAGTTAGGCACTATTTTGTGAATTCATTTGACGATGTGGGCTTGAACATAAACTACATTACACTTTGGCAATGGGTTGTGAACACACAGGTTGCAAGTTTTGTATGGGCGGAACTTGGAACTGAGTGGATTTTCAATGCCTTTGCTGCATAAACGATTTTTGAAAGGCTTTACATTTCTTCATAAACTCTATGAACTCACTCAACCTTTGTGTTGACACTTTTTAGCATGTTTTATCTCAGGTATCTAAGGCATTCACTTCATGGCATGCATTTGGACACATCATGGAGTCGCGATGACGACGCGTCTCACTTGGGTTTTATGTACTTTAAAACATCGTTTGAATTGAAACAAACTTATTTCCACACAAGTTGATTTCCATTTGGGACCTACTTTGTAAACTCTGATTATTTTATTAAATCAAACGATGTATTTTTCAAACGACACTTTAGGTCGTTCAATATAACTGTGATTGTGATGCTATGACAGTCAATCCCCAGGAATTCCATTCCGCTGTAAAACAGGTAATTTGGGGGTGTGACAGATTGGCATCAGAGCTTCGGTTATAGGGAACTAGGTTGCATCATTGACCCTAGACTATAACTACATCACCATAGCATCTCATCATTTCATCATAAGTGCATGTTCACTTTACATGCGGTTTATACGTACATTTTTCGAGTTATTTACTTTCATTTCACAACGATTGTCACATGGATGCCCTTAAATGCCCATCCCATTATCTTTTCCCCATACTCTAACGTGGAGAATTCCTTGTCATTCCCTATCACAATTTTTATATCAGCTGATTTATCATCGATAACGACGAATGCCGAGATAGACCCTTAAGTAGGGCGAAGTCGCTCTCACTCCTTTGTTTCACCACTAACATGTCGAGTTACACCTTATTCACACATTAAGTCTCTAAACCATTATACATTTGAAACACTTACGACACATCATAACCCGTTTCGTAGGAAACCGTCGATCATTTTGAAAGAGAACCTCAAACTTATCATTTTTATCACATTTCTTTGGAGCGTTTATTATTAACATCGGATTTTGCTACGTCTCACATTTCCTCTTGTTTTGAAGAAGATATGGCACCGAAGAAAGCTACAGTTGAAATGACCCAAGCGGCTATTCAGAAGTTAGTGAATGATAGCATTGCTAATGCTTTAAGAGTTGAAAGGGAAACGGTGGCTGCTGCTGCTGCCGAGGCCGCGACTGCTGCTGTAGCCGCTAGGCTAGCTGCTGCTACTGGAAATGCCGGAGGATCCGGAGTTAAGAAATGTTCGTACAAGGATTTCAAAAGTGGTGAGCCCACGAAATTTAGAGGTACCGAGGGAGCTACAGCAATGGTTCGATGGTTTGAAAAATTGGAATCAGTGTTTTTGCTATGTAACTGTCCGGATGATAGTAAAGTTAAATTTGCTACGAGCACATTACTCGATGGAGCATTATCGTGGTGGAATTCTTATGCTCAACCGATTGGGATGGAGAATGCTTTCAAGCTTACTTGGGAGCAATTTAAGGGTTTGGTGACTAAGAAGTTTTGCCCACGTACGGAAATCAAAAAGTTGGAGACGGAGTTCTATGAATTAGTAACCATTGGGTACGATATTGACACTTACATTCGGAGATTCCAAGAATTGGCTGTGTTATGCCCGTCCATGGTTTCTGATAATGAGAAGTTGCTAGAAGCTTTCATCGGGGGACTTCCCGAAATTATTCAAGGAGATGTGACTTCTTCTGACCCGCAAACGATTGAGGAAGCTATTCGATTGACTCAAAAGCTCATGGCCCAGGTAGTGAAGAGAGGCAAGTACACCAACACCAACCAAAACAACAACAACAACGGCGATAACCAACACAAAAACAACAAAAGGAAATGGGAAGACGACCAAGGAAATTATAACAACAACAACCAAAACCGCAACACTAACCATCATCAACAACAGAAAAGAGGGCAAGAAACTGCAATGGTATATGTTGCTGCACCAATAGAAGGCAGAGGTTATGCTGGAACCTACCCACTATGTAATCGATGTAAGTATCATCACACGGGTCTTTGTCCTGTTAAGTGCTACAAGTGTCAAAAACTAGGACACCATGCCAGGAATTGTAGAGGCAAGACTATAGTTACGTGCTTCGGATGTGGAGAGCAAGGACACTATCGAAGTCAATGTCCTCAAAACCAAGGTCAAAAAGTCGAAGGTGCTCATGAGGATGTATATATGTTAGAAGGAGGAGGAGGAGCTCGTCAAGGTATCAACGACGCGGAAGACTGAAGAAGTTCGGAAAATAACAGTCTTATTTCTCCTTATGTACTATGTCGTACCAAGTTTATGTATAATCATCGTATCCGAAACTTTATAACTTAAAGATGTACTACTTTTGCTAAACCACTCGTTGTAAAATATTCTCATCTATCGTACTTTATTTTCTTTCCAATTTGTTATCATTTACGAGGATTTTAATTCTTTTTACTTTATCGATCATTTTAACGACACTTCTCCATGTCTTCTCTCCTCGATGTTCATCACAATTTTAACATCAGTTGACTCAACACCAAACAACATATGAGTCGATTAGTCCAAGCATTGCATAGTTACTCCTAAATTATACATAGCCTGATCACCTATGTCTAATTCAGGAAGAATCATGCAATGAAGGGAGTAGTAGTCTCATATGAGTAAGCAATTCCGTAATCGAGCCAAATTTTCAAAAGATTTTCTTCAAACCACTTGTTTCCAGTTTGATCCGCGTGACAGTTCTTGTTTGATGAGTTGCAAAGATCGAGCTAGAAACAAGTCGTTACCTAAACCGATTTAGCCTAATCTCATGACAGTTCTTGTTTGATGAGTTGTGAGATTAAGTAAAAATCGGTTACCAAAAAGTCTTTTGAGGGTTTTGCTCGGGAATGGGAAAGTTTGCCATATCAAACCCTAACCCTGAGAGACCAACACGAACTGAATTCAGGGACTGAATTCCTTTTTGGTTGGGCGAATGTGACAACCCGTACTTTCAGGTCATTTCTCGACACCATTCATGTCTCATTATTTCAACATTTATAGTAAACTTGGTTTACTTGTTTCAAATTCGCGTAACCTTGGAGGTTTAGCGGCGAATTCATGATCATGACATCACGTACATTTCATATGGACTATGATTAGTCTACATTTCATTGACATCATGTGCATCTCATTAGTACATTCACGACATTCCATTTCACCTTCAACACGTAATTTTTATATTTAATAATCTTTATCGCGTGAGTTATTATTTTAAATATTTAACCCGTTACTTTCAAAAATGATCCCGAGGTATTTTTAAAACTTACATTTAGTTCATAAAAACTATATTTTTAGTTTTCCTAGTGTTTCAAATTTATTTGGTAAATAAATCGTTAAAGTTTAATTATTACGTCGTTTTCTTAAAAATTATACGACAATTATTTTATCACTCAATTTTCACAAGGAAAGTATTTTTACAATTTTTAATATCTCATTACATTCTATTTTGATCTACTAAAAATACTTTCTACCTAAAAATTATCATTTACTTTATAAGTTACAAATAACTACATATCTACTTGCACCTTTTTCTTACAACTTGTTACAAGTAAATGTATATACATTTTATAAAAAAAAAATAGATATTTTGAGGACAAGAGACCCATAAAAACCGGCCCTTGAGGGGAGACAATTAATGTGGTATGGTATTTGATTGATAATAAATTTTACTTGTACATAAAGTCTAACTTAACTTGTTTTCTCATTCACCTCATTATTTCTCAAGTGTGTGTAAAAATAATTCTCCCTTGTTCCTCCTTCATCAAGAACCGGTTATACATCAAAGAGCACAAGGGATCAAAATTTTTCTTGAGATCAAGTCATTTACAACCTAGATTATATCCTTTATATGGTTTTGAAATAAAAACCAAGGATATTTAAGTTAATCCTTGTTACCTACACCTCTTCATTATCACTTGTAAGCATGTTTTTATCATTTTCATGTTTCCTTGTCATTTTCATATGTTTCTTTTCATTTTTGGAGCTTATATGCATGATATGTGATTTATACCATTTATTTCATGATTTTAGAAGTTATATATATATATTGGTCATCCTATAAATATTCCCATGGTATTCTTTGGTCTTGATGGTGATTAGGAACCCATGACACCCTAAGAAGGTGTATGGTAGGATTAGATTAGCTTTGGAGTTGATTTGAAGGGATTAGAATAGGTTTTGTCCGAGAAAAACTATTTTCGATAACTATATATTTGGTTCTGTCCTTATTTCGAAATTCTGGAAAAACCTACTGTTGGTACGACATTTTGGCCTTGATATTTAGAAAATATACTTTAAAACGAATCCGTGGCCTTTTGAACGGATAAAAACGGACTTATAACAAAGCCGTGGTGAATTTTTAAAGTTTGACGACGAAACGTAACTTTTTCAGAAAATTCAGCATGCAGTTTTTACATTGTTCGGGTCAAAAACGAGCCTTAAGCTTCACAAATTATTTCGACTTATCAAAAATATATTAGTTTACTTCGATACGAAGCTAAGGACATATTATACGTAGAAAACGGATTTGAAACGACAAATATATGCACGTTTTTATAAAGTTGCCGTAAATATTATTTTCTGAAAAACTATATTATTTTTACGTTACAAGTATTTCACTAGCTGTAACGTCCATGTTTGCGGCTGTTTTTAACAAGGTTGTGAAACTTTTTAGAACGAAATATCTTCTAGTAAAATCAAGTTCACCGGCCATATTTTTCAAAACAAAAAGCCGTTTGTCAAGCGGAGTTTTAGTAAATAAATTACGGATGTTCAAACATTGGCCGAAACTTATTTTCTGCACACAATTAGCAAAAATCACCAACTTTAACCTTTAATATCTTTATGATCGAGACCTTTTGGACGAAAACTCCTGAACTGAAACTTTTAGATATCGATACAAACTTTCCAAAACCGTCGAGTTCGTTCTCTAACGATCGACGTACACCATTTTACGACTATTTTTCCGGAGCCATTTTTGTTAATTTCATGATTTTTCCGACGACATTGTTTTGCGACGAAAAGTGTTAATTTCACCAAAAATCATTATAAAACCATTGTAGGATGACATTTTGACGTAAAAACATGTAAAGTCATTTTTGATTGGTCAAGACGTCAAAAGAGTATTTTTCGTCGACGAGTAATATTTTCAAAACCCGTAAATGGTATAAATAACATACGAAGTGCATGCATAACATTACATTGCAACTCATGACATATCATATCCTTCACAATAGGTCAAGATTAACGTATCACAATACATCTCGGTGTACTCACTTTTGTCTTCGCAACATTCCACCAAGTGAGTTTTCATAGCCCCTGCTTTTACTTGTTTTCATAAATGTTTTGGGGGAGATACATGCTCAATTATTTTCATATCTATCATGATTATTTGAAACTACATGTTGAACTGAACTGAATGCTTAGTCATGCGTAGTAACAGTTTTGCCACACTTAGAACTTCCATATCATATTCATTGAGCTAATGGTCTTGGTATATTCATTGATATTCATTGATCTAACGGACTTGGATAATATTGATCTAACGGACTCGGATAATGTTGAGCTAACGGTCTTGGTATAACATTGGGCTAACGGACTTGGTATATTCATGTACTTGGTACAATCATGGACTAACGGTCTTGGAACGATTTGATCAACACTCATATTTGTTATATCAAGTAACTATTAATACATTAAGTTAGGCACTATTTTGTGAATTCATTTGACGATGTGGGCTTGAACATAAACTACATTACACTTTGGCAATGGGTTGTGAACACACAGGTTGCAAGTTTTGTATGGGCGGAACTTGGAACTGAGTGGATTTTCAATGCCTTTGCTGCATAAACGATTTTTGAAAGGCTTTACATTTCTTCATAAACTCTATGAACTCACTCAACCTTTGTGTTGACACTTTTTAGCATGTTTTATCTCAGGTATCTAAGGCATTCACTTCATGGCATGCATTTGGACACATCATGGAGTCGCGATGACGACGCGTCTCACTTGGGTTTTATGTACTTTAAAACATCGTTTGAATTGAAACAAACTTATTTCCACACAAGTTGATTTCCATTTGGGACCTACTTTGTAAACTCTGATTATTTTATTAAATCAAACGATGTATTTTTCAAACGACACTTTAGGTCGTTCAATATAACTGTGATTGTGATGCTATGACAGTCAATCCCCAGGAATTCCATTCCGCTGTAAAACAGGTAATTTGGGGGTGTGACAGTATGTTGATAAGATTTTTGGCACATTCAACCGTCTCTTGATACTTAGCTTTGACAACAGCATTATGATCTTTCAAATTCTTAAAACTGGTTTGCATCTCTTCATACTTCGCTTCAGCATCAACATTATAATCTTTGTAAATCTTAAAATCAGCTATCGCCTCTTCACACGTTGCTTCCAAATTAGCATTATCATCTTCGATCCTCTTGAAACGCGCTTTCATATCTTCATACTCACATTCATACTCTGAAAGTTGTTCAATCATTCTCTTCCTCTTATCAATCAGCTCTTGTTTCTCTCTAAAATTTCCTTCTATTGGGAAAGTCTTTCCCGGCTCACAAGCAATTACCATTCTCTTGAAACGGTCTATCATGTCTTTAAATAAAGAATCTTGCAAATTAGTACAATTCGGAGTGCATGTACCATCTTGACACAAAGAACACGGCATTTCGTAAATGATTGTGATGATTGATAATCTAATTGATCTAAATGTTAATTGACTAAAATATCACAGTAGAAGTGAAAGGTAAATTTCACAAATGAAAAGGTGTTTTTAGTTTTTGTGTAGACAGTTGTATTATTTATTGACAATTTGAATTGGTGTATAGTGTGAATAATGCAAACTAACTGTAAGAATTGGTGTTTGCAAATGGGTTTTTTATGGTCACTAAGAGTTAGAGTAACAGTGGCCTCTGCATTTTACTTTTTTTGTGAACTCTAGCATTTGGCTATTTTGTTTTCACTTTTCACCTGTTTACTGGTAAGGATGTCAGTTGCTTTTTGGGAAATGGTTTTTGTATTTTTAAATCAATTTAATAATCTTCAACTATCAACATCCACACATTCCTCGAGCATTACCAATGCATCATGTCAGAAAAGACTTGATGCATTGAACACAATTAAATGGTTGAGGTAAAAAACTTTTGCAAAACCAACCACTCCACTCCAAAAAGCTTTTGCATATTTAATGTTGGGTGAAAAATGAAATTTGATAAATACAAAAGCTTTTTGACAATAGCTTCAAACACTTGAAGTCTTTACAAGTGTTTTTGTAAAAAGTCTTCTTCAAAGTTATTGCCACAATGGAACAAGTCATTTGAATATCTTATTAGAATAGTAAAAAAGTCTTTCACCAAGTTGTCATTGCGGATGCTTACCCTGGCTGACTTTCATCGAAGAATCCAAATAAAAAAATCGTTGTCCTTTTCTTCTTTTTTATAAACAAATCCAGGTTTGTTGTACTCCCCCGTATGTACTTTGTTACCTTATTCGTTCATATATTTATAGAGTACATGAATATAAATAACTGTGCAGCTTTATATTTTATATTCTATTATTAAATATTTATTTAATTAAAAGTTATTGAAATTGTTATTAGGGTTTATGTTTTATAGGACATGGCGGAAACCAAAGAAGTCATATTTAAAGTGCACCGCAACGGGAAATTTGAATTTCAGCCACTCCGCTATGTAGGCGGTCGCCTTGCTGATGTCTGGTGTTTTAGCTCCACCAGGGTTGCATTTACCAGGGTGCTTGATCATGTTTTGAATGATATTGGAGGGGAAAAATGGGCTTTATTTTATGCTGCACCAAATAAGGCACTAGAAGATGGTTTAACATTGTTGCACACAGACAATGACGTTCGACGAATGTATGACCTTGCTGATGAGAATGGATCCATGGACGTCTACATTGTGCACGAGCTACAGGCTTTGTCACAATTTTATTTCAAAAAAATGGTATGGTAGGAAGAGGATGCTGGCATGCGGTGCGGTAGTGCAACACCTTTCAAAAGAAGGAAGCTAACAAAGCATGTTTCTATCACGAAAACTGAAAGAGGGTTCGAGATCATAGAAAAAAAGGGCTAGTGCACAAGGAATGGTTCCACCTGTTATGAATGTTTGTTTCCTTTAAAAAATAATTATGAGTTTATGCTGCCAACCATGCGATAGTGCTTCTATGCCAAACTTAGTGCTGTTATGTTTATGCTGTTAAGTCTACCCTTTATGATCATATGGTTAAGAATTATGGTTGCCCGATCATACAACAAGTATTGCCCAATTATGGCATTTAGTTGCCCAGATTGCAAATTGGAAGGTGGCCTGAGGTTCAAACGAAATTGCCCAATTACTTAAACTTGATTGTCAGAATTTTCGTGTCTAGATACTAGATGACGATAACGGTTGCGTTTTCTCATTAGAATGTTAAACCATCTTCTAGTGCAAAAATACTAACAACTGCTACAAGAGTTAAAACAGTTGTTTTGAAAGTATGTGAATACGCAACCACTGCTACAGTTTAACAAACCACTGCTAGGTTCGCTCAAACCATCGCTAGTGTCGACGCAAATATCAACTTTGTTTCTGTTTTCCAAATGACTAATTGAAGTTCAAATTTTAAAAGTGAAATTTAAAGCGCGGATATGAATGATTTACTTCAGTTTGTCAAACGTGCTTAAGCAACTTTTTCAAAACCAACAACACATGTGGAAGCTACATTTTAGTACAAAAAAGGATAAGAAACCGATAAATTCAAACGGTTTGTAATTACGGATAAGTCTTATCCAAATACCAAAAAAGGAGAGAAAATCTGCAAGTAAATATTCACGTTCCTTCCCTAGAAATTTTATGACAAATCCAGCAGGAAAAATAGATGCCCAGGAACCTAGGCACGTGCCTACCTACAAAACAGTAAATGGAAATTAATGATACCGCGTGCAAGAACAGTAAAATCCTCGTTATAAAGACGCGAGGTAAATAAATTTAAAGCACATAAAAAAACAACCAATCATCCACCAACAAAAAACCCCAAAGAGAAGTTGAAGATGTTAACAACCCGTTGCCCACGCACCATCAGTTCCAAAAAGCCCATACATTGCCTAAACCTTTACCCCCCAAAAAAAAACATAAGCGCAAAGCAGTTGCTGCGACAACTGAAACATGTTCTTAAATGACTACTAATAACAATTAGTCGTTCCTAAGACGACAAAATTGACCAATCTCCGTGACCATACACAACATTCCTTCAACCAAAACCCGTGTCCCTTGAGGTTTGTGGAAGCCTGCCCTGACCATATGGCGTATCAAAGGTTGGAGTTTAAACCGATTAGACTCTCATTAGCCATTTGCGATGTTCAAAGTTCAGACAGTTCTTTCTTAACCTCGCTCTTCCCGAGCTCAAGAAGGATGTATATCATGGGTATTGGGTCGAAGGAGTGGTAGAATTTGCAAAGAGAGGCAAACAACACGGCTGAAATTTCTGGTCTCAGTCCTCTGTTGATTGCAGCCCGGCCCCCGAAGCAAGTGTACGTCTACTAATCCTGGCATATCGGGTTGGATAGACTGGGTTAAAGGTAAAAATGACGAGCTTGCGGGCACTGGGATTAATTTTAGAGCAAACCACATAAAGAATTCATAAAAAAAATCCCATGCTATCGTGTAGGGGATGATTGGTGTATTTTGTGACATTTCTCTCTCCTCACTCCAATTCAAACCTATCACGTCAGCGTGTGGATGTATTTTTTCTGAATTATTTGTGGTTCTACCATTGCTCTAAATTAAAAGCTGCGCGGATGGAAAAGCAACCCTACTAAAAGCTCTTCCAGTACCGCGCAGAGGGGCAGATTTACACGGGAAACCCGTTGAGAAGCCTATTGAACTTCTGCAGGGAATCCCATATGAAAATACGGCCGCCCCAGGAGGAACCAAGCAACGGGAAATCCTTTAAGAAAATCATAGCAAACAAGAAGGAATCCACACTCACAATTAAGTCGCGTACCACTGCTAATGTAGTTTTTCACTGCTAGTATCATTGTCTCGGTTTAATATGTAACATTCTAGAATTTCTTGGGTAGGATGTTTTGTATTAGATAAGTATGGTAAGTATAATTATCCTGTATATTGTAAAGGACTCCTTAGCTTATAAAAGGAGGTCCAGGCTAGAGTTTGATATAACTTTTCGGCATATTTAGAGTCGATACACTTCAAGGTTGTAATCGCTAATACTATTCAGAGTTTTCGTGTATTAATATTAAATCCAGGTGTTTTATAGACCATAACTTATTGTAAAAACATCAACATCTTCACTTTGACGTGAGCACATAACGCTTCAGGTTATTAGATGTGTATAGTGAGTTGATTATTTTGAGGTTTATGCGACTTTTCTAAGTGTCAAAAAATGGTGTCGTGTCTAGATAGTAGATGACGATAACGGTTGCGTTTGCTAATTAGAATAGCACATTTGGGGATAAATACGTCCAAAAATACTAACAACTGCTACAAGAGTTAAAGCAGTTGTTTTGAAAGTACAGATTAATTTTGATTCAATTGGGGATAAAAAAATAGAGTTACAACTGCTAGGGCAAAACATAGTTTAGACCCACACACATCATAATTCGCAACACCTAACAATTTGTTGCAATCAATTTCGAAATAAACATCAATGGTGCCCAACTCTTCTGCTGCAACTCACAACATGGTTGCGTTTTTGGAAAAACCAAAGGAGGCTACAGGGTTTGAACAAATTCTCAATTTTATGCATATGTTAATACGCAACCACTGCTACAGTTTAACTAACCACTGCTAGGTTCGCTCAAACACCGCTAGTGTCGACGCAAATATCAACTTTGTTTCTGTTTTTCTAAATCAGTTATAATAAAAAAAAAGTCCCTGAAGTACAATATGGTTTTTTTTGCGAATTAAAAGGTTGACTAGTTGAAGTTCAAATTTTAAAAGTGAAATTTAAAGCGCCGATATGAATGATTTACTTCAGTTTGTCAAACGTGCATAAGCAACATTTCCAAAACCAACAACAGCTGTGGAAGCTACATTTTTCCAAAAAAAAGTATATACAGACATAGCAAACTTTCAGTACAAAAAAGGATAATAAACCGATAAATTCAAACGGTTTGTAATTACGGATAAGGCTTATCCAAATACCAAAAAAGGTGAACAAATCTGCAAGTAAATATTCACGTTCCTTCCCTAGAAATTTTAGGACAAATCCAGCAGGAAAAATAGAAGGGTAGGAGCCTAGGCACGTGCCTACCCACAAAACAGTAATTGGAAATTAATTATACCGCGTGCAAGAATAGTAAAATCCTCGCTTTAAATACGCGCGGTAAATAAAGGGAAAGCACATAAAAAAAACAACCATTCCTCCACCAACAAAAAACACCAAAGAGAAGTTGAAGATGTTAACCCGTTGCCCACGCACCGTCGGTTCCAAAAAGCCCATACATAGCCTAAACCTTTACCCCCCAAAACAAAAACATAAGCGCAAAGCAGTTGCTGCGACAACTGAAACATGTTCTTAAATGACTACTAATAACAATTAGTCATTTCTAAATTGTCGAGAATGACGACTAATAACACATCCCCACGACCATTCACAACATTCCTTCACCCAAAACCCGTGTCCTTTGAAGTTTGTGGAAGCATGCCCAGACCATATGGCATGCCAAAGGTGGGAGTTTAAACCGATTAGACTCTCATTAGCCATTTGGGATGCTCAAATTTCAGCCAGTTACTTCTTAACCTCACTCTACCCGAGCGGAAGAAGGAAGTATATAATGGGTATTGGGTCGTAGGAGTGATAAAATATGCAAAGAGTGGCTGAAAATTATGGTCTCAGTCCTCTGTTGATTGCAGCCCGTTTCCCGAAGCAAGTGTACGCCTACCAATCCTAGCAGATCGGGTTGGATAGACTGAGGTCAAGGTAAAAATGACGAGCTTGCGGGCGCCGGGATAAAATAAAGAGCAAACCACTGCTAATGTAGTTTTTCACTGCTAGTATGATTGTGTCAGTTTAATATGTAACATTTTTGAATTTCTTGGGTAGGATATTTTGTATTAGATAAGTATGCTAAGTATAATTATCCTGTATATTGTAAAGGACTCCTTAGCCTATAAAAGGAGGTCCAGGCTAGAGTCGATACACTCCAAGGTTGTAATCGCTAATACTATTCAGTGTATTCGTGTATTAATAATATATGTAGGTCTTTTATAGACCATAACTTATTGGTGTGAATTTAATTTGTTAACATTAATATTTGTTTTCAAACATACTATTCAAGTGAACACTGATGAAACGGAAATGTCGATGTATTATAACTAGTTAGATTTGTAGGATATAGGATTTCACAAACATATTAAACCATAATCACAAGTGGCGTTCAAGATGTTTAGAGAGAGAAATTTCTAGAGAGAGAATGGGAAGAGAGTTGGGAACTATGTGAAACAAAGAAAAATGGTATTGAAGCTTCAACCCTCTACCTTGGGAGGTAGAGGGTATTTATAGTGTCTTACAAATAAACGCCACCTACGGGCTGTGGATCAGGCATACAGTGGGTAAAGACCCGTCCGTCCTCCACGGTGTTACTTAATAAACTACTTACTAACATAACTTGACTACGACTACGAGCTTTCTATCGAATACATATACTTGAGGTGACCGACTCTTTAACGACTGAATTTTCTAATTCCTAACAATCTCCCCCTAAGGGAGGTCACCTCAAATTACAATGAATACAAACAGATATTACATTAGATTGTTCTGGGATTCTTGATTAAGATCTTTGCTCAGTAGCTCGTAGTCTTTGATTCTTCATGTTCCGCATGTTTGGATAATTTGAAGTGGAGGTCTTTAACTGATCCACGTGATGATGAGTTTTGAGCCAGCATTGAGATCTTCAGCAAACAAAAATCTCTGACTCTTCCATTGTGGTGTTGGTATTATGTGATATTGTGACAATTGGACCGACATGCTCACATTCTGGATCATGATATATTCTCATCAGAGTAGCGGAAGCTTTTACTGGTTCATGATATTTGCAGCAGCCTAGCAGAAGCATGGCGTGAAAGTATCAGAGTCGTTGAAGCACTTATCATAATTTCTTTAGAGATGAATGTGTATTGTGAGCATGCGGCTATGGATTGACCGCTTTATTCTGATTAGCTGCAAACGTCAGGCGTACCTGCATACAACAGTTAGCAATAAAGAGCACGAAAGTGTCGTTGATCACTTTCGTTGAATTGAGGTACACGGCCCACGGTTCCCCGTTGATCAGTACAAGTACTGCCTGTGATCAGGTATAATTCCGAAGAATTTCCTTGACAGGGTTTCGCAGCTGCTCTAGCTGTTCTCAAACCGGAACGTCTCAAAGAAGACAACACGGAGTGAGTGAACCAGCGAATTGAGATTCACTGATTGATGAAAAGAGATTTGAAAAACAATCGTGTACTGCTCAATAGAAATTGTTTTTGCAATACAACGAAGGTTTTAATGAAAATCAATTATCAATCATAAACACCTTTAATTTTGAAATATGAGTACACAGTCGATGTGCTAAAGAAAAGTGTTTTTAAGCACAACGACTGGTTTTTCAAAGGTATCCGTCAATCCATAACCTGAACCAGGATTGATTCAAAAGATTGAATCGCGCCATTGTTTCTGTTCAGTTGTCACATGGTTGATCTTTTGAATAGATCTCACATGCCACCTACCAGGAGCTTGTTTGATGTTGGCTCTCGAAGGCTTTCCATCTTCATTGTGAATATGTTTGCATATCACTCAGATGTTCTGGCAATACCACAAGGATAATGCGTAGGACTCATAAGATATAATCTCTCTTTCCACATTGTGTGAAACAGAGAGTCTTTATAGACAGTGTCCTAAGGAGATTTATTTGATGATCTCGTGGCTCTAGACTCAATAGTGCATATTTGGTTCCTATGCCGGAGACTAGGGAGAGGGTCTCCTTCTTCAATATCAACAAACTCTAAAAGAAAGTCAATAGATAATGTCGGTTCCCTGTGAGAATGAAACAAGTCCTTTTAAGAGGAACTTCAGTAGCTTGGGAAGTTTTAGTGCAGCGCGTCACTGGGTCCATGACGTCTTGTCTTCAATACCAGTGTTACCTTAGTAAACACCAGTAGCATATGTATTGAACCCGGTTTCTGCCCTAAGGTTGAATTATTGGAGGGCTATTTATTTTCACCCATTTCTCATTCAATTCTTTTTCATTCTTCAACCCCTTCAGTGCTTACCAAGACTTCATAACTAGAACCTTGTTAGGTTTATTCCAGTTCTAGCTCAGTCTCAGTCTGCACTCTTCCCATATCTCACTTTTCTCCTTTTTTCATCATACCTAAGAACATCTACACTATCTAGTGGATTGTCCCTGGGTAGATCCCTCCGGTTCTGGCGGATCATAGGAACGACTACCTAACCTAACCATCCTTATATCACCATACATAAAGTAAATTTGGTCGGTCTTTTGGTATTGTTCATCAGCCATTGGAACCAATTGAAAACCATTTGAAAATCAATCCAGATACTTGTGATATATTATCAAAGCATTTTGTACCTGAATTGTTTTTGATATTTTTAGAAAAAGAGCTCCCCCTCAACATGTGCTTCATGTATTTGAAATTGTTTGGCACACGGAGGCAAGAGGAAGAATTAAATTCTTTGATTACCATTTTCTAAAAGATATCATCATCACTTCCCTAATTAAATCAAGTAGATAAAGCATATTGGGGAAGGATGAGGTTTTCAAAAGTTTGCTCCCCATCAATATGTGCCTCGAGATTTGAAAGAGTTTTGCACATACTAGAGGGAACCTGCACTTAGAGACAAATCAATCACGTTTCAATTCTTTGTGGTTTAAACATTCTAGCAGCTCTTGAAATCGTTTAAACACTTATAAAACCAATTATCCAGTTATCAGTTTAAATCCAATTTAAATCACAAATTCTCCCCCGATCACACTTTCCAAATCCTTTGAGAGATGTGATCTCTATTGATTTAAATTAAAATTTTTAGAGCTTTTGAGGAGAATAGTGACTTGCTTTTGAAAAAAAAACAATTTTAACTGATAAGGATCAGATTTTCAGACTTTAAACTCCATTTTTTAAACATGCAAGAGTATCTTTTGAAAACATAACATTAGCAAAGGTTTTGAATCAATTGTATAAAACATAATTCTTTTTTATTGTTCAACAATAAACCTTGCTCATTTACGTGCCAATTGTTTTTTTTAAATGACCTTTCAAAATAACCTTTTTAATTCGATTGAAATCATTCTCCCCCTCAATCAATGGCACAGGTTGTTGATTGAGAGATTTTGACAGATGATAAGCTCAGATGAATTTCAAAAAATAGAGTACAAGGTATTTTCAAAGAATTTTTTTGTTTTCATGAGATGACAAATATTTTTCAGAAGAATCGTTAGACGGAAAAATATTTGGGAAGAGAAACATTTGTCTTTTTGATGACAAACATTTGTTTTGAGAATCAGAGCATGAGATTTGAAAAATAAGATAAAGCATGGCTCTGCCCTTTACTTTTTAAAATGGGTTACTGCCTGAAATGACAGTAAGCCACCATTTTTCTCCGCCTCATTTAAAAAAAAAACTTTTGTACATTCGAAGAACATCTAAAGACCCGTGACATTCTTTGAATGTCAACACAAAGTCCGTAGATGATATCGAATAAGGAAAAATCATGACAAAATAACAATATTTTTAGAAATTTTCAAGATTTTCTAATTTTTATGGATTTTTGAGAATTTTATATTTTTATATTTTCTTTTGTGGGTTTTGAAATTTTGTATTTTTCTTTTTGAATAAATATATACAAGAGATAGATGAAGGAAATACTTTTACTACTCTTCTTCCTCTTGAAGACGTTTGAGTGTTTCTGGTTGTAGGCTCTTTAGACCAAGTCGTGAAAGGATAAACTCAAAACGTTCTCTAGGAAGAGCTTTGGTGAAGATGTCTGCTAACTGGTATTCCGTCCTCACGAAATATAGTTCCACCACACCGTTTTCCACTTGTTCCCTGATGAAATGATGTTGAATGTCGATGTGCTTTGCTCTTGAGTGTTGAACGTTGTTGCATGAGAGAGCAATGACACTTTTATTATCACAGTACAGAGGAATTTTGTTGAATTCAAAGCCATAGTCAGATAATTGGGATCTCATCCAAAGGATTTGAGCACAACAAGATGACATGGCTATGTATTCAGCCTCTGTAGAGGAAATAGAAGTACTCATTTGTTTCTTTGAAGACCAACTCACAAGCTTATCACCCAAAAACTGAGCACCTCTAGATGTACTTCGACGTGTATCTTGGCATCCTGCATGATCAGCATCAGCATAGGCTGTTAGTGACATACCGGTGTCCTTCGGGTACCAAAGTCCCATATTGATGGTTCCTTGGAGATACCGAAAGACCCGTTTAACAGCTTCAAGGTGCTTTTTTGTGGGCTTAGCCTGATATCTAGCACACATGCAAACAACGAACAAAATGTCTGGTCTGCTAGCTGTGAGGTACATCAGGGATCCGATCATACTACGATATTTCGTTTGGTCTACCATGATCCCTGAGTGGTCCTCATCCAGTTTAGTACGCTCTATCATAGGAGCGTCAACAGGGTCATAAGAATCAAATCCAAATTTCTTTAAAATCTCATTTGCATATTTAGATTGATTTATGAAAATGCCTCCGGGACTTTGTGAAATTTGTAATCCCAAGAAAAATGACATTTGTCCCATCATTGACATTTGAAATTTGGAACCCATTTCATTTGAAAAACGGTCACATTCATTGGGGTCAGTCGAGGTAAAGAAAATATCATCAACATAGATTTGAACGTTAATTAAATGTTTGCCTAACTTTCTGGTGAAAAGGTCGGATCAACTGCTCCTTTGCTGAATCCAGTAGATAGAAGAAAGTTTGATAGCGTATCATACCATGCCCTTGGAGCTTGCTTCAAGCCATAAAGGGCCTTCTTCAAGCGATAGACATGAGTAGGATGCTCTGGATTCACAAAACCTTCCGGTTGGCTGATGTAAACGACTTCTTTAAGATCTCCGTTAAGAAAAGCCGTCTTTACATCCATCTGATAGACAATCATATTCTTACTTGCAGCATTAGCCAGGATGATTCTGATTGCCTCGATGCGTGCAACTGGAGCAAATGATTCTTCAAAGTTAATACCCTCCTCTTGACGGTATCCTTTAGCAACCAATCGAGCCTTGTTCTTTAAAACATCACCATGCTCATCAAGTTTCACTTTGTAGATCCACTTTAGAGCAATAATCATAGCACAATCTGGAGCAGGTACTAATTCCCATACATCTAGTCGATCAAACTCATGAATTTCTTCTTGCGTGGCATTGAACCAGCCGTCTTCATTCATGGCAGTTTTAACATCTTTTGGTTCGACCTTAGAGAGTACGGAGTTGAAGAAGCACCATAAGGCATCGGTTGCAAGTTGTTTCTGTGTGGATACTGGACGAGAGGGGTTTCCAATGATGTTGTCCAATGGATGATCATGTGTCCATTTTCTAAGGTGTTCGTGTGGTTGTTGTTGACGAACTGAAGTAGCAGTGTCGATTTCTCCTGATAAAGATGGTTCTGATGATGATTCAGGAGCAAATATGTTTTCAAATGGTGCATCTTCAGGAGTAGCAAAGGGATTCTCTCCATCAAGGGTGCCAGAAACATTTCCATGATGTACACTCGATGATTGATGATTTGTTGATGAGACAGAGTGATCAGCAGCAGGAGCTTCTTGACATAGTGTCATAGAAACTGAAGGGTTAACTTCATTGACAGGGATAGTAGCAGCCTCTGATGATGGAATTGACAGATCATTTGCAGTTGGATCATAGTGTTCATCAAACATTGGATCAAACAGTTTCTTCAAGTCATCTTCTGAAGGAGGTACATAAGGAGTTGCTGGCGAAGAATTGTATACAAGAGTAGAACTGATGGGATTACTTGAAGATGCGGGTACAGAACTGGGTTGTCCTGGAGCCATTGGACCAGTCAGCTCATCAAACGTAACGTGAATTGTTTCCATGATATTTCGGGTTCTTTTGTTGTAGATTCGATATCCCTTTTTGTTTGGTGCATATCCTACAAATACTCCAATGTCCGCTTTAGCTTTAAGTTTGCCTAAGTCTTGGCCCTCATTAGTTGGATAACACAATGCACCAAACACACGAAGGAATAAGAGACTAGGTTTTCTATTGTGGACAAGTTCATATGGAGTTTTTCCATGAGCAGCGTGAATTAGGGATCGATTTTGAGTGTAGCATGCAGTGGCAATGGCTTCAGCCTAGAGAAACATTGGAACCTTTGAGTAAATCAGCATTGTTCTTGCGGCTTCCACAAGAGTTCGATTTCGTCTTTCAACTACACCGTTCTGTTGAGGAGTTCTTGGAACACTTCTTTGATGACTGATTCCAACACTTTCATAAAACTGACTAAGTTGTTTATTAACAAACTCAGTTCCATTGTCTGTTCGGATGATTCTGACAGTTTTGTTAAGTCGAACCTGCAGCTGTTTGATAAGTTTGATGATGATATCTGGAGTTTCATCCTTTGTCCTTAAGAACTTAACCCAGGTGAATCGAGAGTAATCATCAACCACAACTAACACATATTTCTTCCCAAAGATATTCTGCACTCTCATGGGTTCACATAAATCCATGTGAATTGTATGAAGAACTTCTGTAACTGAGTTTGTAGGTTTGGGTTTGTGGGCATATTTCTTGCTTTTTCCCAATTGGCATGCTGAACAAAGATGATCCTTTTCATACTTTAGTCTAGGTAAACCTACAACTAAGTCCTTTCTGGAGAGATCATTGATGGTGGCGAAGTTCAAGTGATTGAGACGATGATGCCATGACCATGACTTTGTTTTCGAAGCCTTTGACAACAAGCAAATTGGAGAAGACTTCATCATATCTTCGATAGAGATGGTGTATAGATTTGAACCACGTGTTCCTCTTAAAAGCTCTTTACCATCAAGTTCTCTAACGAAACAAGTATGTTTTCTGAAGGCCACTTCTAGATCTGAATCACAGAATTGACCGACAGAGAATAAGTTATGACCAAGACCTTCTACGTAATATACCCTGGAGATAACACTATCACCGACAACATAATCTCCATAACCCATAATTGCACCGAAATGATCGTTCCCGAATCTAACAGTCCTGATGAATTTACTCACGAAGTTCATGAGCCGCGACCGGTCTCCAATCATATGCTTGGAATAGCCTGAGTCCAGGTACCACAGAACGATTTGAACGATCTGCAGTTGAACACATACAAGAATGGATAACTGGATAATTGGGAACCCCATGCAATAATGGGTTCCACTTGGTTAGTAACAGTAATTGGAACACCCACATCAAAAGTAGAAACAATGGAATCCTCAGAAATTAGTAACAGAAATCAAGCAGTCATCATTACAAGGTTTGCAGATAGTAGCAGAATTCGAATGAATTACAGTACGCCTATGGCTAATACTAGACTCAACACGGTTCATTTTATTCAACTCAAACTTAAAGTTCCTAGGATGGTCTTCTACTCTCTTCCAATGCACATTCTTAGCTTGCGAGGTCCTATCTTGCTTGGTATTGCCTGGAGGCTTTGACCCGCTTGCTTTTATGTCACTAATTACTCCTGTAGAGGGAATTATGGGAACATTAGTTGGTTGATCTAGTTTTTGCATTCCTGAACTAGAGGTGCAGGGATCTGAACTACATGAAGGTACAATAGTGTTCACATTCTTAAAACTGGGCACATAATGGTTTGAATGCTTGGCATTAGGCATAGAACAAGGCATCACAACTTTACCTTTCGCACCTAAGGATTTAGGACATGTTGCTATTAAACATTCTAGCAGCTCTTGAGATCGTTTGGCCTGAATGCAAGCAAACCTAATTTCTCTATCAAGAGGCTTATTTATGAAGTCCTCTTCCACAATATCACGGAGACATTCTAGACTATCCTTAAGGTGAGCACAATAGTTATGAAACACAAGTTCATTGTTCCTAAGATGAGGAGGAATGTATTTAACTGTCACAGTATATTTGCAGTCTGAGGATGACTTTGATGCAACATTCTCATTGAAGACAAGTGGCAGTTTCCCTTTTTCCCGACTCCTCAGATTCTCAATTTCCTTTTGTAAAGACGTTATTTTTTCGTTGTTTTTGTCACGAGTGACTTTCATTGAATCATATAACTTTTTAAAGTGTCGTTTAACTTTTTCATTTTCTTCTAGAAAACTCTCGTTTTCTTTTTGTAAAGCATTAACTAAGTTTTAAAGATGAAAAGTTTGAGAATATTGAGAATCTAAAGGAGGAGGCATTTGGGAGCCAGTCACATTGTTCTTTTCACCCTTTAATTGAGAGATTTGGGCTTTCAATTTTCTGATCGTGTTACAATGAGCTTGAATCTGTTCGTCACGTTTGTTTATCTGAAAAACTGCATCAAACTCTGGAACATCTGAGGATGTCTTGATATTTGAGGTTTTGACATTTTTGTTAAGATGTTGATATTTTAGTTGTAAATCAAAATGTTCAACTTCTAGTTTAGAAAGATGTTTTACCAAATTATCATGATCATACTGATCAATTTTCTCACTTAGTTCTGAGTTTTTGTTTTCAAGCTCAATGACACGATCATGGGAAACTTTCAATGCAATAGATAATTCAAGAAATCGAGAAGCAGTAATAGAGTTCTTAGTAACAGTATAAAACACATCTTGAGCAACACAACTCGAAATCAAATTCTCATTTAAAATATGCAAGTTCTTTCTTTCAACTTCATTGTATATGAGTTCCTGTTCATAGTCATTGACCTCAACTATCATTTCATCAAATTCTTTTTCCATTTCTTTAATATCAGAATTAATTCCTTTTTGAAGACTCTCAAATTGATCTTTTAATTGTTTAAAGAAAGGCATGACCTCAGTTAAATAACATTCTTTAGTTTGCTCAAAACCCCTTTCCCCCTCAGTTATCCCTGTAGGTGTGATTCTCTTCTTACATGTTTTCTCAAAATCAACAAACAGCTGATAAACAACATACATGCTGATTAAGGTCTTGCAATTAGTGGCAATAGATCTAGGAACTAGATGCATTGGTGTATTTGGAGGATACACAGTAGCTGCAGGCATTTTCCTAAGGGGAGTGTTTGTTTCAACAAGTACATTAACTTTTAGATTATCCATATCTTTCTTCCAAAAGATCTGTTCTGGGGTTAATTGAGTTTGAGGCTTAAACATGTTCAAGGATATCCAATTTTCCTTAGTGTAATCATGGGGTTTGATCGTTATGTTATTCTCTTTACACGCAGGATTGTTAAGCTTCTTATTCATTTTCTCCCTAGATGCATCATCTAATTTTCTATCTTCCTCAGTGCATTCAATGCAACTAGGTTTCTGTCTAGGTTTAAGAATCTCATTGCCATCATAGATTATATTTTGAGCAGCTTTTGCTATCTTACCATACTCAGGGTTAGATTCCTTTATAATGGGGATACTATGCTTATCGCTGAGAACTCTATGCTTAGTGATCATGTGAGCAGTCTGAATGGTGTTCCCTTGTACGTACAACTTATTTTCAAGCTTGTTTTTCAAAGTTTTTAGATTGGAAAAATCATTCAAATGTTATGATTCCTTAGCATTGAATTCTTGATAAGCATTTTAACATTTTCTTGAAGTTCTTGTTTTTGCTTAGCAGTTTTAGAAAGCTTTTCTTGTAAGGAGCTTAACTCTTGTTTTAATACTTCTTCTCTAAAATTGCTTTTTCTAATAATTGTACGCATTTGGTCATCCATTTCCTGCTCACGGGTGGTTAACTCAAACTTAGCACGATGTTCATAAATAGCAACTTGTTCTTTATAGGCATTTAGTGCAGAAATAATAGAATCCTCAGGGGCACATGTAGTGTATTCATCAAAAATATAGTCATCATTGACAGCAGAAGATGCATCACTTGGTACAGTCTCGCTTTCACTTTGTTACATATATTGATCATATGGGACAACATGTATATTACCCATATTTTCAATATCTAACTCAAAAGTTTCAGTTGATTGTACTTTGTCATGTATCTTTTGCTCATCAACATCATCGTATAGTTTTAATACCTCTTAGATGATTGATTCTTTGGATGGACCAACTTGCTGTGGTGAGGGGACCTTTGGAGAGACCATTGGAGAAATGCTAGCCATGAAAATAGTCTGTGCAGTAGGTTCATCATCAACGTCAGAGTCGTATGCATCACAGTCGGTGACTTGAAAGGCATTCTGATGATTATGACCTATCTCCTGAATTGGTTGCTCTTCCACATCTGCATCATATGTCTTTGCATTGCCCTCAGCAAGAAACAACAACTCCTCTTCATCCAACACAGCTCCATTATCCTGAGCTTGCACTAGTAACATCTTGTCTTTGAAGTACTCTGCATTTTGAGGGCGTTTTGGAGAAGTGCAGTTCCGTGCTATGTGTCCATCACCACCATAGTTGTAGCACTTAATTGGCATTGCTTATCCCTGATTGACATTCCTTCCTCTATTCTGATTTGCCACATACCCTCCTCCTACTCCACCTCCTTTTTGTTCATATTGTTTTCCTTGAGCTGGTTGCACCGTAACCTTTCCATCTCTGACCAAAGCATGATTGTGTAGATTGGATGCAGTCCTGATTTCATTGTTAGTGTGAAGACGGTTAGTATGTGGTGTGAAGGTTAAGTTTTGTTTAACCATAAGAGCCAGTTGATTGATGAAGTGTTCCATGACTGTATTGGCATCAGGTTGCTTGAAACTTGGATCAGGAATGAGTTTGTGATTTCCATTACCCGTGGGTATGACTTGAGAAGCTTTGGTGGTAATTCCAACATTTGTGTAAAAAGCTGTTGAATCATTTGATGAGCTTGTTTCTCCCTGGTTGGTTTTGAACTGATCAAGAATCCTTTTTTCAAACATGGCATGTCTCTCATTCTGAAGAAGGAAGTCATACAGCTGCTGATAGTTTGTATTCTTCAATCCTTTAGTTAGCTTCACAGAGGTGACAAACTTGTGCCATTCAGGATTCATGTTGTTCACAAACTTTGAGTTCAGCTGAATGTTTGGCATGGTCATTTTGATGTTCCTCATGTCATTCACAAGCTTATGGAATCTCACGTAGTACTCATAGACACTCTCATCTGGTTTCGTTTTGAAGTGCTCAAACTCATCATACAGTTGTGATTCTCTGTCTTCCTTGGTTAATTCAGAACCTGAGAGAAGCATCTTGACATTATCCCATACTTCCTTGGCTTCAGTGTTGTGATTGATAAGCTTGTAGATATATTTTGGAAGACCCTGAAGTATAATGTTAGAAGCCCTGATATCAGCATCGAATCTCTTTTTCTCCTTATCATTGAGCTCATCATACGTCTTTGGTCTATCTATTCCATAGATCATTGTTCCATCTGCAGCTGTATCAATTAAATCTCTTGTAGTCTCAATCTGATAAGGTCCTTCATCAATGGATTTGAGAAAGTTGACCCCATTTTCCTTTCCAAGACAGTACAATCTGATTCGTTGAGCCCAAGAGTCGTAGTCAGTTCTGTCAAGCATAGGTGGACGAGTATCTGAACCAGCTACTTGAACGTCCTCAGCTACAGAAGAAACAATAGTTGGTACGATGTTTGACATGATTACAAGTTCTACGGGATTTTACTATTCTTTGATTAAACCGGGAAATTGATTCTTTCACGGGATTTTACTAAACCAAAAGAACAACCGTAAAAATGTAGCACGAAGAAGTAACAAGTCTCAATAGACAAGTAGCTAAACAGTCAACTCGCTTTGGTATCAACTCGCTAAACAATCAACTCGCTTAAAGAAACAAGTCGCTTAAAGAACCAACTCCCTTAATAGCCAAGTCGCATAAGGAGACAACTCGCTTAATAGCCAAGTCGCAAACTGAGACAACTCGCTTAACCACCAAGTCGCTTAAACTAACTCGCTAGCTGTACAACTCGCTTAATAGCCAAGTCGCTTTAGAACTCAAGTCGCTTAAAGAAACAACTCGCTTAGAACCCAAGTCGCTTAAAGAAACAACTCGCTTAGAACCCAAGTCGCATAAAGAGTCAACTCGGTAAATAGCCAAGTCGCATATACCAACTCGCTTCCAATAACAAAGCAACTCGCTTCGAAGAAGCAAAACTCCGAGACTCAACTCGCTTCGTACAACTTTCACAAACAACCTCTTTATCAATAAAAAACAACCAAACCACAATGATTTAAGCCTTCCAATTCAAAACCTAAACACATATGATGATCCTAAACACAAAAGTACATACAAAATTTAAACTTTAACACTAGAATTTGTTCAAATGATTCAAACTCTCCTAAACACTTAAAACCCCAAAAACCTTATGAAATCCACCAAAACAAAGAGCATGAAAGATGAGTGATCAAACCATGGCGCTCTGATACCAATTGTAGGATATAGGATTTCACAAACACATTAAACCATAATCACAAGTGGCGTTCAAGATGTTTAGAGAGAGAAATTTCTAGAGAGAGAAAGGGAAGAGAGTTGGGAACTATGTGAAACAAAGAAAAATGGTATTGAAGCTCCAACCCTCTACCTTGGGAGGTAGAGGGTATTTATAGTGTCTTACAAATAAACGCCACCTACGGGCTGTGGATCAGGCATACAGTGGGTAAAGACCCGTCCGTCCTCCACGGTGTTACTTAATAAACTACTTACTAACATAACTTGACTACGACTACGAGCTTTCTATCGAATACATATACTTGAGGTGACCGACTCTTTAACGACTGAATTTTCTAATTCCTAACAAGATTAAAAAAATGTTACATAATTTTTGTTAGGTCACGGATTTTAAAAATACCAGAAAATTGTTATAAAGAGCAACACAAAACAAATATTACCTTGTTTACTTACGTATTTATTATTTCATCTAAATTTGTTATTATTATTTATTTTATTTTTTTTACGAGATCATATTTAAAGAGTTTATGCCCCTAATTGGTTGATTATTATTTTAGTATAAGCTTCTTGTGAAATTAGAAATGAGAACGGTAAACATGTAACAGGAAAGACGAAAATATTTATCATGCGGTGCCAAACAGCTTTAGCCTTTGACCAATTAAAGTCCCATTGTAAAAACATCAACATCATCAGTTTGATGTAAGCACATAACGCTTCATGTTATTAGATGTGTAGAGTGAGTTGATTATTTTGAGGTTTATGCGACTTTTCTAAACGTCAAAAAATGGTACAATGCTTTTATGCTTGATTACTTAAATTAAATATCTGTAATTATAAAATGAATTGGTTGTATACTTACAACTGCTAGTTAATTTTTACTACTGCTAGTTATACTAACTACTGCTAGTAAACTGAATAGGTTGTATACTTACAACTGCTAGTATTATACGCACAACTGCTAGTTATTATTACAACTGCTAGTGATAGACGTTGCCCTACGTTCAACAATTAGTTGCCAAATTGATATTTGGAAACAACTGCTAGTTGGCGAGATGAAATAAAAATGGATAATGGCAACAGAGGAAATACTAAATACGTTGACATACAACGTTTCATATAGACGACAACCTACTACATATTATGATTACTACATAAACCCTTGATAAACGGGCACACCAAACTTTCTGTACACAAATTTAATTGACACAGGGTATTCAAACCATACATAAAACTACAACCACTAGAACAATTTTACAACGGCTGTGACGAAAGATCGGTGGAGTTTCAACAGGTTCCTAGCGAACTCCCAATTCGTCTTGATATTATCATAACCATCGTCCATCAAATCGCTAGCCCTGATATACATTTTCTTTAACGACGTGGAACAAGCAAGTATAAACTTTATTATGTGTATATCATTCTATTATCTAGGAAAGTATCGAAAAATCACTGTCTGAATCTGCCCATGACTGAATGTGGTTGTGTCTAAATCTAATGAACGTTGTTCCAAAGGTAAAACACTAAACGTGTGTGCAGCCTGGAAAATCAAATAGTATTGAGATAGAAAAACATGGAAGTTTACGGATGTTTATTTGATACGTATGAAATAGAGTAATAAAGTATTACACTTACTCTGGTTTCCAGCTTTTTCAAGTTTGGAGATCCGCGAATCATTTGGATGATGAGTGACACGATAACAGTCTCGCCAAAATCAACTCCTTTTAGATTCATATTAACGAGGGATACAAATGGCAAAGGGACATTCATCATGGAATTACCATCACGCATCAACTACAACAGGTCGAATTTTGGGTTAGTTTTAAAGATTAAATGTCGTTACAGTTACACATATATTTAACATTGTAAAATTAGAAGTGTAAATCTCAAAACGGTCTTACCGTGCAATAGTCAAAATCCAATGTAAGGGTCTCAAGAGATGGAAGTCTTGTCAGGTGAAAGATATTGGATGCTATGATTGTCGTGACAACATTCGAAATGCCGAATGACAAATGTAACTTCTTCAAATTCCTAAGACTTGCAAGATTCCATAGTTTCAACCCGTTTGTACTCTCAACATCCAATGTAAGAGACTCAAGTAAAGGACAACCAACAATTAAATCCCAAACTGTACTGGTAAGAAATTTGACTAAACACAATTCTAAGCTCAATAAATTTGGAAAACTAGTGAAAAACACCAAACTAGGAAAATCACAACAATGAATTTCAATATGTTTCAATTCAATACGCCCGTAAAGTTGGGTTGGCAATGTAACTGGTTGTCCATACCAGTTTTAAATTTTCAGGTGCTCAATTCCTTGCAGTGCCAAAAACATAAGCCAATCACGAATCTCTTCATAATTCAAGTCTTCCATTTCAGACAACGGTTTGGGATCTACAGAGAAGACAAACTTTTTTATGAGACCCGTAAGCTAATTTAAAAGTCTAGTAACATGGCTCCCATCAAACTTATATGTTAAATAATAAAAGAAATCCTCATCAATTATGACTTCGGTGAGAAAGGTCCACTTAAACCTCCAATTTGTAGATTAAATAGAGGTGCTCACCGCTTCTGTTATTGGCAACCGATTCAAAATGTTACCGATCACTGTATCTGGCATGTTGCTAATATAACCTCTTATAATGGTGATAACATTAGCTCGAAACGACATGGTTTTCAAGGAAATTTTGTTGGTTTTTTTAATTCTCGACAGGAGGCTTTGGATGAGGGTTGTTGATTTGCAATTGATGGTCAGAACGAGGGTGTGTTATGATCATTATATGTGGTTGTTGGGTTGGTTCATTGATTCGCGCGCCCAAGATACAAGCTTTTCAAATTTGGTCCGTAAAATATTATGAAATGGTATATTTTAGTAAGCCATGGTAATATGGCGGACGTATTACACAATCAATGTGTTGTGAGCATCACTTATTCTTAAAACGACGACGTCTTCAGTTAGACGTAAGCACATAATGGCATCATGTTATCAGATGTGTAGAGTAACATTCATTTGAGTTGACTATTTTGAGATATATGCGACATTTCTAAGCGTAAACAAAATGCTACATTGCTTTTATGCACGATTACTTAAATTAAATACCTCAAATTATAAAATGAATTGGTTGTATACTTACAACTGCTAGTTATTTTTACTACCGCTATAGTTATTTTTACTACCGCTAGTAAAACTGAAGTGGTTGTAGACTTACAACTGCTAGTCATTTTTACTACCGCTATAGTTATTTTTACTACCGCTAGTAAAATTGAATTGGTTGTATACTTACAACTTCCAGTATACAGGTTACTACTGCTACCTATTTTAACCACTGCTTGTGATAGAACACATCAACGAAATGATGCCACAGTCGTTAATACTGTTGTGTATGGCCGTGTTTGTGCTGCCCGTGTGTAGGTGCTGCTGATACCATTCTGGTGCCCTTGTGTATGTGTTGGTCTTACTATTATGGGCCTGAATAGAGACATATTGGTTTAGTGCTGCTAGTATTAAGCTTACAACTGCTAGTTAAATTGTACTAGTGTTGAATGACAAATCTGTTAATTTCAAGTGTGCATAGTCACTAGTTGGTAGTTATTAGTTGATTGTAGAATACGAATTGTAACAACTAGAAGGACTCCTTGGTTTATAAAAGTAGTCAATAAGGAAAAGAAGTTGCCCTACGTAGAACAGTTAGTTGCCACATTGTTTATTGCAAAAACAACTGCTAGTTCCCCAGATTAAACAAAGATGTATATTGGGATTAAAGAACATAGGAAATAGTAAATATGTTGACATAAAACGTTTCATACAGACAACCTAGTACATATTACGATTACTACATAATTATGAGTTTAATGGTTACATAATATATAACCACTTGATTTATAAAATTCAGCAAGTACGCAGAAAAAGCTAACCACTCCATGCTTCCTTCACATATAGACATCGTACTAAAACCACAAAGCTTCATTCCCATTAAGCATGATCCCTAACTTCTGCCGAACAAACCTGTTGAACATGAATATAATGGTGTAAGTTAAAAATAAAACATTAATAGAATGGTAAGTTAAAAATAAAACATACTATAAACAGCATGGTCTGGCTGATTTAACAAAAGAAAAGATTCTTTGTATGGTGCGATGTAGAAAGACCCTGCATCTCCTAACATTCCCATGCAGACAAATAATTCAAGTTCTTTGTTGTACACAAATACCGACTGACCCAAATGATTGTCGCTGTACGCTTCCACTATTGGAGCTTGATCATTTGTAAACCCAAGCAAACGAACTGAATATTGGGTAGGGATGGCGAATAGGCTTCTAAATGATGTTATGGAAGAACCATTGACGTCCAACAACCATCCGCAAAATAATGGAATATCTTCACCAATGATCGTCCCAGAAATCACTAGAGAGGTTCCAAGATCGAAAATATTGAATGGAACTTGGAGTTCATTTTTTAAAATATGTGGCAGGTCAATAACTTTAAATTGGTTGGTTACCAAATCAAAAGAAATCAACATATAAATCTTATAAATAACACCGTCCTCATTAGTTAACTTTTAACTCCCAGTCCAATAAAGAAAACGACCTACAACTGCATGACTTTTACGTTTCAATTTGATAGTTTCACGAGGGGGTGGAAATTTTCAAGGATTGTCCACCTTAACGAGTTCAAAGAAAAGACAGAGACATACCAGAAACCACTTTCGAAAACAGGATAGGAGACCTTCACGATCTTCGGGTCAAGAGTGTACGGACGGACGACAAAACCAAAACAAATCTTTTGACGTTCGATTTGATGCGTGTAAACCGGGACAAATACTGCAAGTGATTTTTTGATTTCCGGGTTCCAAATAGCAGTCATTAGATTAGAACCATAGACAAAACACCAAAGACCATTAGAATTGCCAACTGTAATCATAGATGAAAGCATTAAATCTGTATTAAGTGGCGTAGCGATTAGCTGTTCATCTAAAGCTAACACAAAACCTTGGTCACCCATATCGAATGTTAGCGTAAATAAACACTCATCATTACGACGAACACCGTAATTAAAGATGAAGCTTCCACAATCTATACTAGCCTTCCATAACTTGCAAACACTACGTTGCTGGAGTATAGAATTAGGAGGTAGCCTACGGATGATATCTAGTTGAACATCCAGTGGGATATTGTCAGACATATTTTCTAAACAAAAACATAAAGATTGCGATAAAGATATGAAGTCAATAGACCAAAAGAAGAAAGAAAGATTTTGTTAAACAAATTGTATTGAAGAAAGGACATGTACCGTGAATCTGTGTTTTGTGTGGGCGTTTTTTTTTTTTTTTTTTTTTTTTTTTTTTTTTTTTTTTTTTTTAAATGTGAAATGACAAAACTATCCTCGTGTATAAATACAAGTTGCCCAAAACACATAAAGATGCCCAAAAAACAATATAGGTTGCCCAAAAAACAATACGTTACAATACATGACATATACCTTCAAAATACGTACTTGTGTCATAAGTTGTCGGACACATGGCAGCCCCTGGTTGGGTCCAAGAAAAGCGGTGGGCAACCTGTCTATTTTCGAATTTTAAAAGGGCGTGGTCCATAAACTGATAAGCCTCAGGGCGCGCAGTCTATTGGACTAATTTTCCCTAATAGTGTTTTATAAATCAAATATGCATAAGCCTCAATCGAATGGTTATGTTTATTAAGCTCCTCATACAATCGTCACAAAGTACAAGACCAAAATCATTCGTCGACTAATGAATTGGAACTAACCATTATTAAAAATCCTTTCGACATTAAACTCAACAATGATCAACCAAAACAATAAATAAGAACAAGTTCCAATTTAACCAAATATAATGTTATCAACATATTCCAAACAAACACTACAATTATCCAAACATCCCTTTATCACAAACTCTCATATGAAATAAACAAATATCAAGACAACATTCACAAGACAAGAACACATCACAAGAATCACATAATCAACACAACCAAAGAACCAAACATAAATAATAGAGTTCAACATCATAAAAGTAACAAAGATGTACCTAAAGTAAGATTACAATAGGCAAGGGTGAAGGATTATAGCAACCTTCAAGCCTCCAATTGACTACAACTTCTAACCAAACCGGAAAATTATACCCGAACACTTTCTTTAACACTTGAGCACTACCTCTGGAAATGGCAGAGGTTTGTGGTCTTTTGGGAGATATAAATTGGTGACAATTTGTCCTTAAGGGTGGAGGCTAGAATTTCACACCTTGAGATGGAGAGGGATTGAGAGGGATGATGAAAACAAGCACAAATGAGTGCTATTTATACTACTCCCAAGCCTAGGGTTCATAAATGCATTTCTTGGTCACAAAGGAGCTTAGAATGACCTATAATACATGTAGGAAGGACCTAGAATCATTTGGAACATGTTAGGACTCTTATTGATGAAGAAATGGCAGACCAGGGCCTCCCAGCCGATCGGTTTGGTCACCAGCCGATCGGCTGGTCTTCTCGACTGCCCTCCAGCTGAATCGGTTGGGTAGCCCTACTGATCGACTGGAACCTCTTGATAGAAAATGACAACAATGAAAGTTTTAGATCTTTCTCTTCCAGTTCCGTGGCCACTAGAATCACTTAAATCGGAGTTAGTATGCTCAAGATATGGCCAAAATGGTGAAGGTGTGTCGGGAACAACGAGTCTTCCAATATTTCTTCATTTGAGCTTATTTCTTTCTTGTTTTCCTTCTTGAAATTTATTCTTGAGTCTTTGGACCACTATCTTGATGACTTTATCTTCTCGAATATACTCCACAAGACTTGCTTTGTCGGGTGATGACGTATAGTATGCACAACAGACCCACTAAGCCCAAAACATACTCTACGTCTACTCCATGCTCAGGCCCAATAACCGCAAATCCCGGACTCAGGTCCGATAACCACAGACCCTGGGCCAATAGTAAGCCCAATGATTAAGTTGGCTACGACCTAGGTCTTGGATGTGCACAAGATGCCTAACGGGCTGAACTTCCAACCGTTAGGCCTCTCGCCTCCGCACCCGTGAATAACACGGAACCCTTGTCCGCCAAGGGTCCGACTCCGGCAACTAACCATTATATGCGATAATCCAGGGAGCCCCAGTGGCAAACCTCGCCTATAAAAAGGGCTCTAATCCCCATACAAGGTAGAACAACTTTCTCTCTCATAATTACACACATACTATTACTTTCCCTCTCAAGAATGCATACTTACTCTCACGCCGGAGTCTAATCGTGGGGTCCGTCCCTACGGTAAGACTAACGGTTTACCTTTCTTGTGCAGGGATCTCATCCAAATCACTTGAATTAGTACAAGGTCAATCCACTAAAGGCTTGCCGGCCCAGCCCAGCAAGCTACATCTAGACTTTCCGTAACCCATCACACAAATTGTACTAACAAGTTGGCGCCATCCGTGGGACCGGTACACAACTGCGTTCCGGAAAATACTCACCATGAGCACTAGATTCAGACCAACTCCTGCTTTCGTGTCCACGTTTGTGGAGTATGGTAGAAAGAGGAGATCAAACGGCCTCGACGGACCCAGAGGGACCTATGTCCGACGTAGCCCTCCGAAGGTATTGTGATAAGCATTTCGACAAGATCTGGCCTATTGTGACGGAGAAAGCTCGAAAGCATGAAGGAAGAGCCAAGATAGCAGAAATTCGGGAAGATCATCATGAAACCCAGTATCACCACAGAGCAAAAACGTCAAGTGAAGACCTATGGAAACAGCTCGAAAAAGTAAAGCGAAGGAACACGCAAAATGATGGCATCCAAGGTCACACCCGATCCCGGTCACCTAAAAGAAAGGGGGACGGGAGGGAGACGGTATTCAAAAGATTGCGCCAAAGTGTGTTCCACCGACTCGGAGATAGGAAAGGAAGCGTTTCCATTTGTCCCAAAGACCGCAGGCAACAAGTACTCAAAAATACCAGAAAGAAAGTGAGGAGCAACCATAAGGGTCCTCAACCGTGTCCGACAGGGTCAGAAGTGAGAAGTCGGGATACCGAAAAAACTCGGCCGCAGAAGGTGAATAACTATTTGGACGGTGAATCTCACGGAAGTAAAGGCCGAGGACACGAAGTCCAAAAGCGGAAACCAAATAATTATGGCTACGACCTAGCCAGACCCTGGGTCTGCGAAGAAGCTGATCCGTTCACCCCGCGTATCCGCTACTTCGAAAGGCCCTTGGCAACGCGGATGCCAGCCAACGTGAAGACATACGATGGAAGCGGAGACCCTGAGGATCACCTAAAAACCTTCCAAGCAGCCGCGGAGATGGAACGATGGGCCATGCCAACATGGTGTCACATGTTCAACTCCACACTCACCGGATCCGCTAGGGTCTGGCTTGAGGGCCTTCCGCCCGAATCAATAGATAGCTATGACAAGCTAAAGGAAACTTTCTTGGCCAACTTCTGGCAACAAAAGAAATATACCAAAGACCCTATGCAAATTCATCGCATCAAGCAAAAGGGTGGAGAGCTAACGGAAGACTTTGTACGGAGATTCAAAGAAGAAACAAGGGGCATAAAGGGAGCCTCGGAAAGCATGAAAGTCTCAGGATTCCTGCATGCGATCACCGATCCGGAATTAATTAAGTGGTTACGAGACAGAGTTCCGAGGTCAATAAATGAGGCGATGGATGTAACTTTTTCCTTCTTAAAAGGAAAAGTAGCTGCAGGAAAATCGTGAAGGAAAAAAGGTTATGGATGCAGCAACCAATGAAATGAAGAGAAAAGCAACTAGGTTTCCGCAAACCACGAAAATCTTCCGAGGAAATGATGATGCAAAAGAAAGCGAAATCCGCAAGCCCTTCTACAAACGGGTCAACCGAGAAAGAAACTGAAAGGAAACTCTGCGAATTTCATGGAGAAGCAGGACATATCACAAAAGAGTGCCTGTATTTGAGAAAACAGAGAGGAAAGATGCAAAAGCACCGATGAAATGGGCATGCGCCAGGATGATACTGGCGGAACAAATAAGGATTACAACCTTAGGTGGACGCAGTTCCGGAGGAAGCAGCAAGCCAAAGGAGCAAGACGTAAAAACACATGACGCCGCACTACGAACGGAAAGAATAATAGACCGATAAAAAAACTGTCATGGCCAAGAGGGACAGCGGCAAAAATAAAATAAAATAAATAAAAAAACAGAAAAAGAGGGGGGGGACACCGTCCCGGACTGGAAAATGAAACAAAGATGGAAGCAAACGGATAAACCTTATCCAAATGCTCAAAAAGAAGGGAGATCTGCCAGTACAGATTCGCGTTCTTTCCCAAGAAATGTTACGTCAGATCGAGTAGAAACAATAAGCACTCAGGCTACGAGCCTAGGCGCGCGCCTACCTACAAAGCAATAAATGAAAATTAATGCTGACGCATGCGAAAACAGTAAAATTACCACTATAAATAAGCGGGATAGAAAGAAGAGGAGTAGAACCACTTCTTTATAAAAAAAAACAGTATACAACATGAGGGAAATAAAAACTCCTCGAGAAACAAAAAAGAAGCCGAAGAAGTGCTGGGTAAAAAGGCAATATAGCCAACTCTCGATAGCGACAAATAGCCACCACATCGTCGTTGCTAAAAAACCCATGCGTTACCTGAACCTTTGTCCGCCGAAAAAAAACGAAAAGGCAAAAACGGAACTAGCTAAAACATGTTCTAAAATGACAACTAATAACACTTAGTCGTTCTAAAATGACGACTAATAACCAGCCTCCGCGACCATTCACAACATTCCTTCCACCAAAACCGATGTCCATTTAAGTTTGTGTGGACGTACCGAGATCCTAGGGCACACCAAAGGTGGGAGCCAAAAACACAAAAGCTCCAACTAACCCTTCGAGATTTTGGTAGTGCACATAGTTCCTTCCAAAGAGTTGGCTACTGGTGGAAGAAGGAACTACATCCAGGGACTGGGGTCGAAGGGTGTGATTGAATGTGTGAAGAGTTTGGTCCCTAGGGAGGGATAACAAAGGAAGTGGGGCACAACGCCATACGTAAAATGCCCCCAACTAGCAAGGAACCTCCCTAGAAAGGCAAACAAACAGAGGATGAAAACTATGCCTTCATTCCTCTGTTTATATAACCCGGCCCTCCAAACAAGCGAATGTCTACTAATCCAGGTATATTGGGTTAGAACGATTGGGTTTAAAGTACAAATGATCAGCTTGTGAGCGTCAGGATAAAGTAAGAGTTGTGCGAGCGGAAAGGTAACCTCACTAAAAGCCCTTTCACTTCAGAGCAGTAAGATGGATTCGGACGGGAAGCATCTTGAGAGGCCTATCGAGCCTATTGAACGCCCTACAGCGGAAACGAGAAGAAACGCCGCGGCCTCTTAAGATATGACCGCAAACCTACAAACTCCTCAAGTAACCCCGTAGGGAGAATATAGCGGCACCAAAAGTGAATCCGGACAGAATGTTTCCTCAAAGGACATCATAATTACTAAACGCAAGGAAAACTGCCACGGACAGTATATAAAATGGCAACCTAACGAGGAAAGAGATGCGGAGCACCAAAAAGCAACTCCAAGAAGGATAGCGGTCATCAATGAAGATCCGCAAGAGATCCGACGCTACCAGTTACAAGACAAAATGAAAAAGGGTAAGAACAGTTAGCAATGAAAAATATGTACTCGAACTCATATATATGATAATAATTGTAATGTGTTTAAAAAAACGCGATCAACTAATAAAAAAATGAATATTAGCTACATTCATTATTTTATTCTTTAAAAATATTTTTTTATCTTTATTTACGTGCATAAGACGTGCAAGCACGAGGATTGGGTACGGCCCAAAACATGTTATTTCCGAATAGCATAAGGTTATTACGAATAACAAACTGGTGAACAACTTAATCACCAGAGTACGTAAGAGGTATTGCAAGCCCAGTACTGGGAGGATAGCCCAAAATTATCCAAAGACTATTATAAACGTGCATATCCGTATATCGTTAAAAATAGCACCGCACAGACAAAAAGAGTACGTGCACAAGACTATTATAAATGTGCATATCCGTATAACGTTAAAAATAGCACCGCACACACAAAAAGAGCGTGCTCAAGACTATTTACAAAACATGAATATCCGTATAACGTTAACAATAGCAACACAAAAATGATCAATAACATACGCTAATCAAGAACTTACATAATCAAAAAAGTTGACTACAACCATCAGAAGTATCATAGAAAGAAACAAAGACAGAGATTGTTCAGATGATTACAAAAGAAAAAGAAAAGAAAAAGCTAAGTCCGTGCCAAGACAGCAACATTCACCTCAGGCTCAGACAGAACTTCCAAAACCCCACTAGCTTCAGGAGGAAAGTCATTCACAACCCCGGCATGGGTAACGGAATCATCATTATCATAATCCTCGATAGAAAGAGGTGTCGCAGAAATATCAAAAGTACTGATAGTAAGAGGCACAACCGACAAAGAAGCAGTACAAACAAAGGCTAAGTCACTGGCTAGAGATGTTTCCACATCTATCACATTACGAGCGGACAAAGGATTAGCGGGAGAAACATAAACATCAGAAAGGGACAACCGACAACCATCAAGGCGCTTCCCAACTTGATCAACCCTCTTTTGGACAACCTTCAAGGAACAAGACAAAGAGCTTTTGCCAACAATTACATTACTATCCCTATCATGAACAAGGACAATGAGCTGCTCAAGATCCGGCTGCAACCCTACAATCATAGGAGCACTCGCGGAAGACCCATCAACACAAAGAAGGTCCATAACTTCCGCGATACTAGCACTATTGCTGGATTTAAGCATAGAAAGTAAAGAAAACTCCACACCTTCAAGGGCCTTCACAGCGGAAACATAGTGATTTTCTGCACAAGGATTATATACAACAAGCTCAGCAAGTTCTCTTTTCTCCTTACCATGGATGATGCCCCCAGCTAAACCTTCTTGCATACCTTTATCAACGGCACGCTCAATAACCTTTGCCATTGCCGCTGTGTACTCCAGAGAGTTTAAACACTTGAACACAGCCAGGCTCATACCGTTCGTTAATAACCAACTGCGGCTAGACAATAGTGTAAGAAATCGAGGAAAAAACCCATCAATATGAATAGCCAAAGCATGCAGGTCAGCAACAGCCGAATCAACCTTCCGCAAAAGTTCACCCATCCTAGTATCCGGAATCCTACAAAACTCCTCCTCCAAAGCTGCAAAGGATGAAGCTCGGCTACGGAGCTCAGAGCATGACTCTTCCAACATCCGTACCTACAAACATAACAAAATAAAAAATAAATGGTAATAAAATAATATAGACAAGGGCAAAAACATGGCCGCATACCTGTTCGGAAAGACTGGAATTCCTAGACTTAAGAACAACAAGCTCAGCTATCAAAGCGGATGACTCGGAATAGGGCTGAGCATCGGGCCGGATCCCGAACCAACCGGACCCGTCCCGACTATACCGAATCCCGATTAGCAGCTAGAACCTCAACCGAATCCCGATCCCGAAAGTAGTCGGTTGCAGTCGGTCGGATTTGGTCGGAATCGGTTTGTCGGTTCAGGTCACCTTTGCTTGGTTTTTCTCGGTTTTTTTCCCGTCCCGACCCGAGTCCCGAGAATGAGGAAAACTAGAACCGAGTCCCGACCCAAGTTGCAGTCGGTCGGATTCGGTCAAAATCAGTTTCCGGCGGTCGGAAACGGGTGTCGGTACTCGGTCGGGAATGCTCACCCCTAACTCGGAATCTTTAGCATCAAGGGATGAGTGAAGTGATGCTACCTCGGCCCGAAAAGAGTTTCGTTCTCCCTCAAGCACAAAATTTTGGTCCTTTAGGGACGAAAGCTTAGAAGTGGAAGCTGCTATGGACGTAGCAGCAGGAAATGTCTGGGAAGAAGTAGCCTCGGCAACATCAGACTTCAGAGTCAAAACCTCCTTATCCCTACTCGCCAACAAGGACAATAAGCGTTTCCGCTCTATAACGTTATACTATAAAGTCTAAATGCTGACGGACTTCAGAACTAAAGCTTAATTGTCACGCCACGGCAACATTGAACTCACTTACAAGACGCTCATATCCCATATCGCGGATAGAGGAAAAGAAGGCAGGAGGAGCAAACTCATCCATCATAGCACGACACTCATCAACATCATCAAGAAGAGAACCCTTAGCAACATTCAATTTCAGAACATGAAGACCAGAAGGAGAATCTGTTGAATACACACAGACCATGATAGATCTTAAGCACTCGGAGATCGTTAGTGTTGCCTATGTAATCACAAGCAAACTAATGGAAGATCTCTACAACTCGTATTTTGAAGCGGAAAGTAAATACAAGTTATAATAACTAAGAACTCTTTGATCCTCTATGGATCTTTTGATTATCGAAACTCTATGTTTCGGATAGTTTACAAGACTTGAAAGACTTGAGAAAAGCTTATCTATTACAAACTATTATGGTTTCTTATATAGGCAAGAAACCCTAATGAGCGTTGACAATTTACGCTCCTAATACCAACATAGACTAAGCATGCATTTTAGACAAGCATGCAACTAATCATATTGTTTTGTTAATCATATTGTTTATTCTGAGTAAGCTCTACATAATACGGCGCCAACCTATCTTCAATACGGCGCTGACTTTTACTCTATACTGAGCTTATCTCTCCTACGTGGATTCACACTTTCAGCAGCAACACGATATCTGCTTTAACACTTCTGCTGAAGTATAACTTCGGAAGAATCCATTCTACTTCGGCAGAATCCATTCGGCAGATGCTTCGGCAGAATCAGTAGTTTACCTTAATTCCCAACAATCCTCCCCTAAACTGGAATTTGACTAGGTTAAGTTCCAGTTTCCTTGATAGATCGATAATGCTGTTGAGGATTGTACCAGTTGACGAAAAATTTCCAAACAAGATCCTCTCCATATCTTAAACACCTCTGAGCTATGAAAGTCCAGGTTCTTAAGGATCAGCAGCAAAGATTCAGAAGAAGAACATCTCTATGATGACTGAACTGTGTGACACTAGATCTTTGCAGCATCATATGACATCATGTACATCAAAACATATAAGTTCAATACTATGCTCATCACTTCCAGGTGTGTTAACTCCTGTGAGAGGTGAATCATTGCAATTAATGGGTTTGATGTCTCTTTACCAATAGCCATTACTACTGGAGTAGCCATATGTTTGAGTTCGAAAACTATGGTACATTGATAACCATCTGATTTATTGGCAAACCAGCAACCATATAAACGGATTTGTCTTGTCTTTACCTGTAGCCGTTTGCTCAGGACTAGTCAATTCTTAGAATTGTTGAATTGAGAACCAAATATGGATTCAGTTGCCTTTACCACATGCCATATACATGTGGGCTAGCCAATTCTTGGATTCCAAAAAGGAATAGACCATGGTGAATTGATAACCATACAACCCTCAGCAGTTAAGCATGGGTGGTTGCAGACCCTATGATTTTGAGCAAACCATTACAGCTATCAACAGATTTGTTGTGTCTTTACCAAAGCTGTACCCTTTGGACTAGCCAACTCTTTGAGATACACAAGGTACATCAGGTGAGTTAAAAACCATCAGAAATGGACAACCAACAAACCTGCATAAAAGTTAGTTTTTTTTTTTTTTTTTTTTTTTTTTTTTTTTTTTTTTAACTAAGAAAAAATTGAAAAATTAACATAGGAAAAGACACAAATAAAAGGCAACAAAACAAAGTAATTCAGAAGGTACCAAGAGTCCTGATATGGAGGAGGATGAGGCCTATTGCAGTTGTTGAAGTTGAGTCTTGATCAATCCCACCAATGTTAAAGCAGACTGTCTTTCATTGCCCACTGGATCTGGAGGAATTTCCAATTTCTGACTCAACATCTTTTCCATAAGTCTTTTGGGCAAAGGATACTTTCTTTCAGAAAACATGCATACAGTGATTCCACCCTTAGTCTCAAGCACATGCACACGAGGGAGAGGATAGAATCTCCAGGATGTAAGCTTCCACCTATGTGAGTTTTCCCAAATGGAAGATGCTTTGCTATTGGGAATGTGGGAGTTTAACAGGACTTGAAGATCTCCTGGTAAGAACATCCCAGAACCTTGTGGTTCCTTGTTGCAGTAATAGGTGGTAACTCGAGTGAACAGAGAAAGTAAGTCTGCCCTGTCTACCAAGTGTAGAATTTCCTTTAGAAATGTGAATTCCATTGAAGTGGAGTCCCTTCGATGAAGAACATTCATCTCATCATCTTTTAATTTCCAATCTACCACCTCATCTGAATTTCCATCAGGAAAATCAGCAGCAGACCCTTCTATAATGAAAGTTGAGTCATCAGCTTCAAGATCCAAAGGAGATCTTTTGGCCATTCTCTTCTTCCTCCTCCCAGGCTGATAGATTTCCCTAGAGGGAGCATTTTCATCTTGTGCATTTGTGGAAGGACTTGTAGTGGTAGATGGAGACTTGGTTGGAACACGAAGTGCATTCATCCTGTGGAGCATCTTTATCGCCCTTTCTGTTTTAGTTTCTATGAGATCAGCTTCCTTAACTCTGGAAGCTTCTTGGGGATCAATGGTAGCCACAGTTGAAGTGGGAGCAGATATATCAGATGCTTCAGGAGAAATGGAATGTGGTTCAGTAGATGGACTCTTGGCAGTAGAAGAAGCAACTTCAGAAGTTGCTTCAGCAGGAATGACTGGAGATGATCCCTTGGCTGGAGCATCATCAGACTTGAGTCTTTTGGCTTCTGGAGCAGCTTCATTCTCTGAAATCCTTCTCAAGTGGGTAGAAGGTGCTGAAGATGATGATTTGTCCTTCATGATCTGATTATATTTGCGATATAGGACATGATCAGGAAAAGCCTTGACTTGTTTCATTGTTAAGCCAGAGTTGTACATTGAGCATTGGTTCTTCACCACCATTCTCACTTCAGCTTTAGAAGGAGGTTTGTCTTTGGCCTTCTGAGCTTTGATGGCCCTCTTTTGTGCTATGGCTTCTTGCTTCCTTTGTCTTCCCTGAGCCATCATTCGCTCCACATAATTGTCACTGAGGAAATTTCCACCTAGTATACTTTGAGCAAGAGAAGGTCTTGAAATGACTTGCTGAGTTAGAATATCCCAGTGTTCAGCAGGCATCTGAACCCTCATTGCATCCAGTTCTCTTCTTCTCTCAGGAGTTAAAGATGAAAAGTCCTCTGTTTGGAGTTGATTAGCCAATGATACACTTTCCTTTGACTTCTCAAACTCAGCCAATCTACTTGCTTGACCTAGTCTTTCCTCCTCACTTACCAGGTCTGGACCAAGCTCATCTTCAGATAAATCAACTACAGGAACCTCAGTAGATATACCCAAGTCAACATGTTGATGTAGATTATCAACTGGAGTGGTCAAGACAACAACATCAGGAAGATCTGCTGAAGGTGAAGGGCCTGACGGTTATTGAACAGCTGAAGATTGACCATGATCCGAAGATGCATCCTCCATTTGCACATCAGCAGATGTAGCCTTGTCAACATCAGTTTCCTTTGAAGCTTCAGAAGATACTTTATCAATAGAAGATATCTTTCTTCTTTTGTAAAGGACAGGTTTCTTCTTCTTAGAGGAGGCAGCAACTGCTGATGAAGGATGATTAAGAGACACATCAGCCAACATATCCAGAGACCCAAAATGAGGTACTTCTTGTTCTTCATCAGAAGAAACCACAAGCTTCCTTTTGGAGGGCCCTTTCAGTTTGTCCTCTAATTCCTTGACTTGATTCTGCAGATCTTCAATCTTACTCCCAAGAGAAGACTTGGTCTCTGCAAGCTCCTTTTTCAGACTAGTGACCTCAGCAGCATACCTGTTGACAAGAGCATAGATAGATGAGAGTGTAATAGGGTCCTCAGCTCCACCAGCAGATTGCTCTGTGGTAAGGGGAGCTTCATTGGACCTTTCAAAAGTAATATGGTCATGCTCAATGTGAGGAAGATCTTCATTGAGAGGATCCCTAACAGGACTTGGTGTCGGCAGTCTATTAAGATCAGACTCATCTTGAGTAACTAGTGTGGGTGTTGGACTGGGACAAGGTGGTTGGTCTTGAGCAACATGAGTTGCTTCAACAGTTGAAGAGGGGCCCTCATCAATGTTAACTAATGGATTACCATCAGTAGCAACAGGTGAGGAAGGAGGATTATGAGCCACATTCTCCTCATCAGCAGCCTCATTACCTTGGGGCAACATGGCTGCTAGTAAAGGATGATGTTCCCCCTGAAAGTGGGTTCTCATTGTAGCAAACAATTTAGCAGTTAAAGTATTTATAGGATAAAAAGCTTGGTCTTGGGTAGTGGTGTCTAAAATAATTTGTAAAAACCTTGGGTACATTAAAAATTTACCCTTTGTCTTTTGAATATTTTCAACCATGTTTTCGAAAATATACCTAGAAAAATTGAAAGTTACCCCTTGAGTAAGACACACAATACCATATCCCAGTTGGGTAGAGAACTGGTCCCATCCTCCAGTCTTGTTGCTCATGCATTGAAGCAGCGTGTGAACTAGGAACCTCCACTTCGGGCAAATTTCCTTCTTCAGCCACATGTCAGTCCTTGTACCACGATAGCCAATAGCTCTTAACCCATTCAGCACATCTTCCTGATTAGAGTAAAATACTCCATCAGCATCTTCCAAGTGAAGCTTCCTCCTAATTAGGTCTTCTGTAACTATGTACTCTGTTTCATCAATCACAGCCCTAATCTCTGTCTCACTCCTCTTCTCAGCAGATGCCCAAAATTTAGTGATCAGTGATTCATATATCTCATTAGGAGAATGAGTTAGAGCATAACAAATCTTGGACCTTTTCAGGAATTCCACCATTGGTTCATACAATTCATATCCCTTGCCATTTCCCAGAAATGCAACTTTGTTGTGATCATGTTTAAATTCAAGAGCCATGAGGGATATGAGTGTTTAGGGTTATGATTTTTGAAATGGTGAGTGTTTGTTAAAGAGGAATGCGAGGGAATTTGTTTGTTCTGAAGAGAGTGATGGTGGATTTGATAGTTTTTGCCCAAATTGTAGTCAAAGGAAAATTGACCGTTTGGTTGACTATTGCTGACGTATATTGCATCTTTGACCCAACCCAAATTATCACTTCAGCAGGAACACATGATCAATCTGCTGAAGTTATATCTTCAGCAGAATGCATCAAAGATACGAATATCTTCGGTAAGTTTCTAGAATTACTGTGCCAACTACTTGCATTAAACTCATTGAACCTTGAACCCGTCTATAAAATGATCCCAATGTAACTCATTTCTTCATCAAGATCCCCAAACAATTACCATAAACCCTAGATGTAAAAATATCCCCAATTAACCAAATTGCACCATGAATACCAAACCTGAGATCATAGATCTCACTTCCTCATCTTCATCATCCTCTTCATCATCATCAAGTGGTGAAACAAACCCATGGTCACGTTACTTTCCTCAACCCTACCCACGACCAAATAAATCACCCTTTCTTTCTTCTTCAGAAGATGACAGTGTAGTGAATCCAAGTGAATCTGCTGATGATTCTGATGACTCCTATAAGGAGGGAACATCTTACTCCCAACCTCCAGCACCTCGGTCTCAACAAAGACCTCGTGCCAGGAATCCGCCACTCCCCAAAGATAGAGAGGTGGTTCTTGGTCTCACTGCGCCATCTTTTGGTGCATCAACACACATCGTATAGTAGAAGGGCTTAAGGAGGGTGGATCGATTGCATTTTGGTTGAAATGAATAGATGAAGCACACAGGACACGTTATTTTTCTCCGTCATCCTGCGTGGTCATCGTCATCGTCAATCGTTTGCATCAATCCATCCTCCCATTTTGGTCCTTAGCATCTTCGTCGTGCTGGTCATGCATATCCAACCAGCCAGTTAGACGGAATGGGTGGTTATGCAAGACCTACGAAAGCAAAGCCAGCATCTAACGCATATCCAACATTCACTTAGATTTCGGAATGAAAGATATACACTAGATTAGGCTTAGCTTAAGTGTACCGCTCGTATCTTGAAGATGCATAGTAGTAGGTTGACTTTATGTAAGCTGTAAGCTGTAAACTGTTTCTTGAATGAATGAATGAACAATTTGACTTCAATTTCTTTTCTTCAGTATTTTAACTTCAGTGGAATCAAATTGTATGCTTCAGTACTTTTGCTTTCAGAAGAAACCAGCAACGCTCTTTTAGCTAACTTGACCACGTACCATTGAGTCACACTTTGATGAATTTGAACTTGTTCATGGGATGGATAAACTGCAAAACAGACACAACACAACACAAAAACAAGCTAACGAATAATTAGACAGTTAGTGTTAACAAAGAATAACAGAGGCAAAAATGCAAATAGAGAATATCAAAAAGATAAATTATGTTAAATAAACGCTATCACTATGGGCAAAATGATGTTTTTACAAACCTAATGAAAGAAGAGAAATTTAGAAAAAGGAAAACTATGACACAAAAAATATGCAGAGTTTGCACAAATCCTCCCCTGAGGCATATGCCTCCCCTGAGGCTTATGCCTCCCCTTAAACTATGCAGTCAAGGGTTTAACATTCCAATATTGACCACGAGGTGTTGAAACCTTGGTCCATCAAACGCTTTTGTTAACAAGTCTGCCACATTATCATCAGTATGAATTTTTGCCACTTTTATCAAATGTTTTTCATATGCATCTCGTATAAAGTGGTGCCTGATTTCAATGTGTTTTGTTCGACTGTGAAAAACTGGATTTTTGACTATGCAGATGGTACTTTGATTATCTATATGAATTGTAGTGTTCATGAAATTGTACCCATAGTCCAGCAATTGGTTCTGAATCCAAAGGACCTGACCACAGCAATTTGCAGCAGCAACGTACTCTGCTTCAGTAGTTGAGGCAGCCACAATGGTTTGTTTCTTGCATTGCCAAGAAATCAACCTCTTGCCAAGAAATTGACAGCCTCCAGTTGTGGATCTTCTATCCAGATTTGCACCAGCATAATCACTGTCACTATATGCTTCCAACTTGAAAGGAGACTCTTTTGGGTACCAAAGGCCTAAAAGAGGTTGGCCTTTGAGGTACTTAAAGATCTTCTTGACAGCATTTAGATGGGAAGTAAGTGGAGTGACTTGATGTCGAGAACAAACACTCACAGCAAACGTAATATCAGGCCTTGAAGCTGTCAGATACATCAATGAACCAATCATGGACCTGTACAGATGAACATTCACAGGTAGATCTGGTTCATTATTTGCTTTAGTCTTTGGAGCTTCATAAGGTGTTGTGGCAGTCCTAACACCTTCCATACCAAACTTGTTCAGAATGTCCCTCACATATTTATCTTGACAGATAAAATGCCATCTTGTTTCTGCTGAACTTGGAGACCCAAAAAGAAAGTAAGTTCACCCATAGCACTCATTTGAAATTCACCCTTCATCAGTTCCTCAAATTCCCTGCACCAAGCTTCATTTGTGGAGCCAAAAATAATGTCGTCCACATAAACTTGCACAAGAATGATGTCTGAGTAATTCTTCTTTAGGAACAGAGTTTTGTCAATAACACCTCTCCTATAGCCATGCTTCAGCAAGAATGATGAAAGCCTAGCATACCAAGCTCTGGGTGCCTGATGTAAGCCATAAAGAGCTTTAACAACCTTGTAAACATGATTTGGGTGATCAGGATCTTCAAATCCCTTTGGTTGAGTGACATAAACCTCCTCTTCTATCTCACCATACAGAAAAGCACCTTTGACATCCATTTGATACACCATGAAACCCATGTAAGAAGCATAAGCCAGGAAAATGCGAATTGCTTCAACTCTGGCAACAGGGGCAAACACTTCATCATAATCAATCCCTTCCTCTTGTCTGAAACCTTGAGCCACTAATCTTTCTTTGTTTTTGATCACCACACCCCGAGCATCTCTCTTATTCTTCAAAATCCACTTTGTCCCAATGGCATATTTGCCATCAGGTAGTGGTACCAAGATCCAAACCTGCTGATTGTGAAATTGTTGCATCTCTTCTTGCATTGCTTCTAGCCAACTTGAATCATTAAGAGCTTGAGATACACTGGTTGGTTCCACTTGAGAGAGAAAACAAGCAAACAGACAATGTTTGAAGTCTGTGTGATTGTCTCTTTGCTGGTTGGAGACATAAGAGAGAAAAGCAATCTGCCCAAATTGAGGACTTGTGATAGCCCTTCGAGTTCTAACAGGTGCCAGAAGATCACCTATGATGTTGGATTAAGGATGAGCAATATTGATCCTCTGAGTAGCAGTGGGGCTGACTTCAATGGAAGAATCAACATTGGTGATTGTTGGTTCAAATTCAGCATCATAAGAGGGTGAGGTGAAAATGCCAGCTTTGGGTTGATGATTTCCAAGATCGGAGGGTTTTGGAAAGCGTGTATGAGGTTCTCCAAAGGCTAAAGACACTTGAGAAGGAACAGCATAGCCTTCAGCAGATTTGGGGATGGTAGGTGTGACAGAGTCAACTTCAGCAGACACGTGGTTTCTACTGATTCCTTCATTAGCCACCTCCCCATTCAGTTTCTCTGCTTCAAGCTTGGCAGCAAATTCTTGAGTCTGAAGCCTAGCAAGGTCCTCAGCATAATGAGAGTCATCTTCATCACTCGTGGCAGCAATATCCTTGGAGGTGGTACCTGCAATATTGTTAGGGGAGAAAGAAGGCACAAGTATAGGTTGCTCATCATCTTCAAACTCTTTTTCAGAGTCATCCTCTAAGGGACCTGCATTGTTAGCGGGAGAAGCTTGAGAACCTGCATTTTGGTTAGCCAAGTGTCTAGTGTAACCCAAGGAATCAGTTAAGTAGTCAAGGTCAAAAGACCACGTATGACCCTGTCCTTGAACATTATGCTTATCTTCCAAAAATCTCAGGTTCAACGTCTCCTCTATCTTCTTGGCTTGCAAATTGTACACCCTGTATGCCTTACTATGAGCCGAATAACCCACAATATAACCATCATCAGCCTTCTCATCAAATTTTCCCAACGGATCACTGGTGTTCAGAATGGTCACTTGACAACCAAAAGGTTTTAGGTAGTGAATGACAGGAACCTTCCCAAAGAGAAGTTCATATGGTGTTTTGAGTTGTGGTCTTGTAATGGAGACCCTGTTTAGCACATAGCACGCTGAGCCAACAGCTTCAGTCCAGAACATAGTGGGTAGTTTAGAGTCTGCAAGCATTGATCTTGCAGCCTCTATTAAGGTCCTATTCTTTCTTTCAGCCACCCCATTTTGTTGTGGGGTTCTTGGATTACTATAGTCCCTTTTTATACCTTTTGACCCACAAAGTTCTATTAGAATAGCATTTTTGAACTCTGTCCCATTATCACACCGAATACCCTTGACCTTTTTGTTCAACTGATTTTCAACGAGAGTGATGAATTCAGTCAGCACTTGAGATGTTTCATCTTTGGTTCTGAGAAAGAAAACCCAACAAAATCTGCTATAGCCATCAGTGATAACCAAACAGAAGAACTTATGATCAATGCTTCTGACTTGTGTTGGACCAAACAGATCCATGTGGAGCAACTGAAGAGGTTCAGTAATGATGCTCATAGCATTGATAGCTTTGTAAGAAGCTCTGTGTTGTTTTCCTTTGTTGCAAGCGATACAATTATGATCATTTGTGAATACTTTGGTGGGAAGACCTTCAACAAGACCCATTTTAGAGAGTTTGTTAATGGTCTTGAAATTCACATGAGCCATCCTCCTATGCCATTTAGTGGACTCATCAAGAGATGCTTTAGCCACCAAACAGGTGAGGTCACCACCTGGTAGCACTTCATTAAGGTTGAATGTGTATAAATTGTGAGTTCGAGGAACTTTCAGCAGAATTGAAGTTTCTTCTGGGAGTTTGAAGTCTTTAGACAGCACAAGACATTCATTCTCAGTGAAGAGAACTTTGTTCTTAGTGTCACAGATTTGTGAAACGGAGAACAGGTTGAAATGTTGAAGTTCCTTAACAAAGTACACATTTTCAAAATCCAGATGAGGTGTCTTTATGGTGCCTTTCCCTGTGATACTGCCATCACTTCCTCCAAAAGTCACATTGCCTCCTCCTTCTATAGGAACAAAATTGTGCATCATATCTCTGTTCCCAGACATGCTTCTGGAACAACCGCTATCAACAATACCAATATTCTTATGCTTAAGGGGATGATCCTACAAACAACAATAAAATATATACAAACGGTTAGAATTCGATGGAGGTTCAAGTCATTACTGACTTGAACCTGCCTTGTGGATCACAGGTTTAGGACATGAAGATTTAGAGGATCCACCATTGTTCTTGGCCCTCCATTGATGATTTGGTCCCTTGTTAGTCCAAGAACAACCTGCTGAGGGCTTCACAGCAGTGCTCCCATATCCCATCCCAGCATACATAGAGTCAACATATGTAGGCCAATAACCATGTTTAAAGTATGGGCTAGTTGGTTGCACATAAGGTCTGGTAACTGAACCTCTCCAATGAGAGTCAGTATAAGCAGCTTGTGGGACATAAGGTGGAATATCAGCAACATTGGTCCACTTAGATTTGTGTTTCTGGTGAGTAGCACATGCACCCAATCTTTGTTCATAAAAATCACAATCCTTAATTAAATGAAATTTACTTCCACATACAAAACATGTCTTCTTCTTGGAAGATTTATTCAAATAGGGAGATGTTTGATTACATGCAGAAGTACTTAAAACAGATACATTCAAGGAATTGTTTTTAACAGACTGATTATTTAAAGATGTAAAAGACAAGTCTTCAGAAGAAACTGTCTTGGAAGATGATTCCTCAGCAGCTTCCTTAGAAGGCTTGTAAATAGACTGGGGTGCGGGCTTGGGTGTTGGTTCAGGCTTGGGAAGGTCAGACTTCTCATTTGAATCACAGCTTTGATAGGAAGTAGACCCTTGATCCGATGAATTGTCACTGTCAGAGCAAGAGACAAAGTCATTAGATGAGGCATCAGGGTCTGGCAAGTCTTTTGACTTTCTGCCATATAGATGATGTGATCCATCAAAGTCAACAGTGATGGATAGGTCTATGGGCATAAATTCACCTCTAATAGGTCCAGGGACAACATGCAATTCACCTTCTTTTACAAAGTTAGCTAACCCTGCTGGTGTGGATTTACGACCATCATATCTAGCTTCTACTCCTACATACTTTTGAAAGCCTAGTCCTAAGCCAGAGGTTACAGATTGACTGTTATAGATTTCACTAGCCAGATTATCACTTGATATTAACCATTCCTTATGCCTAGCTATTTCCTCAGCCAGTTTTGCCTTAAGCTCTAGGTTTTCAGACACAGCTTCATCCTTAGCTTTCTCAGACAGTTTTAAGTAATTATTAGCAACTTCTAGATCAAACTGTAACACCTTTATCTTTTCTTCATAAGCTATTTGATTCTTTTGAAACCATACTTTTTGTCTTTCTACAGTTTTTAATGCAAGTTTATGAGCTTCATTATCAACATAGCATGCATCAAACTTAGGTTTCATAGCATCAAATTCTTCTTTAAGTTCATTGTATCTTAGACTACAACCAAATATACAGTTGTGTACCTGAGATAGTCCCATCAAGGCAAACTGATCATGCCTTTCATCCGAAGTACACCTTGCAAGCAATCCAAGCTTGTCAGTATCATGAGCTTCCTCATTAACAGGTTTATGTGAAGTCCAGTTGACCTGATCATCCATGGTGAGGAGAGCTGCTGAAGCTCCAGCTTCCTGCTGTTTCTGCTGATATGAAAGGTAGTTAGCTCCATCTCCACTTTTCCTGTCTTTGCATTCCCTTGAGAAATGCCCCATCTGGTGGCAAGTGAAACACTTGACTTTTCTCCTATCAAAGCGAGCTGGTTCCTTTCCCTTGAAATCAAACTTCCTCCCAGACTTCTCTTCAAACCTCTTGATGTCAACTGACAGTAATGCCACCTGCATTTTCAGCTTCATCTCCTCCATTTCAAGAGGGTCCAACTGATCAAAGTCTTCATATGCAAGATACTGCTGAGTATCATAATCAGCAACAAACGAATGAAGAACATCTTCCATCACACTACTAGTCTTAGTTTGAGAACATGGTGGAGTGGGACGAGTATTATGTGGTGGAGTGGGAGTGCAGGATGATGGAAAGTAGTTGGAACTGGAGGATGATGGAAAGTAGTTAGAACCAGGAGCAGGTACCATCATGTTGGAGTGAGATGCCCCAACAAAAGCTGCATGGCCAGAAGAAGATGTACGGTAGGGAGTCCTGACATCAGGTTCAACGGTTCTGAGTCTGTTATACAGCTCATCAAAGGTAAGCATATCCAACCCTCCTTTAGCCTTGAGGGCTATACTAACATGCAGCCATGATGGTGGTAAGGATCGCAAGAACTTAGAGTTGCAATCATCATTATCTGGTTTAGCATTTAGCTGGTTCAGCTGACTCAAAATCCTATGGAACCTGTCGTATCCCTTTTGGATACCTTCTTCTTCGGAGATATTGAAGTCCTGAAATTGTTGTCTCAGCATGGACTTCCTCATTCTCTTTGATTCTTCATTTACACCGAACCTTGCTTTGAGAGCCATCCATATGTCTTTAGCATCATCCATATGGTGAAAATCACACAGATGATCTTCAGGTATGGCTTGAAGCAGAATAGTTTTTACTTTATGCTCTCTCTGCATAGCCAGCACTTCTTCAGCAGTTTTTGGTGGAGCCATGATAAACTTCCCATCCCTGTCAGGAATCATTTTCTTTAGACTGTTTCCTTTCTTTACTACCTCCCACAGATTCCAATCAATATTGGAAATCCAGTTTTCCATCTTCATAGTCCAAAGTTCATACTCTTCCCTCTTTAAATAAGGAAATTTACCATTGCTGTTTGAGAGACTGAGCTGTTGCATGGAAGTGGTGTTGGTGTTGTTTGTGTTGGTGACTTCAGTTTCATTATCGGATCCAGGCATGGTGAATGAATGTTTGATTGTATGGGGGAGAGAATGGTTCTTAGTATCGTAGAGACTTTCCCGAGGCTCTGATACCACTTGTTGAATACACACAGACCTTGATAGATCTTAAGCACTCGAAGATCGTTAGTGTTGCCTATGTAATCACAAGCAAACTAATGGAAGATCTCTACAACTCGTTTTTTGAAGCGGAAAGTAAATACAAGTTATAATAACTAAGAACTCTTTGATCCTCTATGGATCTTTTGATTATCGAAACTCTATGTTTCGGATAGTTTACAAGACTTGAAAGACTTGAGAAAAGCTTATCTATTACAAACTATTATGGTTTCTTATATAGGCAAGAAACCCTAATGAGCGTTGACAATTTACGCTCCTAATACCAACATAGACTAAGCATGCATTTTAGACAAGCATGCAACTAATCATATTGTTTTGTTAATCATATTGTTTATTCTGAGTAAGCTCTACATAATACGGCGCCAACCTATCTTCAATACGGCGCTGACTTTTACTCTATACTGAGCTTATCTCTCCTACGTGGATTCACACTTTCAGCAGCAACACGATATCTGCTTTAACACTTCTGCTGAAGTATAACTTCGGCAGAATCCATTCTACTTCGGCAGAATCCATTCGGCAGATGCTTCGGCAGAATCAGTAGTTTACCTTAATTCCCAACAGAATCAGAATCCGGATCATCAACAACACGGATACCCCCAGCTGAAACATCAAGATCCGAAAGATCATAAAGACTTGGATAAATATCATCGACAGGAGAGAGGTTACCCGGAAAGCAGGAAGGAATATCAACTTGACCCTCTCCCTTCTCAATAGAATGAACAATAGTAACAACGACATCCGTCATAACGGGCACAGAAGAACTGCGAACAAACAAATAAGAACAAGTAAATAAAGGAAAGAAGGAAAAACGAGTTATGGAAAAAAAAGTGTACGAAATAACAAACCGAGAAAAAGAACCATCGAGATGGAGCAAACCAAAGCCAGATTCAGTGGGCGTCCCAGATTCACGAAAAGGAGTAGTTGAAGATAGAGGAGAAGAAGAAGAATGAGTGGGCAAGGCATTTACACAATACTCAAGAGATTGAGAACTTTGAGCTAGCAGCTTCTTAATAGACTCTGAAGACTTACCACCAGTAGAGGCCCTACTAGAATCATTAAGATCGTTCCTTGCCCTTTTAGGGGGATGAACGAGGTTGATACCAACTTTCCTCCTTTTCCTACCAGAACCAGAAGCCATCCCACTGTCAAAGCCAATATCGGAACCCAAATAATCAGGCCGCGGAACAGCACCACTGGATGATTGAGAAATCCCAATTCCAGAACAAGCAGTTGCACGCCCAACTCCACAGAGGAAGGAGGAACAAGAGAGACAGTACGACCTTCGGTCGATTCAAGCAAAGGAACTTCATCATCTTTTTGGGCCCGAGTATCAACAAGCAATTCCAAAGGATCTTTATTCTTAACCAAGGACAACAAATCCATAACTGCAGAAAATAGACGAAAAAGAAGCATACATTAGTAGAACATCAAGGAAAAGTAATAAAAGAGAAACATAGATATGGTATACCCACCCCGATTCTCTTGATCATAAAACACAGGATAAAAGTCATTGCCCAAAGTGTAGTTGCGGCTCAAACCAACCATGCAAAGAAAAGGTTCCGGAAACTTAACAAAGGAAGAAGCATTGGTAACAAGGGGGGAACGTGTTAAGCATTAAATTCAGTATCCATGGGAGTAGCGTCTTTTGGAAGACGCCCCCCCAATGAAGAAGGGATGTATAGAAGGACACGCAAATGCGTCAATCCAGAAAAAGTGATCATTCCAACTTTTAAGGCAATCAAGGGGTTTAGTATAACAAACGGCAAAGCTATTGGAATGTTTACTAAAAGAAAGCCAGCCATGGCTACGATACAAGACATAAAAACATCTAAACAAACCAATTGACGGTTCAATACCAAGTGCAAAACAGAGAATTTCAAATTGAGAAAACTTGGCAGCACCCATGACAGAAAGATGTGAAATATGAATGTGATAGTAGTCAAGAATCAAAACAAGGAATGAAGACAAGGGAAGACGGAAATTAGCAAACTCAAAGAAACGGGTATAGACACCAATCTTTCCATTCGGCGGTTCATGAATACTTTTTTCAGGATCAGACAATTCTGGATGAACAAAGAGCGGAATCGAATAATCAATACAGAAGCGATCAAGTGCCTTTTGGGATAATTTAGACTTGGCAGAAGAAAAAGTACCCATAACGGAAAAATACAGAGGAAGTCAAGAACCTAACCTGATTGCGGAACGTGAAAAACAGATACAACCAACTAGACTGAAAGATCCAGCGGAGAACAGACGAGCAGTAAAAAGAAAAAATGGTTACAGCAAAAAATGGGGGGTATTTATATGAAACGGAATGATGATTAACCTAGAAAACCCTAAGAAAATACACGCGTCCAAAAATAATCTGATCCAACGGTTAAAATTAAAGTTACGCGGATAAGGATGGTAGAAGATCAAGGGCCCACAAAGTCAAATCATCCAGAACGTGAAAAGCCGCAAAACGCCCACGTAGTAAAAAACACTTCCCAAGGAAAGGAAGCGTCAAAGGAACGCTTCATGAATACGGAAGAAAAAATGCCACAAGATAAAGTCAAGTACATACACCGCATGCGACAAAATCCGCACGCAGTTCACATACTAGACTGGGGGGACTGGATGGTATAGCAGCCCCTAAAGGAAGAAAAAAGTACTTTCGGAAAAGAAAAAACGCATGACGAAATGTTTAGTCAACTCAAGTCTAGCGACATTCACCGCATGCGACAATATCCGCACGCAATGAACATACTAGACTGGGGGGACTTGATGACGTATAGTATGCACAACAGGTACACTAAGCCCAAAACATACTCTACGTCCACTCCAGGCTCAGGCCCAATAACCGCAAATCCCGGACTCAGGTCCAATAACCATAGACCCTTGGCCAATAGTAAGCCCAATGATTAAGTTGGCTACGGCCTAGGTCTTGGATGTGCACAAGATGCCTAACGGGCTGAACTTCCAACCGTTAGGCCTCTCGCGTCTGCACCCGTGAATAACACGGAACCCTTGTCCGCCAAGGGTCCGACTCCGGCAACTCACCATTATATGCGATAATCCAGGGAGCCCCAGCGGCAAACCTCGCCTATAAAAAGGGCTCTAATCCCCATACAAGGTAGAACAACTTTCTCTCTCATAATTACACACATACTATTACTTTCCCTCTCAAGAATGCATACTTACTCTCACGCCAGAGTCTAATCGTGAGGTCCGTCCCCACGGTAAGACTAACGGTTTACCTTTCTTGTGCAGGGATCTCATCCAAATCACTTGAATTAGTACAAGATCAATCCACTAAAGGCTTGACGGCCCAGCCCAGCAAGCTACGTCCAGACTTTCCGTAACCCATCACAAAAATTGTACTAACACAATATATACGATTAAGCAAACACACTTTTATATTCTTGCATGTAATGTTTGAACACACAATATATTGCCAACTCTTCGTACATCGATAAATCTTCGTATTTTACTTATTTTTTCGTCTTTTTCTTCACTTTCCTATACTTGGCTACAAAAGAACTAGCATACAAACTTGTATATGATTAAGAATCAAAAGCATATGATTATAACCAAATAACATACATAAAAGCACGAATAACGCTACTAAAAACATGCACAATTTGAGCATTATCAAATTCCCCCACACTTAAAATTTGCTTGCCCTAAAGCAAATCTAAGAAAAGAAAAATTAAAATACATACTTAAATGACAAAACGAAAAGAAAAAATTTAAAAATTTGAATATTTTTGGATTTTTTTTTTTTATATTTATAAATAAGCGAAAAAATGAGCGCAAACTCCCCCACGCTTAAGGGTTTGCTTGCCCTCAAGCAAATCTAGAAATTAAAAAAAATATATCCCACATGGTGCATGAAATATGATTAGAAAAATGTGATGCAAATCTACCAAGTACAAGTACGAGATAAGATTCATCGTTTTAAGCTTTTAAGTGAAAAACCGAGATGTTTGACAATACCATATGGATTCTCTTGCTTGATAACATGTCTAAGCACCTCACAGAAAAGGAATGGATGTATAATTCACTCAACACTCAATTTATTTAGTGATGGATAAAATTAAGGAATACTACACTCATATTGCTCAGTCATGATCTAAATATTACCATAGGCTTGTACAAGAAACAAAACTCCACCGACGTGGCGTAAGCACCAAGTGTAAACATTTAAAGAGGGCTTTTATTCGGGTTAGGCTAAAAGGGTTTACCAGGCTTATGTTCAAACATTACATACAAGAATATAATAGATCGATGGCGCGAATTCTTGATTAAGTCAAACAACGGATGGTCACTAGAGTATACCTCGGATCGCTGGCGCGTTATTCGCATAACGGATGGTCACAAAAAATATGCACTAGATTGTAGGTGCGTCATTCGATCCTTCATGAACCGGATGGTCACTAAAAATATTCACGCACTTCATATTTTTACAAAGCAAAAGGGAAGGGATAAGGCATGGGAATATTTATGAAATTGGTGTTAAAAGAAAAATAAAGTCAAGTATAATACCCATTGTTGCTAGTCACGAACAAACCACAAACCCGTAAATGATTATAGTTACTAACTTCTCTTCACATATCGATCACCAAATATATATATTACGTCTTAGCACATTGGCTAATCGATATATCAAACATACTTCATCTTCCTTCATTTACATAATACTAAAGCACATTGGCTATAATTGTCATCAAATATATTTTTTTCTTTTGATGACTTATTCTTTTTTTTCACATTTTTTTTTTCATATATTTTTTTTTTCACATACATCACATCTCCCCTACACTTCGTATAAGCATACACCACAAAAATACAAATATGAAGTTGCGCACCTTCATCTTCGTCGGAATGGCACACACGAATGGCAAAGTGCGGCTAACTCATAATCATAAAAAACAATCCAATCGTACCAAGCAACTAGCAACCCACCAATTAGACTTTGACAAAGGGTAGGCTAAGGTTTAAAGTGTAATTTTATTTATTTATTTTTTTTGCTTTTTTTAGTGGATGTAACAAAAAGAAAAGAATGGCTCGGAGGGTGTACCTAAGGGTATCTAGCGCTAAAAATGAGCGCTAACAAATGGGTCCATGCGGGTGGTTAACTAACCGATGTGGTTAGCTAATATATCAGTAGATGTAAAATGGAAGGCCATTTGGTTTTATTCCTAAAGTTGCCTCTTTATTACGCATATACACTTATATCACACGAATGTGATCTTACTGCGGTCTGGTAATGATTTGCAAGTACAAGTTCTAGAATAAATAAAATCATCGGCACACTCATAGCACAAGATTCAAGCATAAAAGATGCACGCTATATGAAACAGCCTCAAATCCTCACAATTTTAGTGGAAAGGGCTAAAATATATGCAAGTAAATGTTATCGATCCCATAATGGATTGCAATATTAATCGGGACACATCTCAAGTTTTTCAAAATTTACTGTATTTCACCAGTGGATTGATCTAGTTATTCTAATATATTATCCTATAAGCGTGAAAATAACTAGATCATGAAGGCAAACAAGTATACAAAATTTAAAAAATTGACCCAAAAATTTTGGAATTTAAAAACTAGTTTCGTTTTCCAATTTTGCTTCCCCCACACTTAAGTTGCACACAAAAGAAAAATAAATTAACAACTATTAAAAAATATTGCTATTATTATTATTACTATTATTACGAGAAAATTTTGAAAAATAAACTAGTTATTACTTTTTCTTTTCCCAAGAGTTCTTGGTAGCTCCATTGAAATGCACAAAGAAGCGGAGAAGCAGGTCAGCGCGAAGCATATTAAAAACCCAACTTCTTTAGGGAATCAGGGAGACCCGCCTTATACATCTCTTATAGTTTGTTCACAATGGGTGAGCCTTACTTTCGACTTTCGAGGGACTAAAAAAAAGTCAATTTATAAAATAAACTACAAAAAAAAAACAAAAAAAACAAAAAAAAAACAAGGCAAAAATAACAAGGAAGCAAAATAAATGAATTGTGAAAACTTTAAAGCATGTAAAGTAGGGAAAAATAAAATCAACAAGTCTGAGATAAACGAAACTTCCTGAGCCAAGAAATCGCGATCAAACTCTATATGATAAGATGCTAAACGAACGCTAGCATAACCGTTTGAGATCAATCGATTTTTCTTTCAAACAAACATGTGCAATCAAGAGTGTAAGGTCACCAATAATCCAATCAATCCTTCCTCCAAGAGCTTATTAAATTTGCAAAAGTAAACTAAACTACAAAAACGCGTAAAAATCTAAAACTCACTCTCGTAGGCATCACGGTTTCATTTAGCGTATGCAACAAGCCTTTAAACCCCTCGGTGGCCCGAGTGGACGAGTTATAGTCTCGTGAGGGTTTCCAGAGAACATACCCACAAAGTTCGAAACATTTTATTTAAAAAAAATGTGTACTTATTTATTCACAATGTACTAAAAATTGACAAGACTTAATATAACAAAATGTTGAACAATAATAAAAATACTAATGCTCAAATATCTTAGGAATGATCCCACAAGACACTTAAACTTATTTAAACTAAACACAATAATAAAATACGAAAAATAATAATTTTTATTTATTTTATTTTTTTACGATTGGTCCAGCCGATCGGTCAGGGGATCTAACCGATCGGTTGGGCTGAACCAAATGTGACCAACCTTCCAGCCGAGTCGGTTATGGGCGGTGACCGATCGGTTGGAGGGGATTTTCTATATATATATAAATATACATATATTTTTTTCAAAATGACTTTTGAAAAATATTTACCGAGAGCTCCAACCGATCGATTGGGATTCCAACCAATTCGGTTCGAGTGGTTTGGGTGGTTTTGGAGGTTTTTTCGCAAGAACTTTTGAACACACTTAGAAAGCAATCATTAAAATGAGTATTTTTAGTACACATGAGACGAAATCTCAACATCAAAAACTTGATTTTGATGCCAAGATCAATTGAGCAATTATGAGAAATTAGAGATTTTTCAAATAAAACGCAAAGGAGCAATTAAGCAAACATCATGAGCAGACACCAAGAGCAATCAAACAAGAGTAAATTATTCACGAGCAAGATTAATTTAGCATTCGAACAAACTATCAAGCAAGCAATCAATTCAACCAAACAATTCTATAAACAAACAAACACAAGAATACAAACGCAAGTCCCCGGCAACGGCGCCAAAAACTTGATGCTCTCGCACCGGGTTTTAAATTTCTATGCAAGAATTACCGATTAACTAGGAACACATTCGGGCAAGTATACCCTAGTCAATTTGTAGTATAGGTTTTGGTAAATCAAGGTCGTCCCAAGAGACTTGGTTGCACTTCAAGTGTCATTTGTTTGTTTAAGCAAGTAACAAGTTGGTGGTTATGATTGTCACGGATTAAACCACATTAAAAGTAATATAAGAACAAGAACACAAAGAACATACATTTTTAAACAAATGATCACAAGATTATAAGGATGTTTAGTTTGGAAAACATATTATCAAAGGTGATCTTACGACTTATAGAACCAATAATAATAGTTTAGTGTTTTATAAATCAAATATGCATAAGCCTCAATCAAATGGTTATGTCATGAGCCTTATGCCAACAACAACAACAAAGAATCCTTTCGGCCTTTACTTTGATGTTATTAATTTGTGAAGTTCCATTTACTTGAAATATAATGTGAACACATATTCAAAAGACTCCTTTCGTCCATTATCTAAATTAAACCTTTACTTGTTATATTTATTAAGTTCCTCATACAATCGTCACAAAGTACAAGACCGAAATCATTCGTCGACTAATGAATTGGAACTAACCATTATTAAGAATCCTTTCGACATTAAACTCAACAATGATCAACCAAAACAATAAACAGGAACAAGTTCCAATTTAACCAAATATGATGTTATCAACATATTCCAAACAAACACTACAATTATCCAAGCATCCTTTTATCACAAACTCTCATATGAAATAAACAAATATCAAGACAACATTCACAAGACAAGAACACATCACAAGAATCACATAATCAACACAACCAAAGAACCAAACACAAATAATAGAATTCAACATCATAAAAGTAACAAATATGTACCTAAAGTAAGATTACAATAGGCAAGGGTGAAGTATTTTAGCAACCTTCAAGCCTCCAAATGACTACAACTTCTAACCAAGCCGGAAAATTATACCCGAACACTTTCTTTAGGACTTGAGCACTACTTCTGGAAATGGCAGAGGTTTGTGGTCTTCTGGGAGAGATAAATTGGTGGAAATATGTCCTTAAGGGTGGAGGCTAGAATTTCACACCTTGAGATGGAGAGGGATTGAGAGGGATGATTAAAACAAGCACAAATAAGTGCTATTTATACTACTCCCAAGCATAGGGTTCATAAATGCATTTCTTGGTCACCAATGAGCTTAGAAAGACCTAGAATACATGTAGGAAGGACCTAGAATCATTTGGAACATGTTAGGACTCTTATTGATGAAGAAATGGTAGACCAGGGCCTCCCAGCCAATCGATTTGGTCACCAGCCGATCGACTGGTCTTCTCGACTACCCTCCAGCCGAATCTATTGCAGGGCCCTACCGATCGGCTGGAGCCTCTTGACTGAAAATGACAAGAATGAAAGTTGTAGATCTTTCTCTTCCGGTTCCGTGGCCGCTTGAATTACCTAAATCGGAGTTCGTATGCTCAAGATATGGCCAAAATGGTGAAGGTGTGTCGGGAACAGCGAGTCTTCCAATAATTCTTCATTTGAGCATATTTCTTTCTCATTTTCCTTCTTGAACTTTATTCTTGAGTCTTTGGACCACTATCTTGATGATTTTATCTTCTCGAATATACTCCACAAGACTTGCTTTTGTCGAGAATTCTTCGTACATGGATAAATCTTCGTATTTTACTTCTTTTTCCGTCTTTTTCTCTATTATCCTGTACTTGGCTACAAATGAACTAGCATACACACTTTTATACGATTAAGCATCAAAAACATATAATTATAACCAAATAACATACATAAAAGCACGGATAACGCTACTAGAAATATGCACAATTTGAGCGCTATCATAACATAATCAAAATGTTACTAATTAAACCTTCAAGTTATGAAGAATTTACATTTTAAACCCTAATAGTGGATATTTACACTGTTAGTCCCTGTACTTTGGTAAAATTACACTTTTGGCTCAAAGTATTCAAATATGACCATTTATCATTAATTATTTCCAAATATTCACTTTATACCTTTAAGTTATCAAAAGTGATAGTTTGATACAAATTTATGAAGATTACACTTTTGGTCCTTTATCTTTAACATATTTACATTTTTAGCTTTAAATATCAAAAATGATATTTTACCACCCTTAGTTCTCAAATAATCACTTTATACTCTCAGTTTAGTAAAATGGCAGTTTTGGTACCCATTTCAGGAAGTTTGCACAGTTAGTCCTTATAGTTAAAATAATTTGCAAGTTAGTGCAAAATGGAATATTTTTGCATTTCAAGTCCAAATTCTTCCAAAATTACATATTTTACCCAAAAGTGCTTTTAAAATTAGTTTGTATCCTTAGATTGTGGATTTGGCAGTTTATACCCTTGTTTTCCAAAAGTTACAGTTTTAACCCTCAAGTTTAGCAAGGTTTGCATTTTTAGTCCAAAACTCACTTTTATTAAAGTTTATCATTTCTTTTCAATAAAAATAGTTCCAGAAGCTTATTCAAGCTTATAAAATAGCTTATTTGGACGTTTTAGCTTATTTTAGTGTTAATGGGCCTTATGGACTAAATCAAGGCCCGTTAACATTTATAATGGTCCATTAGACTTGAGACGTTGTGGGCTTTTATTTTGGCTTATAGTAAGTCAATTTCAACTTATACATCTGCTTATACATTGCTTATTTCTAAACTGCTTATTTAAGGTTAATGGGCCTTAAGGCCTATTAAGGATTTTTAAGACTTTTGAAACTGTTTCGAGTGTACTTAGCTTAGGGGTTTAAAAAGTCATCAATTGAGCTTATCATGGTAGCTTATCTACATAGATTGTTTGCTTAGCTTATATAAATGAATCAAGCTTTTACTTTAACCTAGTACACGTTTATAAATTGTTTTACAGGTTCATTTCTAAGCGACTAAAACCATTTCTGTGAAGTATATAACTTAGAAAATTTATGGGTTTGGGTCAAGACCACTTCAAAACGTGTTATAAAATGTGTTTATTAGTTGTGATAAGTTAATAACAAGTGTTCTAATCCAAACTTAGCTATCTCAAGATTCAACTGATCATATTAGTTTCGTTTAAGATTAACGAGAGTTAAATAAATAGTATTGAAAGCTAGTTAAACTATACGTTTTACAAAGTAACAAGTGTATGAAAAATAAACTAAGTGTTTGAAGTAAGCTTACAACACCACAAAGGGTGGGTAGATCTTTACTGTTTGGACAAGGAAACGAGGTGAGGGCTTTGTGGCTCGTTTCTTCACACAACAACGTCTTGGGAGAGAACTTTGGTTGGCTTGATCACACCACGAATCACCTTGAAATTGGCCTTAAGTTCTCGTACAAATCACAGGAAGGTAGTAAAGACTTAGAGTGTTTTTGTTTGTGAGTTTTTGAGTGATACGTGTAGTATGTTTTTGCATGGGACTATATTACACGAATAGGAAACAAGTTGAGGGAGATACAAGGAATATAGGATGAGGATAATGTGTAGGTACTAAGGCTAGGAGTGGTAGGATCACTTGAGTACTTGCAGCTAGTGTGTACAAGTGTTAAGGAGTTTGTGTGTTTCTGTTTTAGTGAGGATGCAAGTTGAGACCGACCATGGGCTAAGTGTTAAACGTGGCCCATTAGGTGTTATTGGATCCAAATTGGTATGTTAGGCCCATTAAGAGAAAAGTGGGAACCAGGGGGGTTGTGAGTGTGTTGTGGTGTTTTGGACTTTTGGTAATCAAAACATTACTAGTGTTTGTTTTGTACATGTGCAAAAATATCATGGTACGTGTGTGAGCTCGTTCCAAGGGAGTGTGTGAATCACATAACATATATTGATTCATTTTTGCACAGTGTAAGCAAAAGTTTAAATTCTTGCCTAAAAATTGGTGTGTGAATAGTAATACATAATTAATCCTTGTTTAACGTTTATTAATGTTAGGACGGAAAACTAGAAAAATTTATGTGGTTTTGGGAGGTCTTGGTTTATTAAAGAAGATGAAAGGCTTCATCTTTCTAGTGAGAGAAAGTCGTGAGAGGATGGAAAATAAAAGGATAACTATATTGAAGATGAAACAATACAAAACCCTAATGATTAACCACACCCCTCATGGAGAGTCATGAGGGGTATTTATAGGCTCATCACACTATTACTTTGCCCCGTTTACATAAGTAGTCCCTATGGGTGCAATTTACTACGAATCTAGTCCAATTCACGTATGTGACGTTATCTTTATTAAAGAGCAAGGCTAAGAATCTCCCTCCAAGATATCATCACACGTGAATGGTTACAATGAGACCTATAAATACATAAACAAAGTAAATTATAATAATAATAAACTATGTTGACGTTTTTGAAGCGCAGAGTCTCTGTAGTCTAGATACTGAGGCAGACTTGAAGTTCTCTCTTCCGATGATCTCGGCATTTGATCTTTGGTGCTGACGGCACTGATCCTTGTAGCTCTGAACTTCAACTATAACGTTCTAGTTAGGTTATTACTCCCTCCTAACTAGTGAGCCTTTTTCTTTCTTCAGCTTTGTTAGGAATTAGAAAATTCCATGATAAAGTGTCGGTCACCCCAATTATGATCTAGCATAAGTTAGCTCGTAGACGTGTCGTTATTTGTCGTTGTTTACGTTATTTATCAGTTTATTAGTTAGTTATTAGTTTAGTTTAGCGTAGTGTTTCACCGTGGAGGAAGGACGGGTCTTTACCCACTGTATCCCTGATCCACAGGCCGATAGGAGGTCGTTGTGTCTGTAAGTATAAATACCCCTTCCATCCATGGAAGGGGTGGTGCTTTCAATCTAATATTCATACTTTTGTGTAAACCTCTAGCAAGAACACCCTCCCTCTCTCTACTAACTCTCTAACTATGGCAAACATGTATTTTCATCATCCAAGACCACCCGAATCATCAACACAATAATATTTGGATCCTAACAAGCTTCATCCTGAATCGACAACTCTCTTCCAACACGCAGCGGAGAAAGTAGAATCTTGATTGTAGCACAATGGTTGTCATTCGGGAACATCATAACAACATAACTCACTTAGTATTGCATCCAAGTTAGTACCTGATGTACACACACTACTTCTCCTTCTTCGGTATTAAGCACAATTCCCTCATTCAATCCAATCACGAAAGATGAAACACCAACTTCTCCCTCTTTAAGGTTTCATTGATTTATGATGGTTCTAATAGCGTTCTTAATACTGTTTATGTATCATTTTTTAGTCAAAAGATTATGTCCTTCTTTTTCTTGTGGTTAACTGTTGTTAACATGTATTTGATGTCAACTTTTTGTCATAACTTCACACGTTAATATCATCAGTTTTAAACATTTTTTACATGTCTTGTGTCAAGTTTTGTTGTCCAAACAGTCGATAGTAATATCATCAGTTCTTGTGTCAAGTTTTTGGTCATTAGGTCGGACTTGCGTGGTCAAAATGATGCATTTTTATGCTATTTTTTCTGGGTTTGATGCTATTCGAAAAATGGCCATATTCTTGCTAGCGAGTTGTCCCTATATGATGTCCTGATTCGATGAATATACCTAGCGACTTGTTACTTTCACCAGTGGCGACTTGTCTTTACAAGTCGTCTATATTCATTGTATAGAAGTAGCAGTTATGCTAGCGAGTTGTATTTACAGCTAGCGACTTGAATAAAATGGGGTAGCGACTTGAAGTAACGACTTGGTTAAAAGATGGCCTGGCGACTTGTTATTTAACAAGTCGTAGCGAGTTGCTTAGCGACTTGCTTAGCGAGTTGCTTAGCGACTTGCTTAGCGACTTGGCTTAGCACTTGACTCAACACTTTGAAAAAGACAGAAATGAAGAAGAAGAAATGACAACATAAGACCATCGACATACAACATAATACCAAAAACACCAACAACCATCTCAGATCCAACCTCATCTACACTACAGATGTCAAAGATAATATCACAATTAGGATCTCAGTTTCATTCTTTCATTGTACATCAAGCCACATCAAGACCTCAAAGGTCTATCAATAGAATGAATTGCTCATCACAGATCCAATACTATAAAAGCTCTAAACGAAAATGATAAGTATACAAAAATGATCTCAGACTTGTTCAATATGCACCTCAAGTCATTAAGACTTTCTTGGTTGAACATTCTCTTCATAGATCTGTTTGTTTTTATATCAATATCCGAATGCACAAGATAAATCAAATGACAAGTATGTCGATTGATTTTCCTTGATTCGTTCTAAAGTCCAAATCTCAATCTAAATAATTCCTTGGTTATGTTCGAACTAAAAGAAAATGATAGTAACAATCATGTTAAATCATTATTCTTGATTCGTTTGTGACTCTATTAATACAATGGAACGACAGTTACCTACCTGGTTCTCAACGAAACGACCTCAATACCATCCCTGTGGCATACGTCTTTGGCTATTACAAGACCCTCAGCCATCCCTGTGGCTAGGTCATTCTTGATCGGAGTAATTGTTGTGCACGAGGTCTTAAGATTTGATGCTTGAGGAAGATTGTTATGAGATATAATGTTTGAGATGTGGGTGTTGGCAGATTAGGATAAATGAGATTCATATTATTTTCCAGTTCTTGTGAGAAAAACATTGTGGTAGGCGGATTATTAGAGGGTTGTAACTAGGGTTTGTGACATTTTTTTTCAAATGGGGGCTGATAAGTTTTGTGTGATATTAGGGTTAGTTAAGTGTGATAAGTGTGTTTTTATACCCGAATGATTAGGGCATGGTTTTGTGTGGTACGTTACTACTGTTCTCAGGGGCTCAGAAGTGTGATCGGTTGTGTATTATTTTGATGGGCTGAATGTTTTTTTTAAGCAAATATGTTGACAGTTTTTTCATTGGACCGAGAGTGTTAACATGGGCCTTAACGAGTATCAAATAGATATATGTGGTATGTGGATATTCATGGGCATTTGTGTGATTCAAGCTGGTGGATTTGCTACCTTTATTGGACCTTGTGCTATTAAACGGTATGTAACAACAAAAGCAATTTGCTATCCGGATTTTTTTTATAAAAAACTCTTGGATACAAATTTTAATATTGGTACAACGAGTGGTATTATTGGTATGCTAATTTTCACGGAGGATTCGCTAATTCACGGCTTAATCTAATATTTGAAAAAACTTGGGCTTGAGCTTCGTGACCGATGTTACTAATTTGGTATTGAGTTTAATGTTCTAAAGGCTCTACTTGGACGATTGGACTATTTTTCATAGACCGGGCCTTGATTTTTACAAGTAACCAAGTTTGGTTTGCACACATGATTAGGGTCTAATGGGATCCTCAAAATTGGATCATTTATATGTGATGTGATATTATGAGACTTGGACAATCTGAGATGTGTTGAAGAGACTTGACAATAAGACTTGGTATGATGATGAGAGTTGTTGTGGTATGAGGATTGGTACTTTGGTATATACATTTTCACGGTTAAAATCATGTCACGGCCTGCACTGAAAGTTAAACTAAGTTGACTACGGGGCTGTTCAGACGGTATTACTTATTTGGTTTTAAAGTGAAGTTTTCCGGACGCGTTTACTTATTTTCGTCTTCTTTCTTTCTACCCTTCCGCGAAGATGACTTGTTTGGGCGTTTATTGAAGGTGATAAATACTTGGCTATTTAATTACGGTTGTGATTCTTTCTCGTTTAACCCACAACGTAACTATCACTTCGGTGTCTCACTCAGTTGAGAATGTCAAGAGGTTTTGTACATTGGGTACACCGTTTCTTTTTCACGAGGATTAGTACAAGTTTAAGTAACAAATCTGGGGAATTTTACTTCATGATCAAGTTTGGCATATCGAGTTTACTTCACCAAGTGGTCACAGCAACAACCGATAGAATTCGTGAATGATGTGTTTACCAAAGTGTTTATTGGATGGTTGATGATAATGTTGATGATTGGATAATGAACCGCTGATGAACCACTGCATGTTTCCCTAAAACAGATATTCACCTAAACCAAAATTGTCATAACACATTCAAGCTGACGTTGTTTACGGTTTTGTCTTGATTTTGTAAAATCCCACGAAAGAAACTATTTCTCGGTTTAAATCATAGACTTGTAAAATCCCGTGACAATGGAAACATTCGGGTAATAGTAAAGTGCATTTCCAGATCTATCTTACGGTTTATTCTTGGTTTTGTAAAATCCCGCGAAAGAAACTATTTTTCGGTTTAAACCATAGAGTTGTAAAATCCCGTATTGATGGAACCATCCTGGAGAAAAGGAAAGTGTAGTTCGGGATCTTTTCTGATGCTGGTGTTACGGTTTCTGCTTCGAAGAAGGGATAAAAGGGTGTATTTTATGAATTGGATGTGTGTTTGGATTATTGTCATGGCAGTTTGGTTATTGCAATGTTTTACGGGGTTATGTGCTTTTAACCATGGTCGGGATGAAACCATTATCAAAGTTCATTTAAATGTCAAAGAAGGCTAGATTTGAGCAGTTCAGAAGATTTGACAACGGAGTTAATTCACTATTATTTATTTGAGGTTGAAGTCAAATATCACGGGAAAGTGTACTTAGTATCTGAAGTTATCGGGGATGGTTGGATGAAGATTCTTCATGATCCTTGTTCGATGCTTATTATCAAAAACGAAGACTTGGAAATCTAGTTATTGTTGGGTGTCTTTTACCTTTTCTTTTACCACTTGGGGGAATTGGGCTCATACCATCACAAAATAACTATCACTTTAAGGAGTTACGTTGTAGTGCTCAGTGTCACATTCAATTGTGGATTTTCAAGAGGTGATATACGTCTTTTACTCGATGGTTGGTTGGTTGAAGAGTATAGAGTACTTAGAGATTCAAATGGGCATGAAGTCTCAGCACCGCTCTTTGTTACATATGTGCAAGTTTAAGTCACGAGTTCGGGTTAGTTTACTTCTGGGTCAAATTCATCATATTGGGTTATCTCCATCTGCTGTCACTACAAAGAGCCTACTGAATGATAATGGTTGATTACATGTTTTGCCAAAAGAGGTTGTAAAGAGAGAGATTATGACGTTTGAACACATCAGTTCATGCCTCGTACTCAAAAGAAAAGAAATGTGTACGTTTCAGTGCACATTATATTCCAAAGAAGAGAAATCTTCTTATTATGACCATTCTCATCAACATGCTTCATGCTTTTTCCATGTGCTTTCGATTATCAAGTGAACCGGGCTACCGTTGATTGTCTTCTTATTCCACTTGCTCAACTATAATGAAGATGGAGACATCATGTGCTAATGTTGCAGGGGAGAAGTGTGAATAGACTACATTTGGTTAAGATATTCACTTATTTAGTCAAGAATGGCATCTTCGTATGCAATTCTTGAGGGGGAGAAGAAGTGTGAATTTTTTGCATTGTTGATTGACATTTGAGAATATAAATGGTCATACGGCTCTAAACTCATGTAAGAACCGAGCTTCTTCTTATCGGGTCATCTTCACATGAAGTTTTTCTCTTCTAAGAGCCGTTGGTTGACATCTTCATTCAGATTGATGAGTTTATCGACAAAGTGCTTCCGGTTAATGCTTCACGTATACATCAACATGATGATTCCGAACAATCTCTCTGTTCTTGTTTGATGTGATTGGTAGTTTGGCGTTACCATCTTGTGTGTTCGTTGCGGCCTTATTGCTGATTTCCTTGATGAACATCTTTCTGTTCTTGTTTGATTGGGAGAGATTTTAGTTAAGGGGATTTGCAAGATGTAAGTTAATTGGGATGCTTTTTGGTGGGATGCTTTTTGGTGTGAGTTGAAGATGTTAACTATCTATTCCCCAACTGAACAATCTTGAAGAAGGTCGAGTCTACAGTCTGTTCTACATTTTCTGCTACATGTTAGAAGACTAAAGATGAGTTGCATTTAACGATCTAGAGACTTCTTCTTAATCTGGGCATTTATCAAACAGATTGTCGGTTTAGGGGAGAGCACTAATTGGGAGAAAGTTATAAGTCAGATTCAATTCCCAATTAGACTTGCTCATATTCTTTAGCAGTGACTACTCGAGACGTTGATATTGACTATTGTTGGACATTTGACACAAGGTGATTACTTCGGAGTTAATCATTTATCACTTATTTGAGATTGAAGTTGACTTTCACAAAGGCGTGTTCTTATTTGATAACTTGCTCGGGCTTAAGAATTTGAGTCGAAGACTTGGCTTATCTAGTTACCAGCAGTCAAGGTGGATGGTTGAAGACCTGGTTAACTATCACTATTAGGAGTTACTTTGTTTTACTCAGTGTCACACACATATGACGGTGTGGATAAAAGCAAGAGGTGTTAATGTCTCATACTTTGTTTGGGTAGTGAGTACTTAGAGATTTGCTTGAAGCATAAATTCTCTACACCATTCTTCCATCATTAGGTGCAAGCTTAAGATACAAATGTGGGGAAGTTGACTTCAGTTTCAAGTATGGTATAGCAGGTTTTCTTCTTCAGTGGTCACTTCAAATTGTCTACAGAAGGGTTGATATAAATAGTCAGAGAGAGTCTTCAGCAAGTTGATTCTCACAAAGAATTCAAGTGTTCTTCTCAACAAATTTCTAGTATACGGGCTTTCAATGAGTTGCTGATTCTGAAGTATCAAAACCAGAAAGGGTAAGGAGACAAGCATCTAAACGCGAGTAAACTTGATGAACTTAATACTTCTAAGTAATTGAAGATATCCCGGGAAAACAAATGTTATTACCGCAGAGAAACTCAAGGTTTGACTCATGGCGAGTAAACTTGATGAACTTAATTCTTCTAAGTGATTGAAGATATCCCGGGAAAACAAATGTCATGACCGCAGAGAAACTCAAGTCTTTACTCACCAAGGCGTTTAGTGTTAGTATTTCAACTACATGGGGGAAGTGATGTTAGAAAAAGTTTCTGAAGATAAAAGAGGTACACTAGTGTGTGGTGATTTCGATGGTATCGCAATGATCAGGGGAGAGAGATTGTGTACATTGGGGATGCTCAGCTGTTTCACTTGAGTGCTTAATCAGTGATTCAGAGATATAATCACTTATTCCGGTGTTGATATCCGCAGAGATTGTCACCCGCAGAGATAATCAGTGACTTGGCCTGCTTCTTCAATGTTATCAGTTATTCATTCCTTGTGTATTGGTATACTTCGGATACTTGAGCTTCATACACATTCATCAGGGACGAAAGATGTGAACATAGGGGAGGTGTTCTACATTACCCTCTTGATGTGTATTCGGGAGAGTTCTTGGATATTGGTGTACTTCGGGTTCTTGAGCTTCCTACACGATCATCCGGGAAGAAAAATGTGAACATGGGAAGGTGTTTTCATTCCCCTCATGATGTGTATTTGGGAGAGTTCTTGAGCATTATACAAAGAGATTGACTGCATCAATTCAACTACGTGGGGGAAGTGGTCTCTTGACACCTTTTTGGAATGGATTGCTTCAGACTTCAGTGGTTATGAAATTTGAGAAGATTATTTTATGTGTGAGATGATACGTTGCTGTTCTTCTATTGGATGATATAACCTCGAACGAAGAATCTCGATCATCGGTCTTAAATGGAGCAGCGGGATTTATGATTATGGTGTGCATCTCTGTGCACCTGGCTAAGGCAAGCTTGAAATATAGCTTCGAATCTGCTCAACATAAGGATTTTCGGTTTGGGGGGAAGCTGCCAAAGTCTCACTTTCAAGTGGCTCAATTTCTCTCTTCGATTCAAGAGTCTTGGAAGCTTTGGTGGTGAAAGTTTTAGGGATGATGACTTCTATCTTCTACAACGGGGCTGTTCGATATCCTTATCTCGGTACTCGTATCATCATCTTCTTTAACTATATCATCTACTCTATCTTTGTATATGTTTATCTGAAAAACCAAATACAAAAATATAAAACCAGCAAAACAAAATAGAAAAATATAAAACCAAGAAAAAGGAAATAGAAAAATATAAAACCAACAAAAACCCATAAAAATCAGAAAATTTGAAAAAAATACCAAAAATATGTTTTCTCATGACATGTCTTCTGGTATCGATAACATCTACGGTCTTAGAAATGTCATTCAATAATGGCACGGGACCATAGATGAAGTTCGAGCAGGAGGTGTAAATATTCTTTTTCAAAACATGTCTTCAAACCATGGCTTACAGTTATTTCAGACTGTAACCCGGGCTTCAAATTATGGCTTGCAGTTACTTCAGACTGTGACCCGCGCTTAAACCATGGCTTGCTATTATTTCAGATAGCAACCAGCTCTTTTAAAGAAAGGAAAGTGCTACGCTAAACAATTTTCAAATATTTCGTGCACTTATCCTAAAACAATTCAAGGAAAGTATGTCGAAGGACTGCTGTTCCTACACAAATGTTTTTCCGTCTAAAATTCTTCAGAAAAATATTTGTTGTATTTCAAAATGGTGGTAAAATGAGTTGCTTGAAAAATCAATCTGGATCAGAGTTTTCGTATTAATTCGCAAAAACTCAATCGATGACTTCAACACTTTTAAAAATATTTCAAAAAAAAAAAAAAATGAGTCTTTGATTGAGGGGGTGAATGTTTTCAAATCTATATCATCTAACGAGCCTTCTTAATTATCCTACGTGCTTAATTAAAAATGATATTTGCCTGTGTCGAAGGACTAGGAATTTAGGATATGATTGTTAGGTTTAGATGATTAGTGTTTGATTAACACATAAACCCCATGCCTTATATGATCTGATTGTTATGTTGAATTGACTTTAATTAGTCGATTGATGTTATGGGTGATGTCGACCACCATATATTTGTATGTGTGTTCAGTAACGTATGCAGGTATATTGGTTATAAGAATGTTCCCGATCCGGATCCCACAATTGAAGATGATTGGATGCCGAAAGGAAAGGGTAACTACATCTTGGGTTGACAAATGAAGAAACGGAGCTTAACTGGACTTCAATGGAGAGTTGGCATGAAATGCAACGTAAGAGGTCTTACTGCATCAGCAGATGGTTTTCTTCAGCAAGTGAAGAAACGGAGCTTAATTGGACCTCAGTTGGCATTCAAAATGCAACGTAAGAAGAAGTCTCACTGCATTTGCAGACGGTTTTTCTTCCAACCCTACAGCAACAACAATGGAAGCTTCTCAACCACTAACGTATCTTTGTGCAGGATACCATTTTTAAACAATTTTGAATTAATTTGATTAAATTGTTTTGAAAATGGAAAATATTGTTTTGAAAATTAATTGGACTTAATTTTGAAAATCACCGGACTTCATTTTATCAAAACTTAAGTCACTCAATTATTGACTTCTGTCATTGATTGAGGGGGAGTGTGATTTTAAAATAAAATATTTTCAAACAATATTTCATCAGAAGTCCGCTTGTACGAAATTATGTGGTGATCTTGTAGGATCGTAATATTTATTGTGTTGATGATTCGGGTGGTCTTGGATGATCAAAATACATGTTTGCCATAGTTAGAGAGTTAGTTGAGAGAGAGGGTGTTCTTGCTAGAGGTTTACACAAAGTATGGAATATTAGATTATGTGAGAAGCACCACCCCTTCCATGGATGGAAGGGGTATTTATAGTTACAAGTAAATACGTCCTCCTATCGGACTGTGGATCAGGCATACAGTGGGTAAAGACCCGTCCTTCCTCCACGGTGTTGCACTACACTATTCTACGCTACAAATTAACTAATTAGCTACTAAATAACGTAAATAACGACAAGTCTACGAGCTAACTTAAGCTAGATAACACTTGGGGTGACCGACTCTTCACTAAGGAATTTTCTAATTCCTAACAATCTCCCCCTAAGGGAGGTCACCCCATGTTTTACATTTCGAATCCTAGCATTCTATTCTTGACTTTGTTCTTGAGCTCGTAGACTTGAATTCTTCATTTCCACAATCTTTGTGCTTTTGTAGCGATTCTTCAAAGTCCGCATAGTTTTGTACTTTGAGTGGAGGTTTTTGAACTGATCCACATCTTGATGATCTTTGAGCTTTCTTTGAGATCATCAGCCACAGTAAATCTCTGGATCACCCCTTTTTGTGTTGCCATCATGTGAAGTTGTGACTATTGGACCGACATGCTCACACTTTTGAATCATGACATCTTTCCATCAGAGTAGCGGAAGCCTTACTGGTTCATGATATTTGCAGCAGCGTAGCAGAAGCATAGTTTAAAAATATCAGAACCAGGTTATGTAGATATGCACCAGTCATGATTTCTTCAAATTAAGTGTGGATGCTGTGAGCATACGGCTTTGGATTGACGCCTCAATTCTGATCAGCTGCAACCGTCCAAATGTACCTGCAAACAACAGTTAGCAATAAAACACACGAAAGTGTCTTTGACCACTTTCGTTGAATTGAGGTACACGCCCCATGGTTCCCCGTTGATCAGTACAAGTACTGCCTGTGATCAGGTAGGATTCCTAAGAATCTCCTTGACAGGGTTTCGCAGCTGTTCTAGCTGTTCTCAAACCGGAACGTCTCAAAGAAGACAACACGGAGTGAGTGAACCAGCAAATTGAGATTCACTGATTGATGAAAAATGATTTGAAAAACAATCGCGTATTGCTTGAAGAAAGATTTTTGCAATACAACGAAGGTTTTATGAGAAAGATCAATTTTCAATCAAAATACTTTTTGTATTAGAGAATGAGTACACATTCGACGTGCTAGCGAAAAGAAGAGATTCGCACATCGAACGGTTTTTCTAAAAGTATTTTTTCAATCAGATATACTTTTTGAGTTTGAAAATGAATACACATTCGAAGTGCTAGAGAAAAGAAGGTTTGCACATCGAACGGTTGTTCCAAAAGCATTCGTCAATTCCATTCCTGGACCAAGGTTGATTCAAGAAAGAATCTCCCCATCGTTTCTATCCAGTTGTCACAAGCTTGATCTTTTGCAAGATATCACATGTCACCCACCAAGAGCTTGTTTGATGTTGGCTCTAGAAGGATTTCCATCTTAATCGTGAATATATATTACATATCACTCGGATGTTCTGGCAATACCACAAGGATAATGCGTAGGACTCTTAATATATACTTACTTTCCACATTGTGTGAAAGAGCAAGTCTTCAATAATTTTGTGTCCTAATGAGATATTGTGGATGATCTCTTGGCTCTAGACTCAATAGTGCACATTTGGTTCCTGTGTCGGAGACTAGGGAGAGGGTCTCCTTCTTCAATATCAACAATCTCTAAGAGAAAGTCGATAGATAATGTCGGTTCCCCGTGAGAATGAAACAAGCCCTTTTAAGAGGAACTTGAGTGGCTTGGGAAGTTTAGTGCAGTGCGTCACTGGGTCCATGACGTCTTGTCTTCAATACTAGTGTTACCTTAGTAACAACCAGTAGCATATGTATTGAACCCGGTTTCTGCCCTAAGGTTGAATTATTGGAGGGCTATTTCTTTTCACCCTTTTCATATTCATTTCATTTTCATTCTTCAACCCCTTCAGTGCTTACCGAGACTTCATAACTAGAACTTTGTTGGGTTTATTCCAGTACTAGCTCTGTCTCAGTCCGCACACTTCCCATTTCTCATTTTTCTCCTTTTTTTTTTCAATATTCCTAAGGACTCTACACTATCTAGTGGATTGTCCCTGGGAAGATCCCTCCGGTTCTGGCGGATCGTGGGAACAAATACCTAACCTAACCATCCTTATAACTCCATGCATAAAGTAAATTGGTCGGTCTTTTGGTATTGTTCTTTCCTTCATGAAACCAATCGAAAAATCATTTGGAAAAACAATCAAGGTACTTGTGATACGAGATCAAAGCATTTTGTACCTTAATAGTTTTGATCATTTAGAAAACCTCCCCCTCAACATGTGCGTATGATTTAGAAATTGTTCAGCACAAGGAGGCAAGAGGACTTTGAAATATTTTCTTTGATCACAATTTTCATACGAAAACGCCATTTGATTTTTATGGTAAAATTCTCCCCCTCAATATGTGCATAGGATATTTTAAAACATTTTATCACATAGAGGCAAGAGTTCTTTTGAAGCACATCCACAATCACAAAATCCATTAAGAAAACCATTTGAAAACACAATCAAGGTACTTTATAATCTCTTTTAAAAAAACTTTTGTACCTCGATGGTTTTGCTCCCCCTCAATATGTGTTTCGAGATTCGAAAGCGTTTAGCACATATGAGAGAGCAGCCTGCACAACTGAATCAAAACGATCAACTTTTATCAAATTTCATTATTAAATCACAAATTCTGCCTCGATCAAAAATATCAAACCCTTTGAGATTTTGGATCCCAAGTGATTTAATTAGGTTTAGAAAACATTGGAGAAAATGTGGCCTTGTTTAAATACCCATCTGGTTTTTGGATAAATCCTCCTCCTCAACATGTGCATTGTGTATTTGAAATCGTTTGGCACATGGAGGCAGGAGTGCCTTTGAAGGACTAAAACCAATTCCATTAAAACAGTTTGAGATTTAAATCACGATCTCTCACCCGATCAAAGATTTCAAACCATTTGAGATTAGTGATCCCAAAAGATTTAAATAATTTAGATAATTTTGGTGAAAGACGTGGCAAGATTTAACTTTGAAAGATGACAGATAAGAACCATTTTAAGACATTAAAGATTGTTAGTGTCAGGTATGATAGTTTTTAAGAGATATTTTAAGTAAAACAAAATAATTTCACAATCAAACAAGAACAGAAAAAATTTCATTTTGAAAGACCTTGATTCTAAAGAAAAAAATCATACCATGACATAACATTAAATCTTTAGATCACCACTTATATTGTACAATCCGGACTTTTTTGAAGCAATATTGTTTGAAAATAATTTATTTTAAATCACTCTCCCCCTCAATCGATGACCGAAGTCGATAATTGAGTGACTTAGATTTTGATAAAAAGAAGTCCGGTGATTTTCAAAATTTAGTCCAATTTATTTTCAAAAAAACAATATTTTTCCATTTTCAAAACAATTTTAATCAAAGTTTTAGAAAAATGGTATCATCACTATAATCCCTGCACAAAGATACATTAGGTGGATGAGAAGCTTCCGTTTTGTTGCTGTAGGGTTTGGAAGAAAAACCATATGCTGATGCAGTGAGACTTCTTTTTACGTTGCATTTTGAATGCCAACTGAGGTCAAATTAAGCTCCGTTTCTTCAATCACTTAGAAGAAAACCATCTGCTGATGCAGTGAGACCTCTTACGTTGCATTTATGCCAACTCTCCATTGAAGTCCAATTAAGTTCCGTTTCTTCATTTGTCAACCCAAGAAACAGTTACCCTTTCCTTTCGGCATCCAATCATCTTCATTAGTGGGATCCGGATCGGGAACATTCTTATATCCATGATATCTGCATACGTTAGTGAACACACACAGATATATGGTGGTCGACATCACCCAAACAGCAATCGACTAATAAAAGTCAATGTAACATATCAATCAGATCATATAAATGTATGGGAATAATGTGTACATCAAACTCTAATCATCTAATCCTAGCAATCATATCCTAGGCATCTAGTCCTTCAATATAGGTTAACATCATTTTTAATTAAGCATATTAGGATAATTAAGAAAGCCCGTTAGATGAAATAGATTTGAAAACATTATCCCCCTCAATCAATGACTCAATTTGTGAAAAGTTTAAAAGTGCTGAAGTCATTGATTGAGTTTGCAGATTTAATAAAAACTATGAAACTGATTGTTGTTAAAGCAACTCATTTTACCACCATTTTTGGAAAACAACAAATATTTTTCTGAAGAATTTTGGACGGAAAAACATTTGTGTAGGAACAGCAGTCCTTCGACATACTTTCCTCAAAGTGTTTTTAGGATAAGTGCATGATATTTTTGAAAATATGTTTAGTTCAGCACTTTCCTTCTTTTGAAGAGCGGGTTGCTATCAGAAATAATAGCAAGCCATAGTTTTTAGCACGGGTTACAGTCTGAAATAACTGTAAGCCATTTTTGAAGCGCGGGTTACAGTCTGAAATAACTGTAAGCCATAATTTGACGCGCGGGTTACAGTCTTAAATAACTGTAAGCCATATTTTGAGACATGTTTAGAAAAGAATATTTACACCTCCTGCTCGAACTTCATCTATGGTCCCGTGCCATTATTGAATGACATTTCTAAGACCGCAGATGTTATCGATTCCAGAAGACATGTCTTGAGAAACATATTTTTGGTATTTTTGAAATTTTCTGATTTTTATGGTTTTTGAATGTTTTAAAATTTTCTATTTTCTTTTTGTTGGTTTTATATTTTTCTATTTCTTTTTGTTGGTTTTATATTTTTGTATTTTGTTTTTCGAATAAATATTTACAAGGATAGAATAGATGATATAGTTAAAGAAGATGATGATACGAGTACCGAGATAAGGATATCGAGCAGCCCCGTTGTAGAAGATAGGAATCGTCATCTCTTAAACTTCCACCACCAAAGCTTCCAGGGCTCTTGCATTGAAGAAAGAAATGGAACCAACTGAAAGTGAGACTCTGGCAGCTTCCCCCCAAACCGAAAATCCTTAAGATGAGCATATTCGAAGCTCTATTTCAAGCTTGCTTTAGCCAGGTGCACAAGGAAGCACACCATTATCATAAATCCCGCTGCTCCATTTAAGAACGATAATCGAGGATCTCCATTTGGGGTTATATCATCCAATAGAAGAACAACAACGTTTCATCCCACACTTAAATAATCTTCTCAAATTTCCTTTTCCACTGAATTCTGAAGCGATCCATTCCAAAAGGTGTCAAGAGAACAATTCCCCCAAGTAGATGAAATTATGTAGTCAGCCTCTTAGTTTAATGCTCAAGAACTCTCCCGAATACACTTCATGAGGGGAATGAAGAACACCTTCCCATGTTCACATTTTTCTTCCCTGATGAACGTGTATGAAGCTCAAGAACCCGAAGTACAGCAATATCCAAGAACTCTACCGAATACACATCATGCCCGGAGAGAAAACACCTCCCCAATGTTTGTGGTAAACAATGGCTTTCTTCCCTGATGATCGTGTATGAAGCTCAAGGACCCGAAGTATACACATTCCCCAAAGAGAGAACAACCGATAACATTGAAGAAGCAGGCCGAATCACTGATTATCTCTGCGGATGACAATCTCTGCGGATGTCAACTCCGGAATAAGTGATTATATCTCTGAATCACTGATTAAGCCCTCAAGTGAGACATCTGAGCGCCCCCAATGTACACAATTCTCTCTCCCCTGATGATTGTGATAACATCGAGATCATCACACACCAGTGTACCTCTTTTATCTTCAGAAACTTTCATTTACATCACTTGCCCCACGGCGTTAGAATAAGAACACTAAACGCTTTGATGAGTAAAACCTTGAGTTTCTCCGCGGTCATGACATTTGTTTTCCCGGGATAACTTCAATCACTTAGAAGTATTAAGTCCATCAAGTTTACTCGCCATGAGTCAAACCTTGAGTTTCTCTGCGGTAATAACATTTGTCTTCCCGGGATATCTTCAATTACTTAGAAGTATTAAGTTCATCAAGTTTACTCGCGTTTAGATACGTGTCTCCTTCCCCCTTGCTGGTTTTGACACTTCAGAATCAGCAACATATTATAAGCCGAAATACTTGAAATCTTTATGAGAAGAACACTTGTAATCTTGTAGGAATCAACTTGCCGAAGAATATGAGCAAGTCTAATTGGGGATTAAATTCGACATTTCACTCTCCCCCAATTAGTGCTCTCCCCTAAACCGACAATCTGTTTGATAAATGCTCAGATTAAGAAGAAGTCTTCAGATAATCAAATGCAACGCGTCTTTAGTCTTCTAACATGTAGCAGAAAATGTAGAACCGACTGTAGACTCGACCTTCTTCAAGATTGTCCAGTTGGGGAATAGATAGTTAACATCTTCAACTCACCAAAAACAAGAACATCACCAAAAAGCATCCCAATCAACTTACATCTTGCAAACCCCCTTAACTAAAATCCCTCCCAATCAAACAAGAACAGAAAGATGTTCATCAAGGAAATCAGCAATCAGGCTACAACGAACACATAAGATGGTAACACCAAACTACCAATCACATCAAACAAGAACAGAGAGATTGTTCGGAATCATCATGTTGATGTGTACGTGAAGCATTAACCGGAAGCACTTTGTCGATAAACTCATCAATCTGAGTGAAGATGTCAACCAACGGCTCTTAAGAAGAAACTCCATGTAAAGATGACCCGATAAGAAGAAGCTCGGTTCTTACATGAGTTAGGAGCCGTATGACCATATATTCTCATATTACAATCAACCATGCAGTATTATCATACTTCTTCTCCCCCTCAAGAATTGCATACGGAGATGCCATTCTTGATTAAACAAGTGAAAATCATCCAAATGTAGTTTATTCACACTTCTCCCCTGCAACATTAGCACATGATGTCTCCATCTTCATTATAGTTGAGCAAGTGGAATAAGAAAACAATCAGTGGTAGCCCGGTTCACTTGAAGACTGAAGCGCATGGAAAAAGTATGAAGCATGTTGATGAGAATGGTCATAATAGAGAAGATTTCTCTTCTTCAGAAGATAAAGCGCACTGACACGTACACTTTTCTTTTCTTTAGGGAACGAGGCATGAACTGAAGTATACATACGTCATAAGAAGATTTCTCTTCTTTCAAAGATAATGCGCACTGAAACGTACACATTTCTTTTCTTTGGAGTACGAGGCCTGAACTGATGTGAACAGACGTCATAATCTCTCTCTTTTCAATCTCTTTAGGCAAAACATGTAATCAACCCCATTATCATTCATTAGGCCCTTTGTCGTGACAGCTGATGGAGAAAACCCAATATGATGAATTTGACCCTGAAGTAAACTAACCCGAACTCGTGACTTAAACTTGCACATATGTAACAAAGAACGGTGTCGAGACTTCATGCCCATTTGAATCTCTAAGTACTCTATACTCTTCAACCAACCAACCATCAAGTATAAGACGTACATTACCTCTTGAAAATCCACAATTGAATGTGACACTGAGCACTACAACGTAACTCCTTAAAGTGATAGTTATTTTGTAGTGGTATGAGCCCAATTCCCCCAAGTGGTAAAAGAAAAAGTAAAAGACACCCAACAATAACTAGATTTCCAAGTCTTCGTTTTTGATAATAAGCTCGAACAAGGATCATGAAGAATCTTCATCCAACCATCCCCGATATCTTCAGATACTAAGTACACTTGCCCGTGATATTTTACTTCAACCTCAAATAAATAATAGTGAATTAACTCCGTTGTCACATCTTCTTGGTTAAAAGTTCAAATCTAGCCTCCTTTGACATTTTAAGTGAACTATGATAATGGTTTTCACCCCGACCATGGTTAAAAGCACATCACCCCGTAAAACCATGTAATAACCAGACTGCCATGACGATAATCCAAACACACATCCAATTCATGAAATACACCCTTTTATCCCTTCTTCGAAGCAGAAACCGTAGCACCAGTATCAGAAAAGATCCCGAAATACACTTTCATTTTCTCCAGGATGGTTCCATCAATACGGGATTTTACAATTCTATGGTTTAAACCGAAAAATAGTTTCTTTCGCGGGATTTTACAAAAACCAAGAATAGACCGTAAGATAGATCCGGAAATGCACTTTACTATTACCAGGATGTTTCTATTGTCACGGGATTTTACAAGTCTATGATTTAAACCGAGAAATAGATTCTTTCGCGGGATTTTACAAAATCAAGACAAAACCGTAAACAATGTCAGCTTGAATTTGTTATGACAACTTTGGTTTCGGTGAATATATGTTTTAGGGGAACATGCAGTGGTTCATCAACGGTTCATTATCCAACATCAACCATATCACCAACCATCCAATAAACACTTTGGTAAATACACCAATCACGCATTCTGTCGGCTATTGTTGTGACCACTAGGAGAAATAAACCCGATATACCAAACTTGATCATGAAGCAGAAATCCCCAGATTTGTTACTTAAACTTGTACTAGTCCTCGTGAAAAAGATACGGTGTACCCAATGTACAAAACCTCTTGACTAATCCTCAACTGCGTGAGACACCGAAGTGATAGTTACTTTGTGGGTTAATTGAGAAAGAATCACAACCGTAACTAAATAGTCAAGTCTTTATCACGCTCAATAAACGCCCAAACAAGTCATCTTCGCAGAATGGTAGAAAGAAAGAAGACGAAATAAGTAAACATGCCCGGAAAACCTCTTCTAAAAATCCAAGTAAGAAATATCGTTCAAACAACCTCGTAGTCAACGTTGTTCCAATAACAATTCAAGTCGTGACATGATATTCTTTGTAAAAATGTGTATACCAAAGTATCCAACCGCATATCACCTCAAATCTCATCATCGAATCTCATAACCCAAATCACACAGTCAGAACTCACATATCATGTCGTCAAACCTCATCGCCAAATTACAAATCTCAGCTCATAAAATATTGTACACCATAAATTTAAATTCATGAGCATGAAATAATATCCAATGAAGGCCCGGACCATAAATATATCCAAGATCTCAAATTACCACATAAAAACGACATGATTCAATTAAGCACAAAAACGACCCGGTCTATCATTATCAATCTCAACAACTAACATCCATTTTACATGAGTCCATAAGAATATTATCCGGTCCATGCACATTACAATTCACGGTCCAATAAAACACAATACCAATCAGATTAACTGGCCCATGTGTAAAGTACATATCGGCCCATAAGTCCCTACAGCCATGTTCGGTCCATTTAGTGTCAAGCTCACCCACGTCCACATTTTTCAACCCCTAATTAACCGGATATAAAATGCCCACTTCTATCACTAACCCCACTTAACACAACCCAAAAATACTCACACAAAATACATCCGCCTCTCTCTTCTCACATGTCCAAAAACCAATCTGCAACACATAACCCTAAATAAAAACATGCGCCTCCCATTTTCTTCTTTCAGTACACAGCACCTATGTTCCTTTGTTCATAGTGTCCTCGCCACAGAGATGGCTTGAGGCAAGGTGAGTAGGCAACGAGACAAGTATCAGGTCATGGTAAGTATTCATAAACGATTAAACCCCCATTAATTTTCAAGAGCATAGAACGAGCCTATGTGAAGGGATAACATAGATGTTATTATCTTCACATAACAGAATCAGATATGTTTTTTTTTTTTTTTTTTTTTTTTAAATATGTTAGGATCGATGAAACAACTTTTATTCTCATGTGAAAGGCCCTTGAGGTTTGATGAAATATTTGTGACTCATGAGAATAAGTTTGAGATCCTTTTTATTTTCCATGTCTTTATAGATTATATCTATGATGATAAGGGATTCAACAAACAACGTGTTAAATATATTAGACACGAGTTCGAATCCAATATGAGATCTTATGAGATGTATGAATCGTTTTTCTTTTTGAGTCATGAAATCCGTTTAACATATGAGGTTGAATGAGAGAAAAAAAAGAAGAAAACATTAATCTTTTTCTTTTCAGTAAACTGATGTTAAATGGTTATGAGATGTAGTGTTGATATAGATCTGTGATGAATACTTCACTCGTGTGGAACGCCCTTTGAGGCATGATAGCTCTTTGAAACCCACGAATAAAGATTCTGAGATCTATCTTCGTTTTTATTTCGTGTTGAGTCATGATTATATGTGGTAGGAGATGGTGGATGAGTAGGTATAGATTGGGATTTGATTGTGGAGGATTGGAGTCGGTTGATTTGAGTTGAATCCGTGGACTGATGATGGTCATTGGACCTGAGGTCTAAAGATCTTTGGTCGTGGTCTTGTTGTGGTCATAGATATGTTGTGGTCGTGTCTTGTGTTCAGTCATTCTTCTTCATCTCTTTCTTTCAAGTAGCTTATGGGTCATAAGGCCAAATCGCTAAGCCAAGTAGCACGACTAAGTCGCTAGGACAAGTAGCCAGACTAAGTCGCTAGGACAAGTCGCTAGACTAAGTCGCTAGGACAAGTCGCTAGACTAAGTCGCTAGGATAAGTCGCTACGACTTGTTCAGTAACAAGTCGCTAAATTGATTCATGTCGCTACCACCTTTATGTCAAGTCGCTAGCTGTAAATACAACTCGCTAGCATAACTGCTACTTATATACAATGAATCTAGACGACTTGTAAAGACAAGTCGCCACCATTGGTTGTACCAAGTCGCTAGATAGATCTTTGAAAACTTCCGATGTATTTCCCAACTAAGTTCCGACCATATGCATAATGAACCCAGAAAACGTGACAAAGGCAGCTACATATGGCTGTTTTGACCTAGTTTGACCTCAAAAACATGACCAAGTCGCCATTAAGAAACAAGAACACATGTTGCTATCAAGAACCATGTTTGAAAACAGTTTTTCGACCAAGTTGCAAAACCCAGAAAAATACATAAAAAGCATCACTTTTACCCATTTGACCATAAGGAATTTGACAACTTTATCCACAATAAAAGTCTATTTGAGCACATAACTGTTTACCCACAAAGATATAATCCGACCACATACATACAAAAACCAGTAAACAAGTTTCAAAACCACAACCATCATGGTACGAAACCACACAAATCAACAAAAAACAGTTTCAAACACGAATCAAAACCACAAGAAATCATCAAAACACAAAAACCTTGGCTCTGGTACCAATTGTAGGATCGTAATATTTATTGTGTTGATGATTCGGGTGGTCTTGGATGATCAAAATACATGTTTGCCATAGTTAGAGAGTTAGTTGAGAGAGAGGGTGTTCTTGCTAGAGGTTTACACAAAGTATGGAATATTAGATTATGTGAGAAGCACCACCCCTTCCATGGATGGAAGGGGTATTTATAGTTACAAGTAAATACGTCCTCCTATCGGACTGTGGATCAGGCATACAGTGGGTAAAGACCCGTCCTTCCTCCACGGTGTTGCACTACACTATTCTACGCTACAAATTAACTAATTAGCTACTAAATAACGTAAATAACGACAAGTCTACGAGCTAACTTAAGCTAGATAACACTTGGGGTGACCGACTCTTCACTAAGGAATTTTCTAATTCCTAACATATCTAAAGATTTAATGTTATGTCATGGTATGATTTTCTTTAAAACTCAAAGATCTGTCAAAATGAAATTTTTTCTGTTCGTGTTTGATTGTGAAATTGTTTTATTTTACTTAAAGGTTTCTTAAAACAAATCATACCTGACACTAACAATATTTAATGTTTAAATCTGTTCCTATCTGTCATCTTTCAGAATTAAATCTTGCCACGTCTTTAAATCTCAAATCTGTTTGAAATTTTTGATCGCGGGAGAGATCGTGATTTAAATCTCAAATCTGTTTTAATGGAATTGGTTTTAGTCCTTCAAAGGCACTCCTGCCTCCATGTGCCAAACGATTTCAAATACACAATGCACATGTTGAGGAGGAGGATTTATCCAAAAACCAGATGAGTATTTAAACAAGGCCACATTTTCTCCCATGTTTTCTAAACCTAATTAAATCACTTGGGATCCAAAATCTCAAAGGATTTGATATTTTTGATCGGGGGAGAATTTGTGATTTAATAATGAAATTTGATAAAAGTTGATCGTTTTGATTCAGTTGTGCAGGCTGCTCTCTCATATGTGCTAAACGCTTTCGAATCTCGAAGCACATATTGAGGGGGAGCAAAACCATCGAGGTACAAAAGTTTTTTGAAAGAGATTATAAAGTACCTTGATTGTGTTTTCAAATGGTTTTCTTAATGGATTTTGTGATTGTGGATGTGCTTCAAAAGAACTCTTGCCTCTATGTGATAAAATGTTTTAAAATATCCTATGCACATATTGAGGGGGAGAATTTTACCAAGAAAATCAAATGGCTTTTTCGTATGAAAATTGTGATCAAAGAAAATATTTCAAAGTCCTCTTGCCTCCATGTGCCAAACAATTTCTAAATCACACGCACATGTTGAGGGGGAGTTTTTCTAAATGATCAAAACTATTAAGGTACAAAATGCTTTGATCTCGTATCACAAGTACCTTGATTGGTTTTCCAAATGATTTTTCAATTGGTTTCATGAAGGAAAGAACAATACCAAAAGACCGACCAATTTACTTTATGCATGGTGTTATAAGGATGGTTAGGTTAGGTATTAGTTCCCACGATCCGCCAGAACCGAGGGATCTACCCAGGGACAATCCACTAGATAGTGTAGAGTCTTTAGGTATGATGAAAAAAGGAGAAAAATGAGAAATGGGAAGAGCGCGGACTGAGATAGAGCTAGAACTGGAATAATCCCAACAAGGTTCTAGTTATGAAGTCTTGGTAAGCACTGAAGGGGTTGAAGAATGAAAAAGAAATGAATGTGAAAAAGGGTGAAAAGAAATAGCCCTCCAATAATTCAACCTTAGGGCAGAAACCGGGTTCAATACATATGCTACTGGTTGTTACTAAGGTAACACTAGTATTGAAGACAAGACGTCATGGACCCAGTGACGCACTGCACTAAACTTCCCAAGCCACTCAAGTTCCTCTTAAAAGGGCTTGTTTCATTCTCACGGGGAACCGACATTATCTATCGACTTTCTCTTAGAGATTGTTGATATTGAAGAAGGAGACCCTCTCCCTAGTCTCCGACACAGGAACCAAATGTGCACTATTGAGTCTAGAGCCTAGAGATCATCCACAATATCTCGTTAGGACACTAAATTCTTGAAGACTTGCTTTTTCACACAATGTGAAAAGTAAGTATATATTAAGAGTCCTACGCATTATCCTTGTGGTATTGCCAGAACATCCGAGTGATATGTAAAAATATTCACAATGAAGATGGAAATCCTTCTAGAGCCAACATCAAACAAGCTCTTGGTGGGTGACATGTGAGATCTTCTCGTAAGATCAAACTTGTGACAACTGGATAGAAACAATGGGGCGATTCAGTCTTGAATCAACCTTGGTCCAGGAATGGAATTGACGAATACTTTTGGAAAAACCGTTCGATGTGCAAATCTTCTTTTCTCTAGCACGTCGAATGTGTACTTATGTTTTCAAATTCAAAAAGTATCTCTGATTGAAAAATACTTTTAGAAAAACCGTTCGATGTGCGAATCTCTTCTTTTCGCTAGCACGTCGAATGTGTACTCATTCTCTAATACAAAAAGTATTTTGATTGAAAATTGATCTTTCTCATAAAACCTTCGTCGTATTGCAAAACTCTTTCTTCAAGCAATACGCGATTGTTTTTCAAATCAATTTTTCATCAATCAGTGAATCTCAATTCGCTGGTTCACTCACTCCGTGTTGTCTTCTTTGAGACGTTCCGGTTTGAGAACAGCTAGAACAGCTGCGAAACCCTGTCAAGGAGATTCTTAGGAATCCTACCTGATCACAGGCAGTACTTGTACTGATCAACGGGGAACCGTGGGCCGTGTACCTCAATTCAACAAAAGTGATCAAAGACACTTTTGTGCGCTTTATTGCTAACTGTTGTTTGCAGGTACATTTGGACGGTTGCAGCTGATCAGAATTGAGGAGTCAATCCAAAGCCGCATGCTCACAACATCCACACTTAATTTGAAGAAATCATGACTGGTGCATATCTACATAACCTGGCTCTGATATTTCATACTATGCTTCTGCTTCGCTGCTGCAAATATCATGAACCAGTAAGGCTTCCGCTACTCTGATGGAAAGATGTCATGATTCAAAAGTGTGAGCATGTCGGTCCGAAAGTCACAACTTCACATGATGGCAACACAATAAAGGGTGATCCAGAGATTTACTGTGGCTGATGATCTCAAAGTAAGCTCGAAGATCATCAAAGATGTGGATCAGTTCAAAGGCCTCCACTTAAAGTACTAATCTATGCGGACTTGGAAGAATCACTGCTTAAGCACAAAGATTACAGAATTGAAGAATTGAAGTCTACGAGCTCAAGAACGAAGTCAAAGATAGAATGCTAGGAAGCAAAATGTATTTCATGGGGTGACCTCCCTTAGGGGGAGATTGTTAGGAATTAGAAAATTCCATGATAAAGTGTCGGTCACCCCAATTATGATCTAGCATAAGTTAGCTCGTAGACGTGTCGTTATTTGTCGTTGTTTACGTTATTTATCAGTTTATTAGTTAGTTATTAGTTTAGTTTAGCGTAGTGTTTCACCGTGGAGGAAGGATGGGTCTTTACCCACTGTATCCCTGATCCACAGGCCGATAGGAGGTCGTTGTGTCTGTAAGTATAAATACCCCTTCCATCCATGGAAGGGGTGGTGCTTTCAATCTAATATTCATACTTTTGTGTAAACCTCTAGCAAGAACACCCTCCCTCTCTCTACTAACTCTCTAACTATGGCAAACATGTATTTTCATCATCCAAGACCACCCGAATCATCAACACAATAATATTTGGATCCTAACAAGCTTCATCCTGAATCGACAACTCTCTTCCAACACGCAGCGGAGAAAGTAGAATCTTGATTGTAGCACAATGGTTGTCATTCGGGAACATCATAACAACATAACTCACTTAGTATTGCATCCAAGTTGGTACCTGATGTACACACACTACTTCTCCTTCTTCGGTATTAAGCACAATTCCCTCATTCAATCCAATCACGAAAGATGAAACACCAACTTCTCCCTCTTTAAGGTTGCGAGCTATCGGAAACATCCTAATGTTGCGTACATGCCGTATTAACTTTTTTTGATGCAATTTGAAGCCATTGTTTGAGCATAATTCCATGAGAATATGTCGCAAAAATACTCTCAATAATTCTCTCAAACCAACCTGAAATCGAACCTCCTTTTAATTCACCGGCTAATAGTAATGACCACATGTGGAGACAACCCGATACGACCAACTTGAAAAGGAAGTAGGCATCCCAGCTTTGTGACTTAATACTTGTTCTATATTCTTGAACAATCCACAACTTCACGTGACACTGAGTACTACAACGTAACTCCTTAAAGTGATAGTTATACACTGTGAGCACTAGAACGTAACTCCTTACATCAATTATAACTAGATTGTCAATTCATAATAACTTATGAAAAATGCCCAGAAAAGTTATCTTGAGACATGCAACCAACCAACCAATGTCTCATAGATAAATAAGTACACCCGTGAAACGTCACTTCAATTCTGCATAAACAATACCGTACAAAAACCCCGTAGTCATTTTTTGATCAAATATTAATTCAAGCAGTGAATTGTGTATCCTCCGTGAAAATTTTATACGACCAAAATACCTATATTGTATAACAAATATTAAAAAATTGTATCAAAATTTTTGTAACAAAATTCGGATAACAGTTTTTATATCCCATTCAATCTTAAATGTATATATCAACATCCAAATCCAGTCAAATCCATCAGCCCATCACAATAAATTCAGATTCCCATTCCAGTTGTGTATCCCACGATCCAAATCCAATTCCAAAGGCCCGGTCGAGTAAACAAATCAGATGCCTGATCCATTGCACTAGCACTACATAACCGGTTAGAAGAAACATATAACCCTAAACGCAAATAACTTTTTCACAACCCTAAAAAAACATTTCATCAAACATACCGCCCCCTCCTCCTCATTTCACTCCTCCAAACAGATCTGGGAAAATGTTAGCGCATCTCATCCAACAAACTGTCCTCAATCTCATCTCATCATCAAATCGTTTCATCAATCTCAGTTACAATAACATACCCTTTACCTTGATGTTATTTTATTAGTTCATACGAATCAAGATGTTCTTCAAGGTCCATTGTAAGGGTCTCGGGTAAGGTTTTTGTTTTGTTGTTTGTGATGAGCGAACGAAAGAAAAAGGGATATCAGATTTGTTATATCCTTAATCTTGATGTTCGGATATGAAATTGAAGTATACCGTTCAAACATAGATCGATGATGATAAAGGTTCAACGAAGAAAAAATATGTAAGAGATAAAACGTGAACCCTTCTGAGATCTCGTGTAATTTTTTCTTTTTTAAGTTTGAATCTTGTTGGTGACTGAGAGGAGGATGGGATTTATGTATTTGTAGTTGAAGTTGTGATGTATTAAAAGGATTGATGGATGTTGTAGTTTTCGTTGTGATTTGTTTTTGTTCGTAGTTGATGTTTTCGGATCTGTTAGTTCTTGGTCATTTCCTTTTCGTTTTGAAATTAGACTTGGACCGATGAGGGTGATAAGCCGAGGTTAAATGAGTCTGTGGTAATTGGTATAAGGTTGTGGTCCTTCATCTTCATCTTTTTCTGTCAAGGTCAAATTACGAATAAGCAAAAGTCTTATTCGTAAAGTAAACCCTTGTTCGTAAAGAGTCTTGTTCGTAAACCATATCTTTGTTCGTAAAACTTTCTTGGTCGTAAACCAAAAGTCTTATTCGTAAAACAGCTTCTTGTTCGTAAAAGCTAGGTTCTTACTCGTAAAAGTTTACTCGTAAATGTTTTACTCGTAAACCTTAGTCGTAAGACTTGGCCTAATTCGTAAAATAAGGGTTTACGAATTTCTTTCCAAGAAATTCGTAAGAATATCCCTTATTCGTAAGAAAAGGGTTTTGACCCTTTGACTTTCTGCTTCGGCGACATTTTCCGACCAAGATTCCGTTGAGCTTCAAAGAAACCCAGAAAATGACATAAAAAGTTTTACTTTTGACCCATATTGACCACGTTAATCTGACCAGATGACCACCGATTCAGAACACCCTATCACCATTGAGACTATGGATATGACCACATATCACGGAAAAGATACAAAAAAGTCACAAATGATAAAAGTTTAAGATAAATCTATTTGGACATGAAGATGACACAAACACAGAAATATGAAAGTTTTGACAAGCAAATGACTTTTATTTTTAGACCATATTCGATACACAATAGTTTTAAAAACTGTTACCATTCAAGATAAACTTTTAACAAGCAAATGACTTTTATTTTTAGACCATATTGGATACACAATAGTTTTAAAAACTGTTACCATTCAAGATAAAGAAAAAAATTTCAAGATTCAATAAACTATTGGTAAAACAGTTTTAAAACACTTGGATATGAAATCACACAAATCATTAAAACAACATAACGAGGCTTTGATGCCACTTGTAGGATTGAAAAACTAGAGATTTATGTGGTTTCGGGAGGTCTAGGTTGATCAAAGAAGATGAAAGGCTTCATCTTTCTAGTGAGATAAAGTAGTGAGAGGGTGGATAAGAAAAGGATACTTTTATTGATAAGAAAAACAATACACAAACCTAATGCTTAACCACACCCTTCATGGAGAATCATGAGGGGTATTTATAGGCTCATCACACTATTACTTTGCCCCGTTTACGTAAGTAGTCCCTACGGGTGCAGCTTGTTAATACAAATAAACCGTAAAAATGTTTATTCATATTTAGCGATCTCTTTGTGTTTTGTTGATAACAAATATAAAATTGTCATAAGTAAAATTATAAGAATACATGTTATTTTTGTAAAGTATTTACATTTGGTCATTCACATAAAATGTTGTAATAATTCATTTGTTGTAATAGTTTATGTAATAGGATGGGTAATATCCAAGACCCATGACCGATACCCATGGAGCTAATCCATAACCCATGACCCATTGCATGACATCATGCATGAAATCATGTTGGGTATTATTCATGACCCATGACCCAAGACCCATGACCCATTGTCTAGATACATTGTATCTTGTTGGGTACCCAAGGCTCATACCCATGACCCATGACCCGATTTGCAACCCAAAATCCGGACTAGTACAACCCAGTTTGCCGGATCCCTTGAATTGCACTAAATGGATCCCCCAAGTGAGGGATCCACTGGAACCGGGAGACAGTAGACTATTTTGCCAATAAATAGTGAGCCATTGCTTCATTGTTACTCACCCTTCTTCTTACAAACTCTCTCATATATTATCTCATTCTTCTAACCTGATAACGCTCAAATTGTGCATGTTTTTAGTAGCGTTATCCGTGATTTTATGTGTGTTATTTGGCTATAATCATATGCTTTTAATGCTTAATCGTACAAAAGTGCGTTTGCTAGTTCATTTGTAGCCAAGTACAGGAAAATGGAGAAAAAGACGGAAAAAGAAGTAAAATATGAAGATTTCTCCAAATACGAAGAGTTCCCATCAAATGAAAGACTTGCGGAGTATATTCGAGAAGATAAAGTCATCAAGTTAGTGGTCCAAAGACTCAAGAATAAAGTTCAAGAAGGGAAACGAGAAAGAAATGAAGAAAAGAAGCTAAAACGAAGACATATTGGAAGACTCGTTGTTCCCGACACACCTTCACCATTTTGGCCATAACTTTTGCATACGGACTCCGTTTGACCCCCGGTTCACGGCCACGGAAAGCTAAGAGAAAGATCTACAACTTTGTCGTTTATGACTTTTTGTGATTTTGCTCCAACCGATCGGTCGAGCCCCGCAACCGGATCCGGCTGGAGAGTAGTCAAGAGACCAACCGAAACGGTTGGAGCCCAACCGGATTCGGTTGGAGGGCCTGTTTCAGCCATTTTTTTCATTGTTAAGACTCCAAACTTGTTCTAAACGATTCTAGTCCCTTCCTACATGGATTCTAGTCCCTTCTAAGCTCCTTGGCCTCCAAGAAATGCATTTATAACCCCTAGCCTTGGAAGTAGTATAAATAGAGGCCTTTGCAACCTCATTTCAGGCACCACAACTTGAGAGATCTTCTCTCACACCTCTCCTACCACCACCACTCCTCTCTAGGTGTGAAATTCAAGCCTCCACCCTTAAGGACGAATTTCCATCTAGAGAGCAAACCATAACTTGAGAGATACACACCCACTCTCAATATCTTCACCCCAAAGGTGTGAAACTCAAGCCTCCACCCTTAAGGACGAGTTTCCACCAACTATCCTATCCCAACTTGTGTGAAATTCAAGCCTCCACCCTTAAGGATGAATTTCCACCAATTACACCAACTTATCTTCCCCAAAAGACCACAAACCTCTGCCAAATTCGTGTAGTGTGCTCAAGGGTTGTCGAAGGCGTTTGGACATCATTTTCCGGCTTGGTAGAACTATTGTAGTTGATTGGAGGCTTGAAGGAGTGCTATAATCCTTCATCTTTGCCTATTGTAATTCATACGTTGGGTAAACCTTGTTACTTTTCTATTTAAAGATGTTTGTTATTGATATGATTATTGAGATTTTGTGTTTGATTGGAATTATGATGAATGTCTTGATACTTGCTTGTTCTTATAATGCTTTTCTTGTTGGTTTGATCCGTGACAATCATAACCATCAACTTGTTACTTGTTCTTATAATGCTTTTCTTGTTGGTTTGATCCGTGACAATCATAACCATCAACTTGTTACTTGTTACTTGCTTAAACAACTAAACGACACTTGTAGTGCAACCAAGTCTCTTGGGACGACCTTGATTTACCATAAACTATACTACAACTTGTAAGATATTAGTTTTCACATACACATCAAACCATAACAACAAGGTGGCGAATAAGTGGAATTCTAGAGAGAGAAAGTTAGAGGTTTAGGGAACTTTAGTGGGAGAAAGAAAATTCTTATTATGAGCACCAACTCTCTACCTTGGGAGGTAGAGAGTATTTATAGTCTTACATAAATCGCCACACCTCGGGCTGTGGATCAGGCATACAGTGGGTAAAGACCCGTCCGTCCTCCACGGTGTTACTTAACTAAATACTACTTAACTAAAAGGAACTACGACTACGAGCTTCCTAACGATTACATATGCTTGAGGTGACCGACTCTTTAATACCTGGAATTTCTAATTCCTAACAATCTCCCCCTAAGGGAGGTCACCTCAATCATGTACCAAAATTACATTGAATACAAATAGATATTACATTAACAATTGTTCTTGCATTCTTGATGTAGTATTTTGCTCCTAAGCTCGTAGTCATTGATTCTTCATATTGCATGTTTGATTACTCCAAGTGTAGGTCTTTTACTGATCCACGTGATAATAATTATGAGCCAGCTTTTGAGATCATCAGCTATAAAAAATCTCTGAGACATCCATTGTGGTGTTAGTATTATGTGATGTTGTGACTTTAGGACCGACATGCTCACATTCTGGATCATGATATCTTCTCATCAGAGTAGCGGAAGCTTTTGTTGATTCATGATATTGGCAGCAGCGTAGCAGAAGCATGGAGTGAAAATATCAGAGTCATTGATGCACTAATCATGATTTCTTTTGAGATGAATGTGATAAGTGAGCATGCGGCTATGGATTGACCGCTTCATTCTGATCAGCTGCAAACGTCGGGTGTACCTGCATACAACAGTTAGCAATAAATCGCACGAAAGTGTCTTTGATCACTTTCGTTGAATTGAGGTACACGGCCCACGGTTCCCCGTTGATCAGTACATGTACTGCCTGTGATCAGGTATATTTCCGAAGAATTTCCTTGACAGGGTTTCGCAGCTGCTCTAGCTGTTCTCAAACCGGAACATCTCAAAGAAGACAACACGGAGTGAGTGAACCAGCGAATTTTAAGTCCACTGATTGATGAAAAGAGATTTGAAAAACAATCGTGTATTGCTCAATAGAAATTGTTTTTGCAATACAACGAAGGTTTTATTGAAAATCAATTATCAATCATAAAAACACCTTTTGGTTTGAAAAATGAGTACACGGTCGATGTGCTAAAGAAAAGAGTTGTTAAGCACAAAGACCGGTTTTTCAAAGGTATCGGTCAATCCATAACCTGAACCAGGATTGATTCAAGAGATTGAATCGCCCCATTGTTTCTGTTAAGTTGTCACATGGTTGATCTATATAATAGATCTCACATGCCACCTACCAGGAGCTTGTTTGATGTTGGCTCCAGAAGGCTTTCCATCTTCATTGTGAATATGTAAACACATCACTCAGATGTTCTGGCAATACCACAAGGATAATGCGTAGGACTCAAGATATAATCTCTCTTTCCACATTGTGTGAAACAGAGAGTCTTCATTGAAAGTGTCCTAATGAGATTTATTGATGATCTCGTGGCTCTAGACTCAATTTTGTGCATATTTGGATCCTGTGCCGGAGACTAGGGAGAGGGTCTCCTTCTTCAATATCAACAATCTCTAAGAGAAAGTCGATAGATAATGTCGGTTCCCCGTGAGAATGAAACAAGTCCTTTTAAGAGGAACTTGAGTGGTTTGGAATGTTGAAGTGCAGTGCGTCACTGGGTCCATGACGCCTTGTCTTCAATACCGATGTTACCATCAGTAGCATATGAATTGAACCCGGTTTCTGCCCTAAGGTTGAATAAATGGAGGGCTATTTGTTTTCACCCTTTCCTCATTCAATTCTTTTTAATTCTTCAACCCCTTCAGTGCTTACCGAGACTTCATAGCTAGAACCTTGTTGGGTTTATTCCAGTACTAGCTCAGTCTTAGTCCGCACTCTTCCCATATCTCATTTTTTTCTCTTTTTATCATCATACCTAAGGACTTCTACACTAACTAGTGGATTGTCCCTGGGTAGATCCCTCCGGTTCTGGCGGATCATGGGAACCAATACCTAACCTTATCATCCTTATATCACCGTACATAAAGTAAAGTTGGTCGGTCTATTTGGTATTGTTCATCTTCCATATGGAACCAATTGAAAACCATTTGAAAATCAATCCAGATACTTGTGATATATTATCAAAACATTTTGCACCTGAATTGTTTTTGATATTTTTAGAACAAGTGCTCCCCCTCAACATGTGCATCAAATATTTGAAATCGTTTTGCACACGGAGGCAAGAGGAAGAATTTACTTATTTGATTACCTTTTTCTAAAAGATATCAACATCACTTCCCTGATCAAATCAAGAAGATAAAGCATTTCCAGGGAGGATGAGGTTTTCATAAGTTTGCTCCCCCTCAATATGTGCCTCGAGATTTGAAAAGAGTTTTGCACATACTAGAGGGAACCTGCACATTGAGATAAGTTGATCACGTTTCAAATCATAGGTTTTAAGATAGATGCTCCCCCTCAACATGTGCATGGAAAATTTGAAATCGTTTGTCACATGTGTGAAGGATAGCATGTACATCCTTATGAAACCATTTACCGAATTATCAGTTTAAATCCAATTTAAATCACACATTCTCCCCCGATCACAATTATCAAATCATTTGAGATTTGTGATCTCTTATTGATTTAAATTGATTTAGAAAGCTTTTAAGGGGAATTGTGACTTGATTATGAAAGCGTTTTAACTGATACGGATCGGATTTTAAGACTTTAAACTCCATTGATAAAACATGCATGAATATCTTTTGAAAACAATTGAATGCCAAATAACTTTTTAATTTAATTAAAATCATTCTCCCCCTCAATCAATGACATAGGTTGTTGATTCAGAGATAGAGATTTTGACAAATAAGTCCTGATGATTATCAAAAATAGAGACCGATTTTTTTTTTTAAAGCATTTAGTTTTCAGCAGATAAATGTTTATAGAATCAGAGCATGGAATTTGAAAACATGGTAAAACATGGCTCTGTTCTTTCTTTTAAAACCGGGTTATTTCCTGAAAATGACAATAAACCATTGTTTCTCTTTCTCCCAAAAATATTTTTGATTTTTTTTGATTTTTTTTTATTTTTATTTTTTTTATTTTTTTTTAATAATAAAAACATTCGAACAATATCTAAAGTCCCGTGTCATTCTTTGAATGACAACAACAAGACCGTAGATATAATCGAATCGAGAGAAACATGACAAAAATGACAATATTTTTTGAAGATTTTTCGAATTTTTCAAATTTTTATGGATTTTGAAAGTTTTATATTTTTCTATTTGATTTTTGAAGGTTTTATTATTTTGTATTTTGTTTTTCGAATAGATATATACAAGAGACAGATGAAGATAGACCTTTACTCCTCGTCTTCCTCCTGAAGACGTTTGAGTGTTTCTGGTTGAAGGCTTTTTAAGCCAAGACGTGGAAGAATAAACTCAAAACGTTCTCTTGGAAGAGCTTTGGTGAAGATGTCTGCTAACTGATATTCAGACCTCACAAAATAGAGTTCCACCACACCTTTTTCCACTTGTTCCCTGATGAAATGATGTCGAATGTCGATATGCTTTGCTCTTGAGTGTTGAACGTTGTTGCATGAGAGAGCAATAGCACTTTTATTATCACAGTACAAAGGGATTTTGTTGAATTCAAAGCCATAGTCAGATAATTGAGATCTCATCCATAAGATTTGAGCACAACAGGATGACATGGCTATGTATTCAGCCTCTGTAGAGGAAATAGAAGTACTCATTTGCTTCTTTGAAGACCAGCTCACAAGCTTATCACCCAAAAACTGAGCACCTCCAGAAGTACTTCGACGTGTATCTTGACAACCTGCATGATCAGCATCTGCATAGGCCGTTAGTGACATGCCGGTGTCCTTCGGGTACCAAAGACCCATATTGATGGTTCCTTGGAGATACCGAAAGACCCGTTTAACTGCTTCAAGGTGCTTTTTAGTAGGCTTAGCCTGGTATCTAGCACACATGCACACAGCAAACAAGATGTCTGGTCTACTAGCAGTGAGGTACATCAGGGATCCAATCATACTACGATATTTCGTTTGGTCAATCATGATCCCTGAGTGGTCCTCATCTAGTTTGGTTCGATCAATCATGGGGGTGTCAACAGGGTCACTTGAATCAAATCCAAATTTCTTTAAGATCTCTGTTGCATATTTAGATTGATTTATGAAAATGCCTCCGGGACTTTGTGAAATTTGTAATCCCAAGAAAAATGACATTTGTCCCATCATTGACATTTGAAATTTTGAACTCATTTCATTAGAAAAACTATCACATTCCATTGGGTCTGTCGAGGCAAAAATAATATCATCAACATAAATTTGAACATGAGTTAAATGTTTGCCTGACTTCCTGGTGAACAATGTAGGATCAACTGCTCCTTTGATAAATCCGGTAGATAGAAGAAACTTTGACAGTGTATCATACCATGCCCTTGGAGCTTGCTTTAAACCGTAAAGGGCCTTCTTCAAACGATAAACGTGAGTAGGATGCTCTTGATTTACAAATCCTTCAGGTTGGCTGACGTAGACGACTTCTTTAAGGTCTCCGTTCAGAAATGCCGTCTTCACATCCATCTGATAGACTATCATGTTCTTACTAGCAGCATTAGCCAAAAAGATTCTGATTGCCTCGATTCGAGCAACTGGAGAAAAAGATTCTTCAAAGTCAATACCCTCCTCTTGACGGTATCCTTTAGCAACTAATCGAGCCTTGTTTTTCAACACATCACCATGCTCATCAAGTTTCACTTTGAAGATCCATTTAAGAGCAATAATCATAGCACAATCTGGAGCAGGTACTAACTCCCATACATCAAGTCGATCAAACTCATGAATTTCATCTTGCATGGCATTGAACCAGCTATCTTCATTCATGGCGGTTTTAACATCTTTTGGTTCGATCTTAGATAGTACGGAGTTGAAGAAGCACCATAAGGCATCGATTGCAAGTTGTTTCCGTGTTGATACAGGACGAGAGGGATTTCCAATGATGTTGTCTAGTGGGTGATCGTGAGTCCATTTTCTAAGGTGTTCATGTGGCTGTAGTTGAGGGACTGAAGTAGCAGAGTCGATGTCTCCTGAAGAAGATGGTTCTGATGATGATTCAGGAGCAAATATGTTTTCAAATGGAGCATCTTCAGGAGTACCAAAAGGATTAACTTCATCATTGATGCCAGAAACGGTTCCATGATGTACATTTGAAGAATGATGATTTGTTGATGAGACGGAAGGATCAGCAGTAGGTGCTTCTTGACTTAAAGATATTGAGACTGAGGGATTGATTTCATTCACAGGAATATGCGCAGCCTCTGTTGTAGGGATCAACACCTCATTAGTACTTGGATCATAAAGTTCATCAAACATAGGATCAAACAATTTCGTTAAATCATCTTCAGATGGAGGTACATATGGAGTTTCTTGAGAGGAGTTTGGAACAAGGGATGAACCAATGGGACTGTTTTGAAGCTCGGGTCCTGAACTGGAGTGTCCAGGAGCCATAGGACCACTGCGATAGAAACTCTCTCTGACTATCTTTATCAACCCATATGTAGACAATTTGAAGTGACCACTGATAAAGAAAACCTGATATACCAAACTTGAAACTGAAGAAGAATTCCATGCATTTGCATCTTAAGCTCGCCTTTGTGAATTTTAACTTCAATCTCAAATAAGTGATAATTGATTAACTCCGAAGTAATCAGCTTGTGTCAAATGCCCAACACGTGAATAAACGTACAACCGGATGTACGTCGATCCACTGAATGAACCGGAACAAATGATTTCTCGACATTAATGCATTCTTCCTAAAGGTATACATGTAGAGACTGAACTGGAAGATTCACCACAAATGTCTTCGAGCGAATGAGGTAGTCATTTTCCTTAATGTTCATGTGGTTGATTTATAGCGTGCACAATGAGAGGAACAATAATCCGTAAAGATTTGGCAAAGGAATACCAAAGAGCGGAACATTATCCATGAAGATTTGGCACAGGAATACCAAAGAGTGGATCATTATTCAATAGTGCAACTTACAATATCATGATAGTCATTATAAACGCCTTGTGAAATAACTGGAGATAAGGTTTCTTGAGAATTCCAAGAAGTTCTTCTTAGATGGTGAACCAGTTGAATCAATAGAAACCGGAGCATGAGCTTCAGAAGCTGGATGATCAACATTCGTCGAAGGTTGAAAGTACTCATCAAACATATCTTTGAAAAACAATGAATCCCAAACATTGATTCCCAATTATCCTTAGTAAGTGAAGCATTAGGCGTTGGAGGAGAGTCATAAAAAATCAAAACAATGAATCCCAGTTATCCTTAGTATATTCACTTCTTCATCAAAAAGAATATACACTCATCATCATCAAAAATTAAGTCGTATAACCATTATTCAAACATCCATCATCATGTAGTATATTCATTCTTCTCCCCCTCAAAAATTGCATCCGAAGTTGCCATTTTTGATTTAACAAGTGAATAAGAGTATACACCAATGAACATAGATCCACTTGATGATTGAATGAGCGTGGAAAAATGTAGGATCGTTATTTTTATTGTGTTGATGATTCGGGTGGTCTTGGATGATGGAAATACATGATTGCCATAGTTAGAGAGTTAGTAGAGAGAGAGAGGGTGTTCTTGCTAGAGGTTTACACAAATGAAAGATTAGATTAAAATGAAGCACCACCCCTTCCATGGATGGAAGGGGTATTTATACTTACAGACAAAACGACCTCCTATCGGCCTGTGGATCAGGTATACAGTGGGTAAAGACCCGTCCTTCCTCCACGGTGTTACACTACGCTAAAATAAACTAAAAACTAACTAATAAACTGATAAATAACGTAAACAACGACAAATCTACGAGCTAACATATGCTAGACCATTATTGGGGTGACCGACTCTTTAACATGGAATTTTCTAATTCCTAACAATCTCCCCCTAAGGGAGGTCACCCCATGTTTTACATTTCGAATCCTAGCATTCTATTCTTGACTTTGTTCTTGAGCTCGTAGACTTGAATTCTTCATTTCCGCAATCTTTGTGCTTTAGTAGCGAATCTTCAAAGTCCGCATTGATTTGTACTTTCAGTGGAGGCCTTTAACTGATCCACATCTTTGATGATCTTTGAGCTTTCTTTGAGATCATCAGCCACAGTAAATCTCTGGATCACCCTTTATTGTGTTGCCATCATGTGATGTTGTGACTTTTGGACCGACATGCTCACACTTTTGAATCATGACATCTTTCCATCAGAGTAGCGGAAGCCTTACTGGTTCATGATATTTGCAGCAGCGTAGCAGAAGCATAGTATAGAAATATCAGAGCCATGTTATGTAGATATGCACCAGTCATGATTTCTTCAATTAAGTGTGGATGCTGTGAGCATGCGGCTTTGGATTGACTCCTCAATTCTGATCAGCTGCAACCGTCCAAATGTACCTGCAAACTACAGTTAGCAATAAAACACACGAAAGTGTCTTTGATCACTTTCGTTGAATTGAGGTACACGGCCCACGGTTCCCCGTTGATCAGTATAAATACTGCCTGTGATCAGGTAGGATTCCTAAGAATCTCCTTGACAGGGTTTCACAGCTATTCTAGCTATTCTCAAACCGGAACGTCTCAAAGAAGACAACACGGAGTGAGTGAACCAGCAAATTGAGATTCACTGATTGACGAAAAATGATTTGAAAAACAATCGCGTATTTCTTGAAGAAAGAGTTTTGCAATACGACGAAGGTTTTATGAGAAAGATCAATTTTCAATCAAAATACTTTTTGTATTAGAGAATGAGTACACATTCGACGTGCTAGCGAAAAGAAGAGATTCGCACATCGAACGGTTTTTCTAAAAGTATTTTTCAATCAGATATACTTTTTGAATTTGAAATGAATACACATTCAACGTGCTAGAGAAAAGAAGGTTTGCACATCGAACGGTTTTTCCAAAAGTTTTCGTCAATTCCATTCCTGGACCAAGGTTGATTCAAGAATGAATCTCCCCATTGTTTCTATCCAGTTGTCACAAGCTTGATCTTTTGCAAGATTTCACATGTCACCCACCAAGAGCTTGTTAGATGTTGGCTCTAGAAGGATTTCCATCTTCATTGTGAATATTTTTACATATCACTCGGATGTTCTGGCAATACCACAAGGATAATGCATAGGACTCTTAATATATACTTACTTACCACATTGTGTGAAAAAGCAAGTCTTCAAGAATTTAGTGTCCTAACGAGATATTGCGGATGATCTCTTGGCTCTAGACTCAATAGTGCACATTTGGTTCCTGTGCCGGAGACTAGGGAGAGGGTCTCCTACTTCAATATCAACCATCTCTAAGAGAAAGTCGATAGATTATGTCGGTTCCCCGTGAGAATGAAACAAGCCCTTTTAAGAGGAACTTGAGTGGCTTGGGAAGTTTAGTGCAGTGCGTCACTGGGTCCATGACGTCTTGTCTTCAATACTAGTGTTACCTTAGTAACAACCAGTAGCATATGTATTGAACCCGGTTTCTGCCCTAAGGTTGAATTGATGGAGGGCTATTTCTTTTCACCCTTTTTCACATTCAGTTATTTTTCATTCTTCAACCCCTTCAGTGCTTACCGAGACTTCATAACTAGAACCTTGTTGGGTTTATTCCAGTACTAGCTCTGTCTCAGTCCGCACTCTTCCCATATTCTCATTTTTCTCCTCTTTTTTCATCATACCTAAGGACTCTACACTATCTAGTGGATTGTCCCTGGGTAGATCCCTCCGGCTCTGGCGGGATCATGGGAACGAGTACCTAACCTAACCATCCTTATAACACCATGCATAAAGTAAATTGGTCAGTCTTTTGGTATTGTTCTTTCCTTCATGAAACCAATTGAAAAATCATTTGGAAAAACAATCAAGGTACTTGTGATACGAGATCAAAGCATTTTGTACCTTAATAGTTTTGATCATTTAGAAAACCTCCCCCTCAACATGTGCGTATGATTTAGAAATTGTTCAGCACAAGGAGGCAAGAGGACTTTGAAATATTTTCTTTGATCACAATTTTCATACGAAAAAGCCATTTGATTTTTATGGTAAAATTCTCCCCCTCAATATGTGCATAGGATATTTAAAATCAATTTTATCACATAGAGGCAAGAGTTCTTTTGAAGCACATCCACGATTACAAAAGCCATTAAGAAAACCAATTGATAACTCAATCAAGGTACTTTATAAATAACTTTAAAAAGCTTCTGTACCTCGATAGTTATGCTCCTCCTCAAAATGTGCTTCGAGATTCTAAAGCGTTTAGCACATATGAGAGAGCAGCCTGCACAATTAAATCAAAAATGATCACCTTTTATCAAATTTCATTATTAAATCACAAATTATCCCCCGATCAAAAATATCAAACCCTTTGAGATTTTGGATCCCAAGTGATTTAATTAGGTTTATAAAACATTGGAGAAAATGTGGCCTTGTTTAAATCCTCATCTGTTTTTTTTTTTTTTTTTTTGGATAAATCCTCCTCCTCAACATGTGCATTGTGTATTTGAGATCGTTTGGCACATGGAGGCAGGAGTGCCTTTGAAGGACTAAAACCAATTACATTAAAACAGATTTGAGATTTAAATCACGACCTCTCACCCGATCAAAGATTTCAAACCATTTGAGATTTGTGATCCCAGCTGATTTAAATCATTTAGAAAAATTTGGGGAAAGACGTGGCAAGATTCAATTTTGAAAGATGACAGATAAGGACCATTTTAAGACATTAAAGATTGTTAGTGTTAGGTATGATAGTTTTTAAGAGATCTTTTAAGTAAAACAAAACAATTTCACAATCAAACAAGAACAGAAAAAATTTCATTTTGAAAGACCTTGATTCTAAAGAAAAAATCATACCATGACATAACATTAAATCTTTAGATCACCACTTATATTGTACAATCCGGACTTTTATGAAGCAATATTGATTAAAAATAATTTATTTTAAATCACTCTCCCCCTCAATCGATGACCGAAGTCAATAATTGAGTGACTTAAGTTTTGATAAAATGAAGTCCGGTGATTTTCAAAATTAAGACCAATTTATTTTCAAAACAATATTTTTCCATATTCAAAAACAATATTTTCAAAAATTGTTTAAAGATGGTATCATTTACTACTTTTTCTGCACAAGATACGTTAGGTGGTTGAGAAGCTTCTGTTGTTGTTGTTGTTGTAGGGTTTGGAAGAAAAAACCATCTGCTGATGCAGTGAGACTTCTTACGTTGCATTTTTTATGCCAACTGAGGTCCAATTAAGCTCCGTTTCTGCACTTGCTGAAGAAAACCATCTGCTGATGCAGTAGGACCTCTTACGTTTCATTTTATGCCAACTCTCCATAGAAGTCCAATTAAACTCCGTTTCTTCATCTGTCAACCCAAGAAATAGTTACCCTTTCCTTTCGGCATCCAATCATCTTCAATTGTGGGATCCGGATCGGGAACATTCTTTTATACCAATATACCTGCATACGTTAGTGAACACACATACAGATATATGGTGGTCGACATCACCCAAACAACAATCGACTAATTCAAGTCAATTCAACATATCAATCAGTTCATATAAGGCATGGGGTTTATGTGTTAATCAAACTCTAATCATCTAAACCTAACAATCATATCCTAAATTCCTAGTCCTTCGACACAGGAAAATATCATTTTTAATTAAGCACGTAGGATAATTAAGAAAGCTCGTTAGATGATATAGATTTGAAAACATTCTCCCCCTCAATCAATGACTCATTTTTCTGAAAAGGTTAAAAGCGCTGAAGTCATTGATTGAGTTTTCAATTTTTTACGGAAACTTTGAAACTGATTGTTTTTCAAGCAACTTATTTCCCACCATTTTAGAAAACAACAAATATTTTTCTGAAGAATTATAGACGGAAAAACATTTGTGTAGGAACAGCAGTCCTTCGACATACTTTCCTCAAAATTTGTTTTTAGGAAAAGTGCACAAAATATTTTGAAAATTGATTTAGCGCAGCACTTTCCTTCCTTGAAGAGCGGGTTGCTATCAGAAATAATAGCAAGCCATGGTTTAAGCTCGGGTTACTGTCAGAAATAACTGCAAGCCATAGTTTAAGCCCGGGTTACAGTCTGAAATAACTGTAAGCCATAGTTTAAGACATGTTTAGAAAAGAATATTTACACCTCCTGCTCGAACTTCATCTATGGTTCCGTGCCATTATTGAATGACATTTCTAAGACCGTAGATGTTATCGATACCAGAAGACATGTCTTGAGAAAAACATATTTTTGGCATTTTTCAAATTTTCTGATTTTTATGGGTTTTTGTTGGTTTTATATTTTTCTATTTTCTTTTGTTGGTTTTATATTTTTCTATTTTGTTTTGCAGGTTTTATAATTTTGTATTTTGTTGTTGATAAATATATACAAAGATAGAGAAGATGATATAGTAAAAGAAGATGATGATACGAGTACCGAGATAAGGATATCAAGCGGCCCCGTTGTAGAAGATAGAAGTCATCATCTCTTAAACATTCACCACCAAAGCTTCCAAGGGCTCTTGAATTGAAGAAAGAAATTGAACCATCTGAAAGTGAGACTCTGGCAGCTTCCCCCCAAACCGAAAATCCTTAAGATGAGCAGATTCGAAGCTCTATTTCAAGCTTGCTTTAGCCAGGTGCACAAGTAAGCACACCATTATCATAAATCCCGCTGCTCCATTTAAGAACGATAATCGAGGATCTCCATTCGGGGTTATATCATCCATAAGAACAGCAACGTATCATCCCACACATAAATAATCTTCTCAAATTTCATAACCACTGAAGTCTGAAGTGATCCATTCCAAAAGGTGTCAAGAGAGCAATTCCCCCAAGTAGTTGAATTGATGCAGTCAGCCTCTTTGTATAATGCTCAAGAACTCTCCCAAATACACTTCATGAGGGGAATGAAGAACACCTTCCCATGTTCACATTTTTCTTCCCTGATGAACGTGTATGAAGCTCAAGAACCCGAAGTACACCAATATCCAAGAACTCTCCCGAATACACATCAAGAGGGTAATGTAGAACACCTCCCCTATGTTCACATCTTTCGTCCCTGATGAATGTGTATGAAGCTCAAGTATCCGAAGTATACCAATACACAAGGAATGAATAACTGATAACATTGAAGAAGCAGGCCAAGTCACTGATTATCTCTGCGGGTGACAATCTCTGCGGATGTCAACACCGGAATAAGTGATTATATCTCTGAATCACTGATTAAGCACTCAAGTGAAACAGCTGAGCATCCCCAATGTACACAATCTCTCTCCCCTGATCATTGCGATACCATCGAAATCACCACACACTAGTGTACCTCTTTTATCTTCAGAAACTTTTTCTAACATCACTTCCCCCACGTAGATGAAATACTAACACTAAACGCCTTGATGAGTAAAACCTTGAGTTTCTCTGCGGTCATGACATTTGTTTTCCCGGGATATCTTCAATCACTTAGAAGAATTAAGTTCATCAAGTTTACTCGTCATGAGTCAAACCTTGAGTTTCTCTGCGGTAATAACATTTGTCTTCCCGGGGTATCTTCAATTACTTAGAAGTATTAAGTTCATCAAGTTTACTCACGTTTAGGTGCTTATCTCCTTACTCCTTGCTGGTTTTTGACACTTCAGAATCAACAACTCTTTGTAAGTCAGTATACTAGAAATATTTTGAGAAGAACATCATTAGCTCAGATGTGTCTGTGAGAGTCAACTTGCTGAAGAATAACGTGAGCAAGTCTAATTAGGGATTAAATTTGGCATTTCAAACTCCCCCAATTAGTGCTCTCCCCTAAACTGACAATCTGTTTGATAAATTCCCAGATTAAGAAGAAGTCTTTAGATAATCAAATGCAACTCGTCTTTAGTCTTCTAACATGTAGCAGAGAATGTAGAACCGACTGAAGACTCGACCTTCTTCAAGATTGTCCAGTTGGGAAATAGATAGTTAACATCTTCAACTCACCAAAACAAGAACATCACCAAAAAACATCCCAATCAACTTACATCTTGCAAATCCCCTTAACTAAAATCCCTCCCAATCAAACAAGAACAGAAAGATGTTCATCAAGGAAATCAGCAATCAGGCCGCAACGAACACATAAGATGGTAACACCAAACAATCAGTCACATCAAACAAGAACAGAGAGATTGTTCGGAATCATCATGTTGATGTATACGTGTAGCATTAACCGGAAGCACTTTGTCGATAAACTCATCAATCCGAGTGAAGATGTCAACCAATGGCTCTTAGAAGAGAAAAACTCCATGTGAAGATGACCCGATAAGAAGAAGCTCGGTGCTTACATGAGTTTAGAGCCGTATGACCATTTGTATTCTCTAATATCAATCAACAATGCAAAAAATTCACACTTCTTCTCCCCCTCAAGAATTGCATACGGAGATGCCATTCTTGATTAAACAAGTGAACATTATCCAAATGTATTCTATTCACACTTCTCCCCCACAAAATCAGCACAGGATGTCGCCATCGTCATTATAGTTGAGAAAATGGAATCAGAAAGCAATCAATAGTAGCCCGGTTCACTTGATGACTGAAGCGCATGGAAAAAGTATGAAGCATGTTGATGAGAATGGTCATAATAGAGAAGATTTCTCTTCTTCAGAAGATAAAGCGCACTGACACGTACACTTTTCTTTTCTTTAGAGAACGAGGCATGAACTGATGTGTTCATACGTCATAAGAAGATTTCTCTTCTTCGGAAGATAATGCGCATTGAAACGTACACATTTCTTTTCTTTAGAGTACGAGGCATGAACTGAAGTGTTCATACGTCATAAGAAGATTTCTCTTCTTTCGAAGATAATGCGCACTGAAACGTACACATTTCTTTTCTTTGGAGTACGAGGCCTGAACTGATGTGAACAGACGTCATAATCTCTCTCTTTTCCGCTCTCTTGGTAAAACATGTAATCATCCCCATTATCATTCAGTAGGCTCTTTGTAGTGACAACTGATGGAGAAATACCCAATATTATGAATTTGACCCCGAAGTAAACTAACCCGAACTCGTGACTTAAACTTGCACATATGAAACAAAGAGCGGTGCCGAGACTTCATCCTCCATTGAATCTCTTAAGTACTCTATACTCTTCATCCAACCAACCATCAAGTATAAGACGTACATCACCTCTTGAGAATCCACAATTGAATGTGACACTGAGCACTACAACGTAACTCCTTAAAGTGATAGTTATTTTGTGGTGGTAAGAGCCCAATTCCCCCAAGTGGTAAAAGAAAAGGTAAAAGACACCCAACAATAACTAGATTTCCAAGTCTTCGTTTATGATAATAAGCTCGAACAAGGATCATGAAGAATCTTCATCCAACCATCCCCGATACCTTCAGATACTAAGTACACTCGCCTGTGATAATTCACTTCAACCTTAAATAAATAATACTGAGTTAACGCCGTTGTTACATCTTCTGAACTGCTCAAATCTAGCCTTATTTGATATTTAAATGAACTTTGATAATGGTTTCATCCCGACCATGGTTAAAAGCATGTAACCCCGTAAAACCATGTAATAGCCAAACTGCCATGACGAATATCCGAACACACATCCAATTCATGAAGTACACCCTTTTATCCCTTCTTCGAAGCAGAAATCGTAGCACCAGCATCAGAAAGATCCAGAATTACACTTTCCCTTTCTCCAGGATGGTTCCATCATTACAGGATTTTACAACTCTATGGTTTAAACCGAGAAATAGTTTCTTTCACCAGATTTTACAAAACCAAGAATAAACCGTAAGATAGATCCGGGAATGCACTATACTATTACCAGGATGTTTCCATTGTCACGGGATTTTACAAGTCTATGATTTAAACCGAGAAATAGGTTCTTTCGCGGGATTTTACAAAATCAAGAAAAACCGTAAACAATGTCAGCTTGAATGTGTAATGACAACTGTGGTTTCGGTGAATATCTGTTTTAGGGGAACATGCAGCGGTTATTCAGCGGTTCTTTTTCCAACATCAACATTGTCATCAAAAATTCTTTACCCAAATGTAGACAACTTCACAAACCACACTAAGTCGAGTAGTAAATACTACATCCCCCTGAGGTTGACCGTAAACCATCAAAGTCGAGTAGTAAATACTACATCCCCCTGTGGTTGACCGTAAACCATCAAAGTACACGTTTCTCCCCCATGATGGTTTCGAACTTTCGGAAGCATCATTAACATGTACGACCATTTGCACGAAAAGTTCTTGTCATAAGCAGACATCTTGAAAGATCATGACTGATGTTGAAGATTCTTGAAGGATCTTGCTTAGACTGTGAAGTATCAATGACATTTAGTGGCGTCGAATATATCTAATGGGAATTACTGAAATTGAACCTCCATTGATTCAACGGCTAATAGTACTGACCACTTGGTGAAGTAAACCCGATATGATAAACTTGAAAATGAAGTAAACATCCCAACTTTGTGACTTGCAGCTTGTTCTATAGTCGTGATCAATCCACAACAGCGTGTGACACTGAGTACAACAAATTCCTTAAGTGATAATTATGCTCCAACAAGTTATGTTGAGACATGTAACCAACCAACCAACGTCTCAACGATACCGAAGTACATCCGTGAAACGTCACTTCAATTTCTCGTAAGTAATACCGTACAAAAACCTCGTCGTCATTTTTCTTCAAATTTAAGCTCAAGCCGTGAATGTATCCCTCCGTGAAAATTTATACCATACCAAAAATACCACTCATTGCTAGTTTATATCAACAATTTGTATCCAAAGTTTTTATACCTCAAAAAAATTCGGATGACAAAAATGAAGATATTCATTTGTGAAATCATCAGCTCAATGTACTCCTACCACCAGCCCAGTCCACGATATTAACACAAATCCCACACAAGTAACATCAATACATCAGCCCAAGTTAATAATTGTGAAGCCCACGTCCAAGAATAATATTACACGGTTTCAATTTTCATAGGAAAGAGTCCATAACCGGTTGCAATATAATCCTACCCTAAACTCACACTTCATTTTATCCTAACCCTAAAATATCAATTACGGCTCCCCCTTTATACGTTTTTCTCCCAACGTTCTGAGAAAAAATAAATAACCCATCTTATCAATGTTTATCTCATTCTCCATTAACAATACAAACTCCCATCAACCTTCTCATATCTAAACAAGCACCTCTAATCTCATATCTAACATTCATAGTCGATCAAACAGCAAAACATCTCCATCCTTTCTTGTACCAGATTTGAAGACCACAAGCGGCGTCAAGATCTTTGAAAAAGGGTCTCGGGTAGGTTTATAAGTATTTATGTTTTTGAGTTTGATTGTACGAGCCAAAGAAAACAAATAACATAATTGTTAATTTGTTTCTCTTTACTTTTTGGAAATGAATCGAAGATAAATCTTCTTACATTTATAGATCCGTGATGATGTGGTTCCACGAAAAAATATCTTGGAAAGATATAACCGTGAACCTTCTGAGATCAATTTGTCATTTATGTTTCGAGTCTTGGATATGAATGAGAGATGGGGAGTGATTGTGAGGGTTAATTGGAGAGTCTAGATGTAGGTTAGATTAGTTTCGGATTGGATTTAATTGATGTGGTTGACTTCATTTTTCGGATCTGTTGTAGTTGTTTCTTTATCCATTTTGTTTTCATTTCTTAAAATAAACAATGGCTGATGAGGTATTGGTACTGAGGTCGTGAATAATGGTATTGGTATATGTTGTAGGTGGTCAAGTCCATCTTCTTCTTCTTCCTTTCTGTCACAAAGTTCCATTAGTCAAGGGTCACAACGACAAGTCTAGACCAAGTCGCCACGACTAAGTCGCCACGACTAAGTCGCCACGACTAAGTCGCCACAACTAAGTCGCCACGACAAGTCGCCACGACAGCAAGTGACTCAATAGCCAACTCGCTAGGTAGATTCAGTGAATTTGGACATCATGTTCTAACAACTCGCTAGCATGAATATATGAGTTTTCCGATGAGTTTTTACGACTGCTTTTCCGGCCAGCTTCAAATAAACCCAGAAAATACATAAAAAGCATGACTTTTTACCCATTTTGACCACTGAAAAGGTAACCATTTGACCATGTAAAACTTTCATAGATTGTTACCAAGAAAAAGCATAAACTTTTACCACATATCAACACTATTATCAACACTGTTATAAAACAGTTTGGACATAAAGACTTTTGACCCAATAGACCACTATTAACCACATTATTTGGTACAAAAATGACTATGACCACAGTATTTGGACCATCACTTTTTGACCAAAGGATACTACAAAAAGCATGTTAGAAACTGTTTTAGACAATAACAGGAAAAGCAATTTTCGGACCAAAAACACAGCGCAAAAAACAGTTTTAATAACAACCAAAAGACCACAATAAATCACCAAAACACAAAAACCTTGGCTCTGATACCAATTGTAGGATCGTTATTTTTATTGTGTTGATGATTCGGGTGGTCTTGGATGATGGAAATACATGATTGCCATAGTTAGAGAGTTAGTAGAGAGAGAGAGGGTGTTCTTGCTAGAGGTTTACACAAATGAAAGATTAGATTAAAATGAAGCACCACCCCTTCCATGGATGGAAGGGGTATTTATACTTACAGACAAAACGACCTCCTATCGGCCTGTGGATCAGGTATACAGTGGGTAAAGACCCGTCCTTCCTCCACGGTGTTACACTACGCTAAACTAAACTAAAAACTAACTAATAAACTGATAAATAACGTAAACAACGACAAATCTACGAGCTAACATATGCTAGACCATTATTGGGGTGACCGACTCTTTAACATGGAATTTTCTAATTCCTAACAAAAAACATGAAGCTTGTTGATGAAGAATGTAGATGAGTATGGCCATTCATGAGAGAATTTTTCTTTAGCTGAAGATAAAGCGCACAGAAGAGCGTACACTTTTCTTTTCTTTGAAGAACGGGGCCTGAAGTGTTATCTGCAGACACCATAATGATGAAGTACGAGGCCTGAACTGAACTGAACAGACATCATTGTTAAGAGCCCAGTCATATGTTTAGAGCCGCCCGAATCCAAATACCAAGGGACGATTTGTACGACCTGCTTTGGACAACAGACGAAGACAGAGAATTGGAAACATTGGATCCCCACGTGCTGATGGGTTCCTTTAGGTTAGCACATACAGTCTTTGAATCAGCAGAAACCCTAGATGCAATGGCATTATCCCTAGGAGCTGAACTAGTAGAAGCATCAGACTTAGTCAAATGACATTTTGTGCTTAATGGGATTATTCTACCAGTTGGCTTCCAAACCTTAACAGGCACTATTCTAGGCATAGTGGATCTAGCTAAGGGGTAAGGTTTGCCATTCGTTAATATTCGACCTGTGGGCTTCCACTGAAATCCTACATTTGTAAACACATTCCCTGTAGGTTTCCAAGATTGCTTAATCTGTTTCGCTCTCCAAGCTTTCTTAACTGGGTTATGAATTTTAGACCTCAGAAATAACACATCATATTTATCATGATTACCATATAATAAACATTTTTTACATGTTTTGCAGACAGCATGAGGCCTCGAATTAATTTCAGTAAGCTTAGAGCTAATACTATAACTAACATGATTCTTTTTGTTCAAATCAAACTTCTTGTCCCTATGGTGTTCTTTAACTTCCTTATCATGAACACTTTTAGTTTGCGTAATCCTATCCTTCTTTGCATTGCTTCTATGTTTTGACCCGCTAACTTTAGTGTCAATCTTAACATCTGTAGAAGTAACGATGGGAACATTACATGGCTTCACTACTTTCTGCATTTCTGGTCTAGAAGTGCTGGGATCTGAAATTCTAGGAGGCACATCAAAGGTTGCTTGCTTGAATTTTGACATGGAACAAGGCATATCAAGGGTCACATGCTTGGCTTTAGGCATATAACAAGGCACAACTATTCTATCTCGCCTATTGCTAGATTTCGGACTTGTGACAATTACATACTCTAAGAGTTCCTGAGATCGTTTGGCATCCATGCAGGCATAGGCTATAGTACTATCAAAAGGTTTTTCTAATCTTTCATCTTCAACAATCTCACGGAGACCCTTCAAACTGTCCTTAAGGTATGAGAGATATGCTTTATGTGCAAGTTCATTATTCCTAATGGGCGGGGGAATATATAACATATCGATAGCATATTTATCACAAGCAGAAACCTTAGGAACAGAGTATTTGAAATTTGGGATTGGCAACTTTCCTTTCACCTCACGCTTCAGATTCTCAATATCGTTAAGTAAAGAAGTTATCTTTTCAATTTGTTTATCATGATTAACTTTAAATGAATCACATAACTCTTTGTTTTGATCATTAACCTTTGAAATTTCAGCTTTAAAACAATCATTTTCCTTTTGCAAGTTATCAATTATGTTTTGAAGTTGGAAATTCTGAGAATCTAAAGGAGGAGGCATATGGGAACCAGTCACATCCTTCTTTTCACCTTTCAGTTGTGAAATTTGGGCTTTCAATCTTTTGATCGTGTTATAATGAGCTCGAATTTGTTCATCACGTTTGCTAATTTCAAAAACTGCATCAAACTCAGGAGCATCAGAGGATGTCTTGATATTTGAGGTTTTAACATTTTCTTTGAGATGTTGATGTTTTAATTGCAAAGCAAGATGTTCAACTTCTAATTTAGAATAATGTCTGACCAAGTTATCATGATCATCCTGTTCTATTTTCTCATGCAATTTTGAATTTGTTGTTTCAAGCTCAATGACACGATCATGGGAGACTTTCAGAGCAACAGATAATTCATGAAATTGAGAAGCATTAATGGAACAATTTGTAGCAGTGAAAAACACATCTTGAGCAATACATTCAGAAATCAGATTCTCATTCAGTGTATGCAAGTTCTTCCTCTCAATCTCATTATATTTTAATTCTCTCTCATAATCACTAACCTCAACAATCATTGCATCAAATTCCTTTTCCATTTCTTTAATGTCTGAATTCATTCCTTTTTTAAGACTCTCAAAATGATCTTTTAGTTGTTTAAAGAAAGGCATGACTTCAGTTAAATAACATTCTTTAGTTTGCTCAAAACCCCTTTCTCCTTCAGTAATACCAGTGGGTGTGATCCTTTTCTTGCAAGTTTTCTCAAAATCAACAAATAGTTGAAAGATAACATATTGACTAATTAAGGTCTTGCTTTTAGTGGCAATTGTTCTAGGAACAAGATGCATTGGTGTATTCGGAGGATACACAGTCGCTCTAGGCATTTTCCTAAGGGGAGGGTTCGTAACAACAAGATTCTCTGCTTTTTGCTTATCTAAATCCTTTTTCCAGAACACTTGTTCAGGGTTTAATAGAGTCTAAGGCTTAAACTTGTTCAAGGAGATCCAATTTTCTTTAGTGTAATTATGGGGTTTGATCGTTATGTTATTCTTTTTACACTCAGGATCTTCTAACTTCTTATTCATTTTCTCCCTAGTGACTTCATCAGATTTCTTATCTTCCTCAGTGCACTCAACGCAACTAGGTTTCTGCCTAGGCTTAAGGATTTCATTACCATCATAAAGCACCCTATGAGCATTTCTAGCCTTTTTAATTACCTCTGGATTTGGTTCCTCAACAAGGGGAATGCTATGCTTATCGCTTAAGACTCGATGCTTAGTGATCATGTGAGCAGTTTGAATGGTATTCCCTTGTACGTACAACTTATTTTCAAGCTTGTTTTTCAAAGTTTTTATATTGGAAAAATCATTCAAAAGTTTTGATTCCTTAGCCTTGAATTCTTGCTTAAGCATTTTAACATTTTCTTGAAGTTCGTGTTTTTGCTTAGCAGTTTTGGAAAGCTTTTCTTGTAAGGAGTTTAACTCTTGTTTTAATACTTCTTCTCTAAAATTACTTTTTCTAATAATTGTACGCATTTGGATATCCATCTCCTGCTCACGAGTGGTAAGTTCAAACTTAGCACGATGTTCGTATATGGCAACTTGATCCTTATAGGTATTGAGTTCAGTGGTCAAGGAATCATCAGACACAAATGCAGTGTACTCATGCAATTCATAATCATCATTTTGAGAAGAAGATGCATACCTAGGTACTGCAGAAACTTTCATGCAACTTTCCTCTGCATTAACGTGCACAGGTTGTGGCCGGTGCATCTCTATCTTGGGTACATCCGAAGCTTCCATGGAGCGTTCCTTTGCATTAGCTTGCACGGGTTGTGACTGGTGCACCTCTCTCTCTTGTGAACATGAGCATGAAGATTCTATTTTAGCATTGTCCGACTCATCATTATTTGTTTTCCTCTAACATTCTGCATTCAGCAACACCCGATTCTTCCACATATACATTACCCAACTTATCACAACAATCTCTCAACTGCACCTGACACTCATTCACTTTTTCATCCTTTTGTGCAGTTTCCTCGATGTACTTTTTCACATTATCCATGAGTTGGATAAATGTCTCAATGAATTCCTGAATTTCCATTCCAGTATGTTTTTTGAAGGAAATTCCAGTCAAGTGTTGATCGTAATCTGCTGAATATTCCCCACTGATAAATGGCTGAAATTGTTTGTAGATTACTTGAAGAGCTGCACTGGAACCATCCTTTTGAACTTCTTCATTGGTAAGTTGCAGCTTTAAATGCTCTAAGTTCAACAGCAAGCTTCTTGTCAATGTAGGTAAGTCCTGGCGGAAAAGAGCACTACATGTTCGATCCCCAGCTATGGATAACAGCTATATGAGGTGCAGATGAAGTAGCTGATAGGGCTCAATGCTGCATTCCATTTGCATGGCATTCTGTAGCAGGTGCAATTCATTCTCATTGTACTCAGAACATGAAGATCTCACATCCTCATTGTTTAATTCAAACATCTTTAATCGTTCAGTGTAGCATTCATTAACATTATTGTCCACAGCATCATACAATTTAAGCACTTCTGAAATCACTAGGTCAGTAGAGTAAGACATGATGTGGTAGAATGCACGGGATTTTACAAGTCTATGATTTAAACCGAGAAATAGAATCTTTCGCGGGATTTTACTAAAATCAAGACCAAACCGTTAAGCAATGACCGATGGAATGTGTTAAGATGACTGATGGATTGACACAATGATAGACAATTGTGTGTTAGGTCTTATGATTGTTTGTGGGATAAGCAGAGATGTTGTTTGGTTGTGATTTGGGTTGGTTGTTGCACGATTTTATGGAGAAATTTAGGTCTAAAAACTTAAAAGCTCAATAACTTCCTTTCGGAGAGGATTTTGGCCTCGAAAAATTCGTTTCACGACATCATGCTGAAACCTCACAATATTCAGGCTGTTCCGGTCGTTTTGACAGGTATTTCGCTGAAAACGGAGTTACGGATCAAAAGTTATGGCCGTTTGAAGTTTTGACGTAAAAAGTCAACTTTGGTCAAACCTCTTCTTCCTAAAAATCAACCAAGTCGCTATAACCCTTGAACCAAGTCGCTAAGTGATAACTCGCTAAGCCTCAAGTCGCTAGCAAAATTTTGGCAGCAATTCGCTACTCAAGTCGCTAAAGATTCAAGTCGCTAAAGAGCAACTCGCTACAGACCAAGTCGCTACCACCAAGTCGCTACCCGTAGTGGAGAGTCCACTACTTGTACTGTTAATCGCTAGGTCTAAGTCGCTAGCTCCAAAACTGTAACTCGCTACAAAATTGTGAAGCAAGTCGCTACGAAGAAAGATATCCGTATATCAAGTCGCTAGCAAGAAAAACCACATAAACATCACTTTTCAATCCAAAAACAACCCAACCAAGATGATTCAAGCTTACCAAATGAAAACCTAAACACTTGTGATGATTCTAAACATAAAAGTACTAACAAAATCCAAGCTTTAACACAAGAAATCAACCAAATGATGCACAAACCACTAAACTTTTTCAAACTCAAAAACCACCTAAAAACCACTAGAAATCCAAAGATGTGCACGATATGATCTAACCATGGCTCTTGATACCAATTGTAGGATATTGGATTTCACATACACATCAAACCATAACACAAAGTGGCGTATAAATGGAATTCTAGAGAGAGAAAGTTAGAGGTTTAGGGAACTTTAGTGGTTTTTGCATCATTTGGTTCATTTCTAGTGTTAAAGTTTGAATTTTGGGTGTACTTTTGTGTTTAGAATCATTGTAAGTGCTTGGGTGTTGATTTGGAAAGCTTGAATCACTGTGGTTGGACTTGTTTTGGATTGAAAAGTGTGTTTTTGAAGTTTTTCTTGGTAGCGACTTGGTTCTCGTAGTGAATTTCATCATAGCGACTTGCTTCAGAAAAAGGTAGTGAGTTGTAGTGTTTTTTGGTAGCGACTTGGTCCTAGCGACTTGTCTATTGAGACAATCCGACAAATAGTACAAGTTAGTGGATTCTCCACTATGGCTAGCGACTTGGTGAGGTTAGCGACTTGCTTCAGAAATTGTTAGCGAGTTGTAGTGTAAATTGTTAGCGACTTGATACTAGCGACTTGGATACTTAGCGAGTTGCTCTTTAGCGACTTGTGTTTAGCGACTTGGTTCATAGCGACTTGTGCTTAGCGACCTAGTGACTTAGCGACTTGTTCTCAAGGTTTATAGCGACTTGTCTCTAGCGACTTGTTGACTTTTCTCGACAAAACTTCAAACGGCTATAACTTTTGATCCGTAACTCCGTTTTCAGCGTTCTACCCATCAAAAAGACCGTGAGAACGAGGAGAATGGCTCATCGAATAAACTAGTTTATTCGGGGAAACCTTCAAGGCCTAAATTCGCTCCGAACAGAAGTTATTGAGGTTTTTATGCTTTTTGACCTAAATTTCTCCGAAAAATCGTGCATAAACCAATCCAAATCTCAACCAAACAACATCTCTGCTAATCCTACAAACAACCATAAGACCTAACACACAATTGTCTATCATTGTGTCGATCCATCAGTCATCTTGACACATTCCATTGGTCATTGCATAACGGTTTCGTCTTGATTTTAGTAAAATCCCGCGAAAGATTCTATTTCTCGGTTTAAATCATAGACTTGTAAAATCCCGTGCATTCTACCACATCATGTCTTACTCTACTGACCTAGTGATTTCTGAAGTGCTTAAAATGTATGATGATGTGGACAACAATGATAATGTATGCTACACTGAACGAATAAAGATGATTGAATTAAGCAATGAGGATGTGAGATCTCCGTGTTCAGAATCTAAAGAGAGTGAATTGCACCAGTTTAGGCTTCAAAATGCCATGCTAATGGAGAGTAACATTGAACCTTATCAGTTACTTCACTCTTACCTCGTACAGCTTTTGTCCCCAATTAGGGATCGAACATGTAGTGCCATCTTCCGTCAGGATTTACCTACACTGACTAGAAACTTGCTGTTGAACTTAGAACAATTGGAACAACAACTTGATAAAGAAAAGGTTCAAAAAGATAGTTCCAGTGCTGCACTTCAGGTGATCCACAAACAATTTCAGTCATTCATCAGTGGGGAATTTACATCAGATTATGATCAAGACATGACTGAAGTGTCTTTCAAGAAACACACTGGAATGGAAATTAGCGTGTTCATAAAGACACTTATCCATCTCATGGATAATGTGGAGAAGTATATTGAGGAAGTTACTCAGACAGATGAAAAAGTGGATGAGTGTCTGGTGTAGTTGAGAGATAGTTGTGATAAGTTGGGTAATGTATCTGTTGAAGAATCGGGTGTTGTTGAATGCAGAATGTCAGAGACAACATATAATGATGAGTCGGGTAAAGCACCAGATGATGGATCAGTTGACACTGAATACAGAGACTCAGAGATTGATAAGCTTGACACAGCCAGCGGTCCAGTGACTCTTGTTACACATGATGTGGATGCAGATATCAGACCAGAAATTGAGCAGGTGTCATGTAATGAGGTACCCTTTACTGTTCAACATAGTGCATCTGCTAAAGTACTTAAACAAACTGATCTTAATGCTGAACAAGATTCTGATAAATGTTCCTTGGTTGAGGCTGAGTCTAATAATTTCAAAACAAATGATATGGTTGATAAAATGGCTTTTGATGAACTTTCAAACAAATTCTCAAAACTTGAAAAATATTGCATTTCACTTGAAATTGCAATACAGAGTAAGGAAGAAAGTTTTCAACTTAACAAACCATGTAAAAATCCGAAACTTCCTGAATTCTGTGAATTTTTTGAAATTAACACTTTGAAAGCTCAGCTTCAAGACAGAGAGTCAACTATCGACAATTTGAAGAAACATATTTCTAATATGCATGTGAAAAGTAATTTGGTTACAAGTAATTCTGATGTTAATACTATTGATGATATTCAAATGAGAAATGATGAATTAGCGGTTTGTGTGGCCAAATTACTAAAGGAAAATGATTCTTTGAGAAAGCATCACATAGAACTAAGTGACTCTGTCAAAGAAGCTAGAACTAAGTCAATGGAACAATCAAATTCTTTGATAGCAAAAATTGATGAACTCAAAGCTCAACTTCAGGAAAAGAGTTTCGCTATTGTTGCCTTAAAAAATGAGCTTAGGAAAACTGTAGGGAAAAGTGTGGACACTAAGTTTACAAAACCATCAACCTTGGGGAAACCAGTTTCTCATCCCATTAGAAAACGGTCCGTTGTTAGGCAGCCTACTGCGTTTATATCCGAAAGACCAAAATTTTCAAAAACACGGTTTGCCTTCCAAGTTGATGCGATAAAGTTTTGTCAAAACCAGTCACTTCACCTGAGTTACCTAAGAATAAGGCTTCTAGTTCAGTTAACCCTCAACAAGTAGCCACTTCTACTCCCAGCACCACTAGGAATAGTTCGAAAACAGTGTCAAAATCAAGCATTAAAACCCAGAATTCATATGATATGAATGACTTGTGGAAGAACTATTTTCTAGAAAAAGCTAGGAAAAAGGCACAGATTCGAAAAGACGGAATTTTAGGTGCAAGACCTAGGGTGAGGAATTCTACGAGATTTCAAGGCACTGCTAGTAGTTGTAAACCACTACCTAGGAACACTCAAAAGACTAGGGATTGGCGTGCATCTAAGAGCAGTTATGTGCATAAGAATGTTAAGCATGTAGAAAAAAAAACTAGAAATTCTGAGTCTTTTCCACATAAGAAACATTTTCCTAATTCACATGCCAAGGTACAATCCACTAAGACTACCTACATAGCTAAGGTTCAACATGTTATGATGCAAAACAAACCTAAAACTTCGTCTAGATGGATCCAAAATGCTAAATCTTTGGAGTCTAGGAATAACGATAAGTCTTCCAATTTGCATAAGAATATCAACAATCGTAGACCTTGCCATAAGTAGATGCCGTCTGGTAGAATGTTTAAGGATGCTGGACTTAGGTGGATACCTACCGGAAAGCTGTTTACCGATGACAAAATCAAGGTTGCCTGTGAAACCCCAAAGGGTTTGGATACTAATGTCACTAACCAAAATATATGCAATCAAGTTTGTAATATTAGTGCAGGTAGTCCTTACTCTGTTGCAGATACTTCAATCCTTCACTACATGGACTGGCTTAAAGTATGGATTACAAATGGATTCATATCACATAACTCACGGGTTCAAGTAAATCAATCTTGATATTATTTCGGCTATGACGTCTGTCCACATCAGTTCAGGCCTCGTACTTCATCATTATGGCTTCTGCAGATAACACTTCAGGCCCCGTTCCTCAAAGAAAAGAAAAGTGTACGCCTCAGTGCGCTTTATCTTCAGAAGAAAAGAAATCTTCATTTTTATGACCATTCTCATCGACATTCTTCATCGACAAGCTTCATGTTTTTCCATGCCCATTCAATCCTCAAGTGGATCTCCGTTCATTGGTATACATTCTTATTCACTTGATCAATCAAAAATGGCAAACTTCATTTGCAATTTTTGAGGGGGAGAAGAGGGAATAAACTACATGTTGATGGATGCTTGAGTTATGGTCATACGACTCTCCAACGCCTAATGTTTCACTTACTAAGGATAACTGAGATTCATTGCTTGGGATTCATTGGTTAAAGATATGTTTTATGAGTACTTCCAACCTTCAACGAATGTTGATCATCTAGTTTCTGAAGCTCATGCTCCGGTTTCTACTGACTCAACTGGTTCACAATCTAAGAAGTACTTCTTAGAATTCTCAAGAAACCTTATCTCCAGTTACTTCACAAGGCGTTGATAATGACTATCATGATATTGTAATTGCACTATTGAATAATAATCCGCTCTTTGGTATTCCTTTGCCAAATCTTCACGGATTATTGTTCATGAATAATGATCCGCTCTTTGGTATCACTTTTCCAAATCTTCACGGATTATTGTTCATCTCATTGTGCACGCTATAAATCAACCTCATGAACATTAAGGAAAATGACTACCTCATCCGCTCGAAGACATTATTGGTGAATCTTCTAGATCAGTATCTACATGTATACCTTTAGGAAGAATGTATTGATGTTGAGGAATCATTTGTTCCGGTTCATTCAGTGGGTCAATGTACATCCGATTGTATGTTGTTTTCACATGTTGGGCATTTGACACAAGTTGATAACTTTGGAGTTAATCATTTATCACTTATTTGAGATTGAAGTTGACTTTCAACAAAGGCGTGTTCTTATTTGATAACTTGCTCGGGCTTAAGATTTTGAGTTGAAGACTTGGTTTATCTAGTTACCAGTAGTCGGGGTGGTTGGTTGAAGACCTGGTTAACTATCACTATTAGGAGTTATGTTGTTTTACTCAGTGTCACATGCAGATGACGATGTGGATAATCTCAAGAAGTGTAAATGTCTCATACTTTGCTTGAAGTAGTGAGTACTTAGAAATTTGCTTGAAGCATAGATTCTCGACACCGTTCTTCCATCATTAAGTGCAAGCTTAAGATACAAATGCGGGGAATTCGACTTCAGTTTCAAGTTTGGTATATCGGGTTTTCTTCAACAGTGGTCACTTCAAATTGTCTACATATGGGTTGATAAAGATAGTCAGAGAGAGTTTCTGTAGCAGTTGATTCTCACATGATTCATTTGGGCTATTTGAGTTCTTCTCACAAGATTTCAAGTTTATGGATATATTATGTTTTGCTGATTCTGAGGTATCAAAACCAGCAAGGGGGAAGGAGACATATATCTAAAAGCACAATGAGTACACTTGATGAACTTAACACTTCTACCTGATTGAAGTTATCCCGGAAAGACAATGGTCATAACCGTAGAGAAACTTAGTGTTTAACTCGTAGCCTTTGGTGTATTATTCCAACTATTTGGGGGAAGGATATATTATTCCAACTATATGGGGGAAGGATGTGTTATTCCAACTATTTGGGGGAAGGATGTGTTATTCCAACTATTTGGGGGAAATGGTCTCTGGAGACTTTTGGTATGCGTTACTTCAGCTTTCAGTTAGACGAAATGTGAGAAGAATATGTGGAGCGTGAGATGATATTGCTTATCGACATCTTCTATATGGGTTATGATAAAGTGCTTATGGTTATTTCTTCATGTACACTATGTAATGATGATTTCGATGAGATCACAACCATCAGGGGAGAGATTTGTGTACATCAGGGACTCACAACATGATCACTTGATCGAGCTTATTCAGTTATTCTGGAGTTGATATCCGTAGAGATAATCAGTGATTCAACATGTTACTTGGATGTCATAGTCTCCACTCTGGTTGGGAACATGTGTACACTATGGGCTGATTGGTTATATGTAAGATAACTAGAATGCATTTGGTAAATTGAAGATGTTGATATATTGTTCTCCCGTACAGACGACTGCACAAATCCGCAGAATGATGTTTACATCAGGGATGCACAACAGGTTCATGTGATCGGGCTTAATCATGTATCCCGAGTTTGATAACCGCAGAAAGGATCACTGGTTCAACTTGTTACTTCGGTGTTTTCATGTTTCTTTGGGTTGTTGAGCTTCATTCAATGAGACCGTTTTTCTTCACATTCTACTTCTTGGGGGAAATGGTCTTAATTCGAAGATTGTCGGTTTTGGGGGAAGCTACCAAAGATTCTTATTTAGAAGGCTCATGTTCAGACGACGATTTTCTTAGAAGCCTCGAATGCTTGGTGGTTAAAGTTTAAGAGATGTTGATTTCTTTCTTCTACAACGTGCTGAATGATATCCTTATCTAGGTACTCATTTCATCATCCTCTTAAACTAATTTATCTTCTTGTAAATAGTTATTCGAAAAACAAAATACAGAATTTCAAAACCTTCAAAAAAGAAAATAGAAAAATATAAAACTTTTAAAATTCCATAAAAATTGAAAAATCTTGAAAAATTCCAAAAATATTGTCTTTTTGTCATGTTTTCCTCGATTCGATAATATCTACGGTCTTTGTGTTGTCATTCAAAGAATGACACGGGATTTTAGATGTTGTTCGAATGTTCTTTAAAAAAAAAAAAAAAAAAAAAAAAAAAATCAAAAATATTTTTGGGAGAAAGAGAAACAATGGCTTATTGTCATTTCAGGCAGTAACCCGCTTTTCAAAGAAAGAACAGAGTCATGCTTTATCTTGTTTTTTTCAAATCTCATGCTCTGATTCTATATAACAATTACTTACTATCTAATGAAAACTAATTGCTTTGAAAAATAGCTCGGACTCTATTTTTGAAAATCATCTGGACTTAACGGTTGTCAAAAATATCTAACTCTCAATCAACAACTTATGTCATTGATTGAGGGGGAGAATGATTTTTCAGTTAAATCAAAAAGTGTTTTTTTCAAACAATGGTACCAGACCTTGGTTATTATTATGTTTTCAAAAGATACTCAAGCATGTTTAATCTTTGGAGTCTAAAGTCTCAAAATCCGATCCTTATCAGTTAAAACGTTTTCATAATCAAAACAAAATTCTCCTTAAAAGCTTTCAAAATCAATTTAAATCTACAGAGATCACAAATCTCAAATGATTTGATAATTGTGATCGGGGGAGAATTTGTGATTTAAATTGGATTTAAACTGATAATTCGGTAAATGGTTTTATAAGGATATACAAGCTTTCCTCCCCGCATGTGACAAACGATTTCAAATTTTCCATGCACATGTTGAGGGGGAGCATCTATCTTAAACCACAAAGATCTGAAACGTGATCAATTTCAATGTGCAGTCTTTTCCCTCTAGTTTGTGCAAAACTCTTTTAATACCTCGAGGCATATATTGAGGGAGAGCAAATTTTTGAAAACCTCATCCTTCCCCAATATGCTTTATCTACTTGTTTGATTAAGGAAGTGATGTTGATATCTTTTTAGAAAATGGAATTCAAAGAAGTTATTTCTTTCTCTTGCCTCTGTGTGCCAAACAATTTCAAATACATGAAGCACACGTTGAGGGGGAGCTCTTGTTCTAAAAATATCAAAAACAATTCAGGTACAAAATGCTTTGATAATATATCACAAGTATCTGGATTGATTTTCAAATGGTTTTCAATTGGTTCTAATTGCAGATGAACAACACCAAATAGACCGACCAAATTTACTTTATGTACAGTGATATAAGAATGATAAGGTTAGGTATTTGTTCCCATGATCCGCCAGAACCGGAGGGATCTACCCAGGGACTATCCACTAGATAGTGTAGAAGTCCTTAGGTATATTGAAAAAAGGAGAAAAGTGAGATATGGGAAGAGTGCGGACTGAGATTGAGCTAGTACTCACAAGGTTCTAGCTATGAAGTCTCGGTAAGCACTGAAGGGGTTGAGGAATGAAAAGAATTGAATGAGAAAAGGGTGAAAATAAATAGCCCTCCAATTATTCAACCTTATGGCAGATACCGGGTTCAATTCATATGCTACTGGTGGTTACCAAGGTAACATCGGTATTGAAGACAAGACGTCATGGACCCAGTGACGCACTGCACTTCATCTTACCAAACCACTCAAGTTCCTCTTAAAAGGACTTGTTTCATTCTCACGGGGAACCGACATTATCTATCGACTCTCTCTTAGAGATTGTTGATATTGAAGAAGGAGACCCTCTCCCTAGTCTCCGAAACAGGAACCAAATGTGCACAATCGAGTCTAGAGCCACGAGATCATCATTAAATCTCATTAGGACGCTTTCAATGAAGACTCTCTGTTTCACACAATGTGGAAAGAGAGATTATATCTTGAGTCCTACGCATTATCCTTGTGGTATTGCCAGAACATCCGAGTGATATGTAAAATTTTCACAATGAAGATGGAAAGCCTTCTGGAGCCAACATCAAACAAGCTCCTGGTAGGTGGCATGTGAGATCTTTTCTATAGATCGACCATGTGACAACTGAACAGAAACAATGGGGAGATTCAATCTTTTGAATCAATCCTGGTTCAGGATATGGATTGACGGATACCTTTGAAAAACCGGTCATTGTGCTTAAAAACTCTTTTCTCTAACACATCGACTGTGTACAATTATTTCAAATCAAAAGGTATTTATGATTGATAATTGATTTTCATTAAAACCTTCATTGTAGTGCAAAAACAGTTTCTATTGAGCAATGCACGATTGTTTTTCAAATCTCTTTTCATCAATCAGTGAATCTCAATTTGCTGGTTCACTCACTCCGTGTTGTCTTCTTTGAGACTTTCCGGTTTGAGAACGGCTAGAACAGCTGCGAAACCCTGTCAAGGAAATTCTTCGGAATTGTACCTGATCACAGGCAGTACTTGTACTGATCAACGGGGAACCGTGGGCCGTGCACCTCAATTCAACAAAAGTGATCAAAGACACTCTTGTGTGCGTTATTGCTAACTGTTTTATGCAGGTACACCCTACGTTTGCAGCTGATCAGAATAGAGCGGTCAATCAATAGCCACACTACACATTCATCTCAAAAGAAATCATGATTAGTGCATCAATGACTCTGATATTTTCACTCCATGCTTCTGCTACGCTGCTGCCAATATCATGAATCAACGAAATCTTCCGCTACTCTGATAAGAATATATCATGACCAGAATGTGAGCATGTCGGTCCAAATGTCACAACACCACAATGGACGAGTCAGAGATTTACTGTGGCTGATGATCTCAAAGCTGGCTCAAAACTCTGTATCACGTGGATCAGTTAAAGACCTCCACTCAGATTATTCAAACATGCAATAATAAAGTATCAAAGACTACGAGCTACAGAACAAAGAACATGAACAAGAATCCAAGAACAATTTCAACATCTGTTTGTATTCTATGTAACTGTAATGTGTGTTTGAGGTGACCTCCCTTAGGGGGAGATTGTTAGGATTTAGAAAATCCAGGTATTAAAGTGTCGGTCACCTCAAGTATATGTATCCATTAGAAAGCTCGTAGTCGTAGTTATTTACTGTTATGTAGTATTTAGTTAAGTAACACCGTGGAGGACGGACGGGTCTTTACCCACTGTATGCCTGATCCACAGCCTGATAGGTGGCGTTTTATGTAATGACTATAAATACTCTCTACCTTCCAAGGTAGAGAGTTGGAGTTCATAATAAGATTTTTCTTTCTCTCACTAAAGTTCCCTAAACCTCTAACTTTCTCTCTCTAAAACTCATCTTGTACGCCTCTTGTGTTAATGATATGATGTGTTTGTGAAATCCAATATGTTACACACAACATCAACAATTCAATCAACAACAACAAGTTTATCAACCACAATTCAACCAACAACATTATCCACAACAAGGAGCAATTCCACCTCAAATGGTTCAACCACCACCTATTCTTCAAGTACAACCTTACACAAAATTTTACAATCAACATCCATCAAGGAATACTACGAAGGAACCGTCTTGGTTTGCAAAGATGTGTGAAGCTTTAAGTAGCCAACAATCCATTCATGAGGCAGGATCACTTGATAGACCTCCAATGCTCACTCTCGAAAACTACGATCAATGGTAATTAGGTTCTTTAGGTTTTGTGATCTAAAGAAGCCACATGGAAAGTTCTTAAAGAAGGTCATCTTGGAAGGTCCATTTCAGATGCGTATTGTTGTTACACCCGGAGATCCAAATGCTATTCCACCAAGAGATGATCTCACAAACATTTAAACTGTCGCTGACCTTTCTGGTGATGAACTTCTACATTTCGAAGCTGATGAGCTAGCAATGCAATATATCCTTTTAGGATTACCCAATCCAATCCTTCGAAGTGTTGATGCTCAAAAGACTGCAAAAGCAATGTGGGAACATATTCATCTTCTCATGGAAGGCACTGAACTCAATCAAGAAGACATGGAATCCAAAATTTACTTGGCTTATGAACACTTCATGATTGAACCAGGAGAGACATTAGAGTCATATCATCATCGATTCTCTGACATCATCAATGACTTGGACAAACATAACATCATTATGCCAAGAATTGCAGTCAACACTAAGTTTCTAAGTAGTCTTGGTCCTGATTGGGAAAAGTATATCATTTTCATCCGTCAAGCTAAAAATCTCCATCATGCGACATACGGATTGTTGTACGACTATTTGAAGTCCCACCAAAAAGAAGTTGACAAAGAAAGGGCTATCCGTGGACTCCCGACCCCACCGTCACTTCCGGACAATCAACAACTTTCTTTGTGGGCTCAAACTAGTTATCCTCCTCAACCCGCTCCTCAACCAACTGCAACAATTACACCATATGATCCGTCTCAGAAACAATCTCAACAAACTCAATTGGTTCCATACAACAACAACAATGATCAAGCACTTTACAGTGAAGCTAATGAGGACTCCGAGGCTTTCGATGCATTGCAACAAGGATTTTTTATGATTGCTAAAGCCTTCAGCCGTTATACAAACAAATCCAACAATTGCATTCGTTCCTCATCTAACACAAGGAATCAGGCTGTTGTGAACAATGGACGTGTTGAAGTTCAGAATCGTGGTAATGTTCGTCAGATGGGCGGTGGTCAAGGGTTTAATGCTATGGGAAGGAATAACATGGGTGCTCCACAACAACAGAGAGCTCAAGTGGTTGAACAGGGGAATGCTCAGAATGGGATGAATGGTCTTCGCTTCTACAATTGTAATGAGAAGGGTCACCTGGCTAATGCATGCCCAAAGCTGAGAACTAGAGGCAGTGCTTATCACAAGGAGGCTTTACTTTTGGCTCTTAAGGATGAAGCTGGTGGAACTCTCACAAACAAACAACAGAGCTTTATGGCAGATGCAGACTCAGATGATGATATGGAGGACTTGCAGGCTAATGCAGCAGTTATGTTGATGGCTAATATGCACGAACTCCACATGAGTGACATAGGCCCAGTGTATGACACTGATGGCTTGTCTCAGGTACCCGAAAAAACCATATTCATCACTGATCTAATATCTCAGCCAACATCTGAATCCGACGAGGCTCAGACTGTTCAACATGAGCCATCCACATTTCATTCTGAGGATTCTCAACTAGATCCAGTAGTTACATTTGATGATCAAGATGACCTCATAGTTACCTTTGATAATCAAATTGACTTCGTGGTCATACTTGAGGATCTGAACAGTGATCATGTTGTGACTCACGTTGAACATACTGAACCTTTGCCTAATCCAGATGTTGACCTCTTACTTAAAGACCAACAATCCCGAATGGAAGAATGTTGTGCACTGAATCAGCAATTACACAGTAAAAATGCACTGTTAACCAGGGATATTGAATGCTTAAAACGGCAACTCAATTATTTTAAAACTCAAGAAAAATGTGAACAAGGTTTTGAAGTCGCTTTTGCTAAATCACACCAAAACGAAAAATCATTAGAACGACAGATACGTTATCTAGCCGCATCCAAGAATGCTTTGTCGTCTCAAATAGAACAACTGAAACATGATCATAAACAACAACTTAACGCTCTTACCTTGGAAACTCAAAAATCCAAGTCTGAGTTGTTAACTTGTCAAAAATAGTTCTCTGAGTACAAAAAGCATTCCATGAAACGAATAGATGACTATCTTGAGGAAATTGTCGACTTACAAAACAAAATCAAAGAGTTTCGAACTGTTGTTTATAAACATGGTGAATCAATCTTAATGATTCAAAAGTTTACTTTCAAACCAAATCCAAATGGATAGGGACCGAATCTTGCTGATTACAAACCTATGTTTTCAAACAGAGCATTCAAACCAAATCCTGAAGTTTACAGTGCAGAACATAGAGTTGATGATTCAATTATGAGTGTTGTTGAATATAACCGTCAAGAAGAATTAGATGCAGAAGATGAGAGTCGGTCAAAATTAGAAAATGTTGTTTATAACAAACCATTTAACTATTCAAAAGCCGTCACTTTCGTTGCACAAAAGGATTTTTCTAACACACCTTGGGTTATCACACCTACTTCTGAGGGTCCCCTTTCCAATAATGCACAAATTAATGGTCCTTTACCTTCACTTAGTGAAATAAAACCATTAGCTGAACAATGCAAAGTTATGAAATATTTTGAAACATTCATTTCGGACATCAAACTTTTGGAACGTGAAATTAAATTTCATTCTGAAATAAAAGTTGAACATTTTCAATCGCCTCTTGCGCATGCACAAAGAGATATTCTTCAGAAAAGAATTTTACCTCATGTCTGAAATTTGAAAAATTGTGCTATATATTGGGAAAGGGATTTTCACAAGGAGCTTGGACTTATGAAAAGAGTTTTCGAACAAACAGAAACATCAATTTAAAATACAAAACGTAAAAAGAAAATGTTACGAAAAGATGTTGATCGACTCTTGGAAGATGTTATCTGTGCTGATATCCATAATCTTGTGTTATTGCATTCTATCTCATATGCATTTGATTATATCTCTGCTGATTCTGTTGATTCTGTTGCAATTGTTGAGAATACTGATAATGTGCTTAAGATCGAGTCTTTAAAAGTTGAAAATGAACGATTGTTAAACGAACTTTCAAATGAAAAACGTCGTCTTCAATGGTGTCAAAAAGATTGTCAAAATCGTGAACTTGCTCTGCAAAACAAAATCACCCAGTTGCGTTCAAAATCTTTTGATCCTAAAATTGAGCAACTAGATGATCAAAACGCGTCTTTGAAATGTCAAATCTCAAAATATGAACAAGAACTTGCAAAAGATAAAAAGGAATATGGTGTCATATTTGATTTACTCAAACAGACTCGTGATGAAGCATCAAACGAACTTGATCATTATCTTGCACACACTAAAGAAGTCATGAATTTTTCTAGAAATCTTCGTTCTGAAAATCAAGATTTGTTGCACACTGTCATTGAGTTAAAAGAGAAGTTAGGAAAGTATGAACAAGTTCAGCTTAGCAACATTAAGAAACTTGCACCTGTAACACTTAGAAAAAGTGACACTAGAATGCCTACTGACAAATCACAAGATACTAATGTGCTTCCCTCTACTGAAACATGAATAGTTGCCTCTTTTCCCAACGTCCGCACTTCACAGCCTAGGAGCAATACAAGGAAGAATAGGAAGTTGCGACCTAAGAAAAGAACAATAAAGAATGCTGAAGTAGAAGAACACCCTAGGACTTTGAATAAGATTCAAGTTGCACCCACTTTAGATATTGCGTCTGACAAATGTAATGGAAAAAGTGTTGTAACGAATGCTGAACCTTTAAGTACTTTTGATGTTAAGTTTGAAGCTTCTTGTGTTATATGTCATCAAAGTATGCTTTCTGATTGTCATGACAAATGTGTTGCTAAAACTATCTTGTCTCGTTTACGGAATCCTAAGAAATGGAATACCTCTAGGCCCACTAAAGCTTCTAAGTCTGTGCCTGGTAAACCGCCCTCTTTAGATTCTAAGATAAGCATTGATGTCTCTATAGCTCCATTATCACTTCCAAGGATCGTAGTACCACCTAGTGCATTCACTAAGGCTAAAGCAAAGACTAGTTGGAGATGGCAGAAATGGTTACATAATACACTTGGCTTTACATGGATACCTAAAATTATGAACATGTGTGTTTCATCTATATCTGCATTAGAACCCTCTAACTCTTCGGGTTCCACATCTACTTCTATTCCATCTGTGTCGTCTGTGTTGAACGCAGGTGATACAGATCATCCTCTGGGTTGTTGATAGCGGATGTTCCCGACACATGACAGGCAATCTCAAACTGTTATCAAACTTTATTGCAAAGTTCATTGGCACTGTCAGATTCGGGAATGATCACTTCGCAGCTATCATGGGCTACGGAGATTACATCAATGGCACCATCGAAATTAGCAGAGTTTATTATGTGGAAGGTCACGGTCACAATCTCTTCTCAATCGGTCAATTTTGTGATGGAGATTTGGAAGTTGCTTTTAGGGAGAAAACTTGTTTCATTCGTGATCTACAAGGAAACGATCTTATGTCTGGTCAACACACATCAAGTCTTTACACAATCTCAATGCAAGACATGATTGCTTCATCTCCCATCTGTCTACTCTCTAAGGCTACATCTACAAAATCCTAGCTATGGTACCGTCGTCTCTCACATCTAAACTTTCACACCATAACCAACCTTGCTCGATATAAACTAGTTGAAGGTCTCCCCAGATTTCGGTATTCTAAAGATCACCTATGCTCAGCCTGTAAACAAGGGAAAAGCACTCGTGCTCATTTTCCTTCAAAGGTGGAACACAGCTCACAGCATGTGCTTCATCTTCTTCATATGGATTTGTGTGGCCCGATGCGCGTGCAGACGATTAATGGCAAACGCTACATCTTGGTAATTATAGATGACTACTCAAGATGGACTTGGGTTTATTTCCTACGAAGTAAAAATCAAGCTGAACAGATGATCATCACCTTTCTCATGAAAATTCAAGTTCAGCTCTGGAACACCGTCAGACAAATTTGAACAGACAAAGGAACTGAATTTGTGAATCAAACTCTTCGTGCATTTTATGAGAAAGTGGGAATTGAGCATCAAACATTTATTGCACGTACACCAGAACAAAACGGAGTTGTTGAAAGACGAAACCGCACGTTAGTGGAAGCTGCAAGAACGATGTTAATTAATGCTAAACTTCCGGATTACTTATGGGCTGAAGCCGTGTCAACTGCATGCTACACTCATAATCGCTCAATGATTAGCAAGCGCCACAACAAAACACCTTATGAGCTTATCCACAACCATAAACCGAATCTCAAACACTTTCACGTATTTGGTTCCCTTTGTTATCCAAATAATGATCGTAATGACTTTGGTAAGCTCAAAGCCAAAGCTGACATTGGAGTCTTCATAGGATATTGTGAAAATTCTAAGGGTTTCCGGATCTGGAATCGTCGTACAAAGCAGGTTATGGAAACGATTCATGCAAATTTCGATGAACTTACAGAAATGGCTTCTGAGCATAATAGCTTGGAACCCGGTCACAACCGTTTAAACTTCCCCCAAACCCCATCATCAGCTGAACCAAGCCCCCAGCTTACTCGTCAACAAATGGAAAAGCTATTTGCTCCTCTGTTTAGTGATGATATTGATGAACGTGCTCCAGGTGTATCCAATGTTTCCGCTGCTCAACCTGATCATATTCCAATACCTTATACACCTGCTACAACAACTACTGTTGAAGAAGCACCACCAATTAACTCTACAACAATTTTTGAACAAACTGCATCCAATGACACTGAACCAGCTGATGATGTTCTACACAATGAAGTACCCCCACCTGCAGATTTTGATCCAAATGCGTTCTTCAACCCGTTTGCTAATGACTTTGCTGCACCAGATGTTGCGGAATCATCTACAAGCCATTCGAATCCTCCCAATCTGCATAATGTATATCAACATCAACCTTCCACACATCGTTGGACGAAAGACCATCCTCTTGAGAACATTATTGGTAACCCGAATCAACCAGTCATAACAAGACAACGTCTTCACACAGACGGTGAACATAGCATTTATGCACTCACTGTCTGCCAATCTGAACCTAAAAACATTAAAGATGCAATGACCAAAGACAACTGGATTGAATCCAAGCAAGAAGAACTCAATCAGTTTAAACGTCTTGAAGTATGGGAATTGGTTGAAAGACCAACAGGGGTCTTCGTCATTGGTCTCAAATGGATTTGGAAAAACAAATTGGATGCTGATGGGAACGTAATCAGAAATAAGTCACGTCTGGTGGCTAAGGGTTATAGACAGGAAGAGGGTATTGAATTTGAAGATCATTCGCTCCAGTTGCTCGTCTTAAGGCTGTTCGGATATTTCTAGCGTTCGCGGCACACATGAACATCACGGTCTTTCAGATGGACGTCAAAACTACTTTTCTGAATGGTAAACTGAAAGAAACAGTCTATGTCAGCCAACCAGAAGGATTCGTTGATCCAGAGTTCCCGAACCACGTATACAAACTGAACAAAGCTCTCTACGGTCTCAAACAAGCTCCTCGGGCGTGGTACGATAAGTTATCATCATTCCTCATTGCCAATAATTTTACCAAAGGTTCGGTAGACCCTACACTTTTCATACAATATCACGGGGCTCATATTTTAATCGTTCAAATCTATATGGATGACATCATTTTTGGGTCAACACATTTAAAATACTCAAATGCTTTTGCAAAACTAATGACAAAACATTTTGAAATGTCAATGATGGGTGAACTCACATTCTTTCTTGGAATGCAAGTTAATCAATCACCCCGTGGTATTTTCTTGAGTCAGTCCAAATATGCCCTTGAACTTTTAAACAATATTGGAATGCAAAACTGTGACACCTATGCCACACCAATGGCACATACCAAGAAAATAGACGCTGATTTACATGGGAAATTGGTGGACCCTACCAAATACCGAAGTATCATTGGGTCTCTCATGTATCTAACAGCTAGCAGGCCTGATATTGTTTTTTCCGTATATCTTTGCTCCCGTTATGAGTCGAGACCAACTGAAACCCACCTCTCCGAGGCTAAAAGAATCCTCCGATACATCAAGGGAACCATTAACTTGGGGATCTGGTATCCGAAGGATTCTGGTTTTGAACTAATAGCTTTTTTAGACGCTGATCATGCAGGATGCTTAGATTCACAGAAAAATACTTCAGGAGCATTAAATTTCTTGGTGATAAACTGGTGTCATGGCAATCGAAGAAGCAGGATTGTACATTGCTGTCCTCAACCGAAGCAGAATATGTAGCCATGCCGGCGTGTTGTGCTCAAGTCATTTGGATGAGAACACAACTCAAAGACTATGGTTACGTATTTGACAGAATCCTGATGTACTGCGACAATCGGAGTGCTATTGCGATCTCGTGCAACTCTGTTCAACATTCGAAATCAAAGCACATCGATCTTTGATATCATTTCATCAAGGAGCACGTGGAAAAAGGGTACTGTTGAATTATACTTTGTGGGTACTGAATACCAACTGGCAGATCTTCTCACCAAAGCCTTAGCTCCTACAAGGTTTAATGAGTTGGTCCACCGGATTGGTATGCGGTACTTGACTCCAAAGGAACTGGATGAACTTTTAAAACATTCTTAAAACCAGTCAAACACCAAAACTTCTTTTGTAAATATTTTTCAAAAACAAAATACAAAATTATAAAATCTAATAAAACAACAAAAATATTTTTCTATCTATATTTCTTTTAACATGGCAAGTACAAATCTTCCGTCAACACTTTAATCTTTCAAAATTTAATATTTTTTCGGTCAAGTGTTGGGGGGGAGAAAGTGAATATTTTTCGGTTTCATAAAACCTTGTACTTGCATGTTACCTTTTATCTATTGTGCCTTTGATTATAGTGGTCATATTTCTGGGTTACTGACACTCCTCGGACTCAAATTTTAAAAATTTCTCTATTTCTTAAGTCAAGGAGGAGTGTCGTCAAGTTTCTTTCCAAATATCTCTCGTTTGGTAACCAAAATGGAAGTTATGGGCGTTGGATGTAAATGGTTTAGGTGGAGGGACTGAATATGCCAAAAGTTCAAAGTATTTTTTAACAAAACTCCCCACCTAACTTTCTTAAACACATTTATAATCCGTGTTTCTGATCATCATTTTGTAAGTGTTGTTACATTTTTAACATGATTATAAGCAATGGTTTAATTAGATAGTTCGTACATTTTGGGTACTTTTGATTCATAGCATTTTTTATGTTAAAACTTGTACAGAACACTTCATTAGACCTCTAAGATATCCCTGAAACTGTTTGGTGTTATTCCTATGGCTAGAAATCTTATTCGTAGGAATTGAACTTTAGGGTTTAAGTTTTTACGCATAAGTTTCTCTACGCTTAACTATTTAATTGAGTATTCATGTTTATAACTGAAAAGAACTGAATGTATGTGTTAATATTGGTGTTATGATGAACTTATTTCAGGATTTCTACGCGTGAAAATTCAGAAACAAGGTTACTTGAACATCTACGCATAAGGATCACCTTACGCGTAGAATGTTATACATAAGAGAAATCTTACGCGTAACTTTTACGCGTAAGGTTCTACAATGGGGACTACCCGTATCCTGTGAAGGATATCCGTAAACAGTAACCTCTACGCATAAGGTTCACTCTTACGAGTAAGCCTTACGCGTAAGGTTCCATATACGCTTAAGCGTAAGCTTTACGCCTAAGGCACTCTTTTCCTACGCATAATATTTCTTACGAGTAAGTCAAGATCCTACGCATAAGCTTATGCTTACGCGTATAACCACTCCTGTTTACGCATAAGCTTGCAAAACCTACGCCTAAGCCTAGTTTTAACCAAAATTATGAATTGTTACGCGTGCAAACTTGTAAATAAATAAATCATAACTCCACGAAACCAAAAATGTCACTAATAAGCTTAAATGTTTAATAAGTTGTGAAAAATAAGTGAAAACTTGGACTTTAAAACTCAAAGTTAATCAACTCACAAAACACGACGTCTTTGGACTATTGGACTAACAAGTGACATTGGACTCGTAACAATCATCGACATATCACATTCAATAAATAGACAATAAATCAATTGTTGACTAACGTAATGTCTTTCAATATGTTGGTTCTTTTGGCTAAATATCTTTCAGATCACGACATGGACGCTCAAATGCAAAATGTGGAAGCACGAAATGTTCTTACTGTTGAAGATATCTTCCCTAATGGTTACCCAATGAAGATCGGAAAGATCAACCTCAGAGTTGATTTTGAGAACTTCTCTTGTTCAGAGTCTTCATGTCAGATTGCAGTGGATATTCTGAAGACTCACCCCTATCAGAACATGCTCACAAACTCTTCTTCTGTACCGGAGATCTACATTTACCAATTCTGGCATACAATGCAAAAGGTCAAAGGTCAAAATGCTGTGAAAGTGACCCTTAACAACAAACAAGTCACCATCACACCAGCATATTTGAGGGCTATTCTTCTCATTCCGGTCATCGAACCTACTGAATACAATGCCACTCCAACTGAAGAGGTCGTTCTCCAGTTCATGGTCGACATCGGCTATGATTAAGCTACCGGAGTGATCATAAAGCACTCATCTGTGGATCTCAAGAACATTCCCCAGCCATGGAGAACCCTCTACATTATGATTGCAAAATCCGTTTCAGGAAGTGATAGTGGTCATGAGCATCCCAAGCTCATGGAACTACAAATATTTTGGGCTTTGGTCAATAAGAAAGACATAGAAGTTGAAGCTCTGATATAGGACGATATGATGACTTTCCTTAAAAAGCTTGGCACCAAAATCCCGTATATCATATATACAAAACTGTTGATCCAAAGAGCTCTGGGGTATAATCCTGATATTCCCTTGAGACTCGATGACCCCAAACAACACTCCGTGTTGTATTAGCCCACACTCACTGTCAGATTTAAGGACTCTACAACGAAGAAACAATGAGCAGTGCTGCCAGATCACCTTATTACTGATGATATCAAACAACTGTATTCGTACAAACGATATCTGGTAGTAGTTGAAGAAGGAAAAGTAGGTTTCCTTGATGAAAAGTCCGCTGGTACACCTACTAGGAAAACCAGGAAAGGCAGCACAGGAAGTATCACAAGCACTGAAAGCACACGAAAGTATCATAAGAGGACTCATGTTCTCAAAAGGAAAATTCTTTCAAAATATGCTATTCCTATTCCCAAGCCTAAACCGCAACAAAAGCTAATGGATGAAAGTTCTGAGGATATTGAATCAGACGAAGAGGTCCTCTACTCTGAAACTCCAATCGATGACACTCAAACAGTAGCAAAACCTCCTAATCCAAAAGCTGATAAAGGTAAAGGGAAAACTCCAGTGCTTGAGCATGAAGAGGAAAGCTCGGAAGAAGAGCCACTTGATGAAGACAGAGAGTACAGGAAAAAGGTGAAGAATCTGAGACTCCAACACACTGCCAAAGAGTTCGAACAACAACAAACTCGTGTCCCCGGAGGGTCAAGTGGTGGTGCACTATCTACACCAGTTCCTGATGCGGTTAATCAACCCGATAAGGGAACTGGTACCACCACCCACGATCAACAAAAGCCACTGGAGAATACTATCACTTATGACTTTGAGGAACTAGAACGGAAGAAGTCTGAGAAAATTTCTGATGAAGATGTTGAGGTTGCAGCTAAAGAAAAAGCAGATAAAGAAGCTCAAGCTCAAGCAGATGAAAAAGCCAGGATCAAGGCTGAAGAATTGGCTAAGTCTGGACAAGATGACGAAGTTGATTATGATGATTTTCTTCTTGACAGCCCAGCTCGCTCCAAGGAAGACACTTCTGAGCCACCAAAAGACCCTGAGTCTCCTCATGTCTTATCATCATCAGACCCGTCTTCTCACTCTTCACCTCCACCATCCAAAGGCACAACCAGATCCACATCCAAGTCTGTAAAGAAACCAACTGACTCTTGGATATCCCGAGCCAAGACAAAAATTGTCAAAGCTATCAAGCAAGTCAAGAAGAAAGACGTAATCAACAAAAAGCTAAATCAACTAGCTGATAGAATCAACTTTCTTCAAAACGGGATAAACGAGATGTTAAAAGAAATGGAGCAAATCCAGGAGCTTCTCAAAGGAGATTTCCAAAGGGAAATGGAGAAGACAGCTAGAGAATATACTCACAAGTTTCTTCTCGACACTGTTCCTGACGTGACAAGAGAGATGTTCAACCTACAACTCTATCTGAATCTCATGCAATTGGCCAACCAAACTATAAGATCAACACCTATAACCGTAACAATCAACCCAGCTGATCCTATAGTGTTCTCCGATGCTGAATTGGTTTCCAGGCTGGTAACACAAATGTCAAAACGATCTGCAACATTTACCTTTGACGACGGTAAACTGTTTGAAGCATTGCTGGAATACCAACTCAAAACAGCATGCAGAGTAAAAGCTGAAAGGCCTAAGCGTCCAAGAGACGATGATGATCAGGATAAGGATAAGGATAAGGAGCCTAAACGTCCAAAGAAGTCTGGTGAACCCTCCTCTATGCCACCACCACCCCAAATGACTCCAACAGACACACGATCTCCTCCACGTTTTTCTACTGACAAACCTCAGGACTCTGAGTCACCACCCCAGACAGAGAAAACCAGTGATCATTTCGAATACACTGGTGGTGACGATGAGGAAGTCCTTGAGCCCCAACAACAACCCATCTCTCCCGACACAGCAAAGAAACCAGCATCCTCATCTAGGCCAAAGAAGAAGAAGAAGACGACTAAGGCTGATGTCGTCTCATGGCTAGACGAAGATGACACCGAATATGATTGGTTTTCTACACTTGTTGATGCCACTCCCTCCCTACCTGAAGGTCAAGATATGGTAGAAGGTTGAACATTGGAGCATGCTAAGTTACTTCAAGAAAAGTTTCGGGTGAAGAAGATGACCAAGTCAGAGTTAAAACGCATCAAGAATGAAGCTTTTCAACTACTCAAAGACAGCTCAGAAAGTGCTATTGAAGTTGAATATCATCTTGAAAACATAGCACGAGCCATGTCTAACAACATCGATTGGCTCAACCCTGAAGCAAACATTGACTTCACCAGAAAATACAAGGCTCCATACTACACTGACTGGACCAGACCTCTACCTACCATTGGCCAACCAGATCAACCTAAGATTCCATTTCGCTATTTCTTCAACAAAGACCTGTAATTTCTTCTACATGGTAGCGATGTGTCAAAGAAATACGCTACATCACTTACACTTCCGTTCCCGGCAGCCATATACTCCAACTGCATAGCCATCGAGGAAAAGGCTACTCACATGTTTGCCAATAGCGTTGAAAAGTGTAGAAAACTAGAAGGGGGGTTGAATAGTTTACCAATTAAAAACTTTTTTTTGAAACTTATTGAAAGATCAATTGATATTGATCTTGAGTATGTTAATGAAATGTGCAAGCAATATGTAATAAGTAAATAAGGAAAGAGATGATCAAACCACAACAAGTTGTTTATAGTGGTTCGGCCTACAAGGACTCTTTTTCCTTGCCCTACTCCACTCCCCGAGTCTCACACTCGAGAGTTTAACTTCACTAGTCAACAACCTCCTTTCACTGGCGGAGAAAACCTTTACACTTCGCTTACACTATTTCCGACACTAAGCTAGATGTCGAGTTCTTTCCAAGGGTACAACTACTCCCACACACAATGTATTTTGAGGACTAAAATACTAACCACTCACACTCACAAGATTATGATGGTTTGATACAGCAATGAAGTATGGATCAACACTAGATCATACAACACTAAACAAACAAGACTTCCAACTTCTCGTTGAAGCTTGAATATGACTTGATCTTCTTTGCTACAAAAGAGATCACTAATATGATATGAAACTGAGTTAGAAAGGTTAGAGAGAAGATATGTATGAAAGTATGTTGGAAAGGGATGAAAAACTACTTGGCTTGGCATTGCTATTTATAGCCAAAATGGACAGGAGCGTCCACGGACGGCGGACCCCTTAAAAGGGTTCCGCCCGTGTACCATTTTGGTACCGCCGGGTCTGACAGCCAAGATATCAAATCTTGCCAAAGTCAACTCTATCTAAGTGAGATTGTGCAAGATATGAAGAGTACAAATCTTCACAAAATATCTAATGAAATCTTCCAATGATTTCCATGATGTAATACATGATGTCAAATGTTGTATTACTATTTTTAGAAATATGCAAATGCTTAAGTAGTGTTTGGTTTTAAGAACCAAACACATTCTAAAACTACTATCATACATAATGATTAGAGTCATATCAAGATGTCACTAATCACAAATGTAAATGCTTGAATGATGAATATATTGTTTGAGAAAGCTTGTTTTAATATCTAATAAACTTGACAAGCTTTAAGCTTTTATAAATTAAATTTACTTTTGTCGTTAACAAAACTTAGGCAAAGATCAAAAATATAAATAACGTTTAATGACGATATTTGTATTAACAATCTCCCCCTTTTTGTTGAGGACAAAATATAAATTTTATTTTTATAAAAGAAACAAAGTTTGTACAAGAGTTATAAAAATATTAGTTTTAGAACTTGAAAAGGAAATGATAATGCAAGTGTATGAAATTTGACTTTTTATGAAAGTCAAAGAATTCACTAGTTGATGCATGATGTTGACTTTTTCAGAAAGTCAAAGCATGCAGTTTGACTTTTTTAAGAAAAGTCAAGTATTATCAATGAGGGTTCCTGTTTGACTTTTAGAAAGTCAAATGTATGCAGTTTGACTTTTTCAGAAAAGTCAAATATAAATAATTTCAAAGTTCTATATTTTATCCCCCTTTTTGTCTCAACAAAAAGAAGAGGCTATGCGGAATGTAATGAGCCCGAGCTACTATCTCCCCCTTGTTCAAAGCTCCCCCTAAATTGGGTGCTTTAATGGGAAGATACATGGATTGTGAAAATAAAGCTACAAAAAAAAATTGTTAGTAATAATGATCATTCACAAGCATTTCCAAACACTATGTAATGACACCAACAATATAATAAACAACATTCATTAGTTAAAATTTTTCACGAGTAAAGATCATGAAAAGAGAACACAATGATGTGTTTTTAGTACAAGAAATAAAAATTATCCTAAGAAAGTAAACATAAGAAAGACTATTCTAAAACCATCCTAATGTGATGGTGGATGGGAAAGAGCATTGAGACGCTCAAGGATGTGGTTGAGGATGAACCTCATTTCTTCTTGGAAGTCATGGACCATAACCCGGGTCCGTTCCACGGTTTGGCCCGTTTGCTCACAAGTTGAGCAACCATGCCTTGGAGGGTAGAAAGTTTGAGGAGGTTGTGGTGGTGGAATGGTGGATGTGTTGGTGGTGTTGGGAATGTTTGGAGTGGTCATGATGGATGCAAGCAAAGCATTTTGCATTTGCATTGTCTCACTTAAGTGAGAATCCACCATGCCTTTGAATTGGTGGAGGTTGTTGAGTTCGGCTTGAATCTCCTCTCTAGTGGGATTGTCATCCCACATGCACTCCGGAATGTCCTCAATATGAGGGGACATTGATGATGGAAGTGGATGATCCCCATATAAAGGACCATGAATGTCCTTGTGAATGGGGTGGAAAAGGAGAGGTCTTGGCCCTAATGGGGCGTTTGGGTCAATGGATGACCGAGGTGACTCATGAGCGATTCGCTCAATTGTGCTAAAGGATGGCAATGGTGGTGGATGACTTGGCCTAGGAGGCAAGTCTTCCAAGTCCTCTAGGAAAGGATTTGGTGATGTTGGTGGAGCTGAAAATAACTCCATGGGAGTGAGAGTGGGAGACCTTGGTGAAGGTGGTGAGGGGGTTTTGGATGTTTGGATGGGTGCCGGTGGAGGTGAAGTAGGTGTTTTTGTTGGTGGTGGAGTGGTGATCACAATGTGTGATGAAGTGGGTGTAGCTAAGGTAAGATTTGTATCATCTCTAATGGGAGATGAGATTGTGAGTGGTGAAGATTCGGATGATGAACTAAGATGAACAAAACAACAAGGCCTTACGCTTATTCTAGCGGTTTTCTTGAAAGGTTTTGGTGATGATTTAGTCATTTTTAACTTGGGTTTTGATTTGCTAGATAGTAGTGAGAATGAGGAAGGTGTGAAGATGATCATGGTAAAGCTTTTCAATTTATAGAGGTTAAAAATTGTTGAGAAATGTGTTTGATTTGATGTTGAACCATTGAAGAGATGAGGTTCCTAATGATTTGGAAGTGGGTTGAATGCTAGTCATATCACCCAAGTCAATCCATACAAGGAAGATGGAGTGAAGAAGAAAAGATTTGCAATAAATGTGTTCTAGTGAGTGGAATTTCCTAATATTCAGATTACCCACGGATTTGAAGGTACCAAAAATTTGGTTCCTTCCTTTATGCCAAAGGGCTCCTTGGGTGGATTTTTCAAATTTTTGAATTTTGGTGGGAAATGGATTTCTTATATACCTTAGTAAATAATACTAGTTCTAATAACAGTATAAACTAGTTAAGATTGATTTATAAGTGATGGAAGATAATTTGGAATCACGAAAGAGTCGAAATTCAGAAAATTACCTGGAGGAACCACGGCACCAAAATCATACACGGACGGTACCCTAAAAAGGGTGCCGTCTGGTCCGCCTGTACAGGTATGGCGGTACCAAACTACATAAAGGACGGTACCAAAATTATGGTGCCGTCTGATCCGTGGAGTGCAGAAATATGGACAGAGTAAGTTTTTAGGTGTCGGGGACATTTCCGAAACCTGAAATTTTTCTCAAAAGCTGTTATACTAAACATTTCTAGTTAGGAAAAGTAAATAACACATGTATAAACATAGTGGAGCATAGATTTTGAGCAAGGCTTATTGATTTTCACAATATAGTGAAAATGGGTAAAATTTGATAGCATACTTGTGCTATCCCCCTGCATGAGATTGTTAGCATACACCATTGTTTCAAGTTATATTATCATCCTACATAATAAAAACAACTAAATAGTATCAAACATTGATGATAATGCATTGTTCCAAACACTCCTTAAAGTACCCTTATTTGTCCAACTTCTTGTAAATCTTGTTCATCATCCTACCAAGGCACTTGAACATTCCCTTAGTTTGCTTGAATTCTGCTGATTCATTCTCAATCTCGGGAAGAGATGCGTAATACTCATGAGGTGGAAGATGAGAGCTTGGAAGACCATCCTCGGAGCTATTTGATGATGATGATGAAGGAGTTGGAGGTTTAGCTCTCTTGCCTTTAGTCTTAGCAACTCGAGCATCACTCAAAGGTACAAAGATGTGAGGGATGAGTTCATAGTGAAGGTGCATCCCTTTTGGGGTTGGTGGAATTGGAGCGAAGTTTCTATAGAGACGGGTGAGAAGCATCCCGTATGGAAGAGCAACCGATCCTTGAGTTGGAATATCAATCATTCTTCTAGCTATGTAGTAGGCTAAGTTGAATGGTTGTCGGGTGGATAAGTTGTAGAGCATTTGACATAGGCAAGCGTTTAAGTGATCCCTATTTCCTATGGTGCTAATGACGTTGGCTCTAAGTAGTTCCTCCCATTTCTTAAATTCGGGCTTAAGTTCATTTAGCTCCATTCCATATGGATCTCGGTTTACCTCTTTTCCCTTTCGGGTAACTCGGGTTGTATCACTTTTTGGGTTAAAAAGGTGTTCACGGATCACATCCTTATCGGCCAAACAGGTTATGTAGGGAAGAGAGCGGTCATTGATTGTATCAAGAGCCATGAGTGACCACTTATCCGTGTAGACACAAGTTCCTCGGTTGGGAATTCCTAACACTTGAGCAAAGTTGCTTAAGGTGATGGTGTAGTTGTTTTGGTTGATTCTAAACCTAAGACAAAATTCATCATCGTCTTCATCACTAAAGCCGGTCACACTAGCATAGAATTCTAACACAAACCTAGGACAAATTGGTTCATCGATGTCAAGAAGACAATCGAATTGAATGGCGGCTAGTTCTTCACGAAGATTGGTATTTTCAAGGAAGGATGAGTGAATGGTTCTGCCCTCATGGAAATACCTTGATTCTAGACTCTTAAATATTTCTACTTGTTCCTTGGTAAGTCCTTTGGTTTTGTGGTGTTTGGGAATGTAGTTAAGGGTATCTTTGTGATCATAGAATCTTGCGGCTACCATGGTTATTCCTAAGGACAAGAATTAATATGTTAAAAATGAAAATAAATTTTAACATTTTTGGTTCTAGTGTGTGCCTATATGAAAACAATTTGGAGTTGCGGTTATCTCGACTCATTTTATGCACAAAATGGTTTTAGTGGGGTGTTTGGCAAATACCATGAGATAACCCAAATGCTCCTAATTCAATGTGGCTACATTTGAATATACCCGGGAGTGCATATTAGTTATGCAATACCTTTAGTATTCAAGAGCATGCAAGGGATGAAAATTTTAACGTTTCTATTTGTATTAGCAATGAAAAATGTTTTCCTACAAGTGAGAAGCTTTTCAAAACTTTTGACATGGGGTGTTTGGTTGTTTGAATAAGGCCTTATGTTCATTATCTATCAATTAGTGGGAAACATGATTTGTTTATGCAATATGATAATGTAGTACCTAATTTGAATGACTAGTTATGCAATTTGCCAATTGAATTCATATTTGGTATAAAAGCATACATAAAACCCCATGTAATGATTTGTGATAGTTTTGTGTATAAATAAGAATCCTAGACTCAGAATTAAGAGATGAAATGAAGTTAGGATACTTACAATGATGTTATCTTCAGTGATTAGTGAGTGGGAAGGTGTCAATAATGAGCTTGGTTTAAGTTTTACACGTTTTGGTAAAGTGGGTTGTGAGGAAGAGGATGTTATGTATATAGCAGTTTTGCTTCTGTAGACACCACGGACCAGACGGCACCAAATATTTGGTTCCGTCCGTGTTGTCGTTTGGTGCCGTGGCTACAGTAGCAGATACAAGGCAAAATTGTTTTGGTTTGACTATTCTAATGTTTTAGGCTATGTTTATCCTACATGTTTGGTTCCATTAACCCTAAACCAAGTCTAAGAAGATTAAAAGGTTCTCGTTTAAGAGGTTTAATAAAGATGTCGGCAATGTTGTCTTCGGAGGATACTTTCTCGATTGAAATGTTTCCTTTTTGAACATTGTCGCGAAGAAAGTGATGACGGATTTCAATGTGCTTTGTACGAGCATGTTGAACGGGATTCTTGCTGAGATCGATGGTTCCTTTGTTGTCGCAAAGTATCACAATGTCATTGAGATGAATTCCGTAGTCTACGAGAGCTTGCTTCATCCAAAGAGCTTGTTGACATGCTTTTCCGGCTGAGACGTATTCGGCTTCAGTAGTAGAGATGGCTAAAGCCGTTTGCTTCTTTGCAAACCATGAGGTGAGACAATGTCCAACAAAAGTGCAAATACCACTTGTACTTTTTCTATCGACATAATCACCGGCATGATCCGAGTCGGCATACACTATGGTTTCTATACCCGTTCCTTTGGGATACCATAATCCTAAACACGTTGTTCCCTTAATATATCTAAAAATTCTTTTTAATGCTTCTAAGTGTGATGCCTTTGGGTTTTCTTAAAAGCGAGCACATAGACAAACACTAAACATAATGTCGGGTCTACTAGCCGTAAGATAGAGTAGGCTACCAATCATTCCTCTATATTTAGTGTTATCTACGGGTTCACCTTCTTCGTCCTTGGTGAGTTTAGTGTCCGAGGACATGGGTGTTTTAGTTGGTTTGGAATCTTCAAGACCAAATTTCTTAAGCATGTCTTTTATATAGTTAGATTGGTTCAAGAAAATACCATCTTCTAGTTGTTTAATTTCAAGTCCTAGAAAGAAGTTTAACTCACCCATCATACTCATTTCAAACTCGTCATGCATGATTTTAGAGAAATCATCACATAGTTCTTGACAAGTTGATCCGAATATAATGTCATCAACGTATATTTGAACAATAATAATTTGCGATTCCTTTTTCTTAGTAAAAAGAGTATTATCTACTAATCCCATAGTATATTTGTTATCAATAAGAAAAGTCTTAAGACGGTCGTACCAAGCTTTAGGTGCTTGTTTAAGGCCGTATAATGCTTTCTTGAGTTTGAAGACATGATGTGGTTTCTCAAAGTCGGTAAAACCGGGAGGTTGAGCAACATACACTTCTTCGTTAATAAACCCATTAAGGAAAGCACTTTTAACATCCATTTGAAATAATTTAAAGTCATAAGCACATGCATAAGCAAGTAATATTCTAATAGATTCAAGTCTAGCTACCGGTGCATAAGTTTCATCATAGTCAATTCCTTCTTGTTGATTATAACCTTGTGCAACAAGCCTAGCTTTGTTTCTAGATACTACACCATTTTCGTCCATTTTGTTTCGAAAGAACCATTTTGTTCCAATTATAGTTTGATCTTTGGGTTTTGGAACTAGTTTCCAAACATCATTTCTAACGAATTGGTTTAATTCTTCTTGCATGGCAATTACCCATGATTCATCTTTTATTGCTTCATTTATGGTTTTTGGTTCAATGGTGGATAAAAAACAAAAATGATTACTTTGATTTTGAGCTTGTGACCTTAAGGTTCTTTGATTAAGTTGTCCTATGACCTTTTCTAATGGATGACTTTTAGATTCTTTGATGTTGACAATTTCCTTATTTGATGGTTCATCTTCCTTGTTATTATTAATTTGACTTTCTATTATTTGACTTTCAACTAAGTCATCATCTACCAAAGGTGATGTCTTAGAGGGAGGTGGACTTTCGTCAAATGTTATGTTCAACGATTCCTCGACTATCATTGTTTCTTTATTTAGGACAATTTAAGCTTTACTAGTTTGAGAGTAACCAAGAAATACACCTTCATAAGACTTTGGGTCAAACTTGGTGAGATAATCCTTAGTATTAAGAATAAAGCATTTACAACCAAAGACTCTAAAATATCCTAATGTTGGCTTTTTACCTTTATAAAGTTCATATGGTGTTTTGTTTAGGAAAGGACGTATTAAGACTCTATTTAAAATATATGTAGAAGTGTCAACGGCGTTACACCAAAACTTTTGAGGAATTTTTTGTTCATTAAGCATTGTTCTACTCATTTCTTGAATTGTTCTATTTTTACGTTCTACTACTCCATTTGATTGAGGTGTTCGTGGAGCGGAAAAGTTATGTGTTATACCATTTGTATCACAAAAGTTTCCAAATTGAGTTTCGTTGTCAAATTCACGACCATGATCCGTTCGGATCGACACAATTTTGACACCTAGAAGATTTTGAATTTTCTTGCTAAGTATTTCAAATTTATCAAAAGCTTCATTTTTGGTTTTCAAAAATAACGTCCAAGTAAACCTTGAGTAATCATCTACTATGACCAAAGTGTATAAGTTGCCTCCATAGCTTCTTATAGCGGATGGTCCAAACAAGTCCATATGTAATAATTCTAGACACTTAGATGTGGACACCATATTTTTAGAATTGTGACTACTATGTGTTTGTTTACCAATTTTGCAAGCGTCGCAAAAGTGTTGGTCATATTTTAGTTTTGGTAAATTCCTAACCAACTCTTTTGAAGATAGGTTTTGTATAAGTCTCATATTAGCGTGACCTAAGCGTCTATGCCAAAGAGATGAGCTATCGTCTAATGTTGTTAAGCAAAGTTTGTCATTATATGTTTTATCTATTTTCATGACGTATATGTTATTTTTCCTAACTCCTTTAGCTATGGTGATACCATCTTTTAGTATTTTACTACCATTTTCATCAAATAGTACTTTATACTTTTTATCACATAGTTGGCTAATACTAAGTAGATTAAATCCTAACCTATCCACATGAGCAACATTTTCAATAGTTAGAGAGTTATGAGCAATCGTACCTTTGCCAATGATTTTGCTTTTGAGATTGCTACCGAAAGTGACATTACCTCCGTCATACTCTTGGTATGATGAGAAGAGACTTTTGTTGCCCGTCATGTGTCGTGAGCATCCACTATCTTTTATCCATTCATCAGGTTCTAATCCAACTTTCAAGCATACCTAAGAAGCAAATAACTCAAACATTTGGTCCCCAA